>JARBWK010000008.1:58974800-59396172 GCA_030556195.1 Anolis apletophallus | reverse complement strand
AAAATACTCTAAATAGCTTATTTTATTGTATAACTTTCCCAAAACTAGCAGCCATAGAATAATGGTTAAGATAATGGGGAGGAAGTTGAAGATATAGTAAAGGTAAAAACAAACGTTTCCCCCTGAGATTAAGTCTAGTCGAGTCCAACTTTGGGGGTTGGTGCTCATCTCCAATTCTAAGCCAAAGAGCCAGTGTTGTCTGTAGACGCCTCCAAGGCCATGCGGCTGGCATGACTGCATGGAGCGCCGTTACCTTCCCGCCATAGTGATACCTATTGATTTACTTACATTTGCATGTTTTCAAACTGCTAGATCGGCAGAAACTGGAGCTAACAATGGGAACTCGCCCCATCCGTGAATTCAAACCGCTGACCTTCTGGTCAGCAAGTTCTGTATCTTAGCAGTTTAACCCACTGCACCACCGCGGCCCCTAGAGGGATAGTACTGACTGCAAAAACCTTTTCTAAAACATTATTTTGCACAGGTACAACAATCCTGAGAAACTCCTGGAAACTAGACGTGGGCGCTGTGGAGAATGGGCCAACTGCTTTACCCTCTGCTGTAGAGCTGTAGGATTTGAAGCAAGATATGTTTGGGATGCAACAGGTATAATTGTTTTAGTACCACTTTTATTAATGCTAATGCTACAACCCTTGTCTTGTAAGCTTTGGAACAGCACCATTTAAAATTGGTAGAACTATTTCAAGCCTGCACTTTGGGTTAGTCATTTAGATAAAATCAGACCAACAATGCAATCTTATGTATGTCTGTTAAGAAAAATATGCCATTAGGATTGCAGATTACATCAGGAAATACTCACGTGACCCCTGAAATTTCAATGTACAATGGAATAAAAATATTTTTTAATTTTATGTAGATGTGAGAACTATTGGAAATACTTACTCAGCAAAGTTTTTTTAACTTTATGTTCCAATTTTCTTTCTTTTGATCAGCACCAGAGGCTGTGTTAAGATTGTATCATCAGTTAAGACATTCCTTCTGAGGGATGTGTCTTATCTGCAATCATGTATCTTATCTGCAATATATATTTCAAGCTTTGATACAAATACTTGTGGGTAGTACCGTACTAGAAAATACAGCGCCCAAAAGTATGCCCCAGCTAAAAAAAAATATGTTGCACCAGAGTTATATCCCTTTTGAAGATGCTATGGGACCCTCCCCATATTTCTTTTCCTGTTAGTTTGTTGCCATTGCCACACATAAAGTTTCTCCATATGTCAAAAGGTGGAAAAATTGGGGAACTGGTCCAAGAAAACCCTGGGCTCGAAGCTCATGGTGCCATCTCTGGAATGTAGTATAATTTCATGGGAAAAATCTTCATCTCTGAGCACACCAAGCTTTACATAGGGAGCTGGGAGCAGGAAAGTAAACAGAACCCTATATCCCAGTGGTTCAGTGCTAAAAGGGAATGAGTAGATACTTGCTTATCTTTTCATTTGACTGACTAAAAGTACCTACCGTGTTTCCCGAAAATAAGACACCCCGATTGTAAGACGATCGGGTGTCAGAGGGGTCGGCTTATATAAGCCGCACTCGCCAAAGTAAGCCGCACTCGGGCGGCAGCGGGCCTCGGCAGCAGCGGGCCTCGGGCGCCAGCGGCGCCAGCGGCGCCTTCCATCCTCTTCCTCCTCTTCCTCCCAGCGGCGCCTTCTCCCTCCGGTTCCGCCCCTCCCTTCAGTGAAGGGAGGGGGGCGGAGCCGCCACGGCGCAGAGGGAAGAAAGCGCTGGCAGAAGTCCCCGAAGAGGTGTCTGCAGGGGGCGTTCGCGGCTCCCTGCAGCCTCCTTTGGGGAATGGGAAGAGGTGCAAAGGCTCTCCTCTGCGCCTCTGTTCCATTCCCCAAAGAGGGGGCTTCAGGGGCGATCGCGGGGCTCCCTGCAGTCTCCTCTTTGGGGAATGGAAGAGAGGTGCAAAAGGCCTCCTCTGCGCCTCTGTTCCATTCCCAAAGAGGGGGCTTCAGGGGCGATCGGGGCTCCCCTGCAGCCTCCTCTTTGGGGAATGGAAGAGAGGTGCAAAAGGCTCTCCTCTGCGCCTCTGTTCCATTCCCCAAAGAGGGGGCTTCAGGGGGCGATCGCGGGGCTCCCCTGCAGTCTCCTCTTTGGGGGAATGGAAGAGAGGTGCAGAAGGCTCTCCTCTGCGCCTCTGTTCCATTCCCCAAAGAGGGGCTTCAGGGGCGATCGTGGGGCTCCCTGCAGTCTCCTCTTTGGGGAATGGAAGAGAGGGTGCAAAGGCTCTCCTCTGCGCCTCTGTTCCATTCCCCAAAGAGGGGCTTCAGGGGCGATCGCGGGGGCCCTGCAGCCTCCTCTTTGGGGAATGGAAGAGAGGTGCAAAAGGCTCTCCTCTGCGCCTCTCTTCCATTCCCCAAAGAGGGGGCTTCAGGGGATCGGGGCCCCTGCAGTCTCCTCTTTGGGGAATGGAAGAGAGGTGCAAAAGGCCTCCTCTGCGCCTCTGTTCCATTCCCAAAGAGGGGCTTCAGGGGCGATCGCGGGGTTCCCTGCAGTCTCCTCTTTGGGGAATGGAAGAGACGTGCAGAAGGCTCTCCTCTGCGCTCTGTTCCATTCCCCAAAGAGGGGCTTCAGGGGGCGAGTCTCCTCTTGGGAATGGAAGAGAGGGCTCCCTGTTCCATTCCCCAGTCTCCTCTTTGGGGAATGGAAGAGAGGTGCAAAAGGCTCTCCTCTGCGCCTCTGTTCCATTCCCCAAAGAGGGGGCTTCAGGGGGCGATCGCAAGGCTCCCCTTTGGGGAATGAAGCCTCCTCATTTTGGGGAATGGAAGAGAGGTGCAGAAGGCTCTCCTCTGCGCCTCTGTTCCATTCCCCAAAGAGGGGGCTCAGGGGCGAGCTCCCCCTCTGCGCCTCTGGCTCCCCTGCAGTCTGCAGCCTCTTTGGGGAATGGAAGAGAGGTGCAAAAGGCTCTCCTCTGCGCCTCTGTTCCATTCCCCAAAGAGGGGCTTCAGGGGCGATCGCGGGCTCCTGCAGTCTCCTCTTTGGGGGAATGGAAGAGAGGTGCAGAAGGCCTCCTCTGCGCCTCTGTTCCATTCCCCAAAGAGGGGCTTCAGGGCGATCATGGGCTCCCTGCAGCCTCCTCTTTGGGGAATGGAAGAGAGGTGCAGAAGGCTCTCCTCTGCGCCTCTGTTCCATTCCCCAAAGAGGGGCTTCAGGGGCGATCGCGGGCTCCCCTGCAGTCTCCTCTTTGGGGAATGGAAGAGAGGTGCAAAAGGCTCTCCTCTGCGCCTCTGTTCCATTCCCCAAAGAGGGGGCTGCAGGGGCGATCGCGGGCTCCCCTGCAGTCTCTCTTTGGGGAATGGAAGAGAGGTGCAGAAGGCTCTCCTCTGCGCCTCTGTTCCATTCCCCAAAGGGGAGGGGCTTCAGGGGGCGATCGCAGGGCTCCCCTGCAGTCTCCTCTTTGGGGGAATGGAAGAGAGGTGCAAAAGGCCTCCTCTGCGCCTCTGTTCCATTCCCCAAAAAGAGGGGCTTCAGGGGGGCGATCGGGGGGTTCCCCTGCAGTCTCCTCTTTGGGGAATGGAAGAGAGGTGCAGAAGGCTCTCCTCTGCGCCTCTGTTCCATTCCCCAAAGAGGGGGCTTCAGGGGGGCTCCGCAGTCTCCCTCGCAAAAGGCTCTCCTCTCTCCCCTCCCCTGCAGCCTCCTCTTTGGGGAATGGAAGAGAGGTGCAGAAGGCCTCCTCTGCGCCTCTGTTCCATTCCCAAAGAGGGGCTTCAGGGGGCGATTCCCCCAAGAGGGGTTCCCCTGCAGTCTCCTCTTTGGGGAATGGAAGAGAGGCGCAGAGGGCTCTCCTCTGCACCTCTGGTCCGTTCCCGAAGAGGAGGCTGCAGGGAGGCTCACGCGAGTTCGCTCTCCCTGCAGCCTCCTCTTCCCATCCGAGAAGAGGTGGCCGCAGGGAGGGCGGCGGAGGAGGAGGAGACGGGACCGAGTGACGCGGGCGGCCGGGGTACGGCCAATGAAGCCGCACCCGAAAGTAAGCCGTAGTGGGACTTTTCGGGGGGGAAAGAAAGTAAGACGCTGTCTTACTTTCGGGGAAACACGGTATTAGGTGGAGTCACAACTTGTACACCTGTGTCTTTGCCCTCCAGCTCAGAGCTACAGTCGAGCAGCAGAGGTTTCTTATGGCTTTGTGCAGGCCCGGATTAAAGGCTTCTGCCGCCCTAGGCCAACTCTCTAAATCCTGCCCCCCCAGGAGGCGGGGCTGCGGCCGCTTGAGGGGGCGTGGCCTCTTGCGTGGGGGCGGAGCCGGCATGAGGGAAAAGGAGCTGGGAGAAGCCTCGCCGCCGCCGCGCCGCCCCTAGGGCGACGGACGTGCCTTCCTGCTGCCTCCCGTGCAAGCGAGGAGGGGCGGGGAAGGCACGTCTGTCGCCCCTAGGGGTGGCGGTGTGGTGAGAAGCCCCGGCTCCTTTCTCTTGCGCGGACTAGTCCGCCCCTCCTCCCTTCACTGAAGGGAGGAGGGGCAGAGCTCAGCCGGCATAAGGGAAAAGGAGCCGGGAGAAGCCTCGCCGCTGCTGCGCCGCCCCTAGGGTGACAGGAGGAGGAGGAGGAGGTGGATAGAAGGCCCGGGCTTTCTCTCCGCCGCCCCCTCCACCCGGCGCGTCACCGGGCCTGGGCCGCGCCTCTTTCCTTCAGTGAAGGGAAAGAGGGGCGGGCCGGCCGATGACATGACGGGAGGAGGAGGCGGAGAGAAAGCCCGGGCCTTCTATCCACCTCCTCCTCCCGTCGCGTCATCGCCCGCCCTCTCTTCCCTTCACTGAAGGAAAGAGGGGCTGGCCGGGCCCGGTGACGCGACGGGAGGAGGAGGTGGATAGAAGGCCCGGGCTTTCTCTCCGCCTCCTCCTCCCGTCGGATCATCGCCTGGCCCGCCCCTCTCTTCCCTTCACTGAAGGAAAGAGGCGCGGGCCCGGTGACGCGCCGGGTGGAGGGGGCGGCGGAGAAAAAGCCCGGGCTTTCTATCCTCCTCCACCCGGCGCGTCACCAGGCCCGCACCTCTTTCCTTCGGTGAAGGGAAGAGAGGGGCAGGCCGACGAAGCGACGGGAGAAGGTGGAGAGAAGGCCCGGGCTTTCTCTCCGCCTCCTCCCGTCGCGTCACCGGGCCCGTCCCTCTTTCCTTCAGTGAAGGGAAGAGAGGGGCGGGCCGATGACGTGACAGGAGGAGGAGGAGGCGGAGAGAAAGCCCGGGCCTTCTCTCCACTTCCTCCCTGTCGCGTCACCGGGCCCGCCCCTTTCCTTCAGTGAAAGGAAGAGGGTGGGCCCGGTGACGCGACGAGAGGAGGGGGCGGGCCTTCTCTCACCTCCTCTTCCCTCTCGGCGCCGGCCCCGCCCCTCTTTTTCTAGGGCCTATGGCCGCTGGCGCTCTGCGCGCATACGCAGGAGCGCCGAAGTCCGAACTTTAAATTTTTTTATTTCCGGGGGTCCAGATCCGCTGCCCCCCAAAATGTGCCGCCCTAGGCCATGGCCTAGGGTGGCCTTATGGGTAATCCGGGCCTGGCTTTGTGTTTGCTCCAGTTGCTCCAGCATCTAAGCAGTCTTCAAAAGCAGACCTGTGCAGAAGGCATTGCATTAATCCTAGATTTAATTTATTCATGAGAATATTGATATCCCACATTACATCTTGAGTTCTCAAGGTAGTGTATAGACAATAAAAATAACTTTAAAAATAATCTAAAACAATGAATCAGAATCTAAACAGAACTTGAATCAACATACACTGAAAATATGTATCTCCATGGCCAGATGTGCATTTTGCAGGAGCAGATGTGCTGGAAAAAGAGGCATTTTCTTAGGAGGAGCGGTTGCCACTATGGCTGAGATTGGGAATGTATATTCAAATTAATTGCATAGGTCTGAGACAGTAGCTTTCACACCAGCTCTCTCAGTGACAAGAGAGCGAATCGGAGCCAGGAGATATTTTGACATGCAGACTGCGGCAGCTTCTTTGTGCTATTTTGAGAAATGCAGGCCATTTTTTTCAAAACTGGGACAGTATGCTTCCTCAGCACTGTTGAAGAACTTAGAATTTGGGGAATTGCAAGCATGTCTTGCACATCTTTTGTAAGGACAGAAATGAAAGATGGATATGTGGAAAATACTAATTCAAAATTGATATTTTGGGGCTTTTAAAATCAATCTTCAAAAATGAACTTGTAATCTAAACCCTTATATCCTTGCTCTTTAAAAGGGTAAGCAGAGTTGGGATAACAGACAGATGCGTATGTGGGAAGTCTGCATGCAACAAGAATGTACTATAACATATAAGTCACCTTGATGATGTCAAATAGGAATGAGTAGACATTCAAGTAAAGAAGCAAATCTAATAAAAGTGGGGGTGATTTAATTTCAGCTTCCTAACGTAGAGGGGATTTCCTTTCTACGTTGGTTGCTTTCCTTTCACTTCCCTCTTCCATAGATCATGTCTGGACTGAGGTTTATTCATCATCCCAGCAAAGGTGGCTTCACTGTGACCCTTGTGAAAATGTCTGTGATAAACCCCTCCTCTATGAAATTGGATGGAGCAAAAAGCTTTCCTACATTATTGCATTTTCTAAAGATGAGGTAAGAGAAGCAACACTTATTGTACATGTGTCAAACTCAAGCCATGCAGGCCAAATCCAGCCCTCCATGTTATGTTATGTGGCCCTCCAGATTTGTGTGTGTGTGTGTTAGGAGCGACTTGGGAAATTGCAGGTCACTTCTGGTATGTGATAATTGGCCATCTACAAGGATGTTGCCCAGGGGAGGTCCAGATGTTTTACCATCCTGTGGGAGGCTTCTCTCATGTTCCCATAGATTGTTGATAGATTGGAGCTCACTCCGCTCCCCAGATTCGAACTGCCAACCTTTCGGTCAGCAGTCCTGCCGACACAAGGGTTTAACCCATGGCATCACTGAGGGCTCGTGGCCCTCCAGATGATAGACTACAACTTCTGTATTCCTCATACAGCTACATCGGAAAGGCTGCAGTTTGTTCAGTTTAGTCAGAAAGGTGGGGTTTAGATTTAGATACAAGGCCTGTAGATATGATGTCTGACTTTAAAATGCCCTTTAACCTTTTCCCCTACGCAGAGCCACAAGTGCTGTTGGGTGCACTTCCCGTTATCCCCAGTCCGCATGGTGGATAATCAAAAGTGATGGGAGTTGTTGTTCAATAATACCTGTGTACCCAAATTGGGTACAAATTAAAGAACACCAACCACTATGTAAATATATTGTTGGTTATCTCTGTAGATTCTCTATCCATGGATTCAATGGCCCTTTGAAAGCAACTATAAGGCTGATGTGGTCCATGATTTAAAAAATTAGTTTGACATCCCTGGCTTATTGGAATTAAAATGGTAACTTACTGTAGAAAGATCTTTACTTTCAAATAGTAACTGTTTGCCATTTTAAAATAATTTGACAGTCCAGAGTTAAAGACATCTGACTCATAGTCAAGAACAGGGTTGAGACAGCAGGACGTGAGAGGAAATCTACACTTAGGAAGGAAATTTCACTCCTGTGAGAGTTACTATGGTGAAAAGGTGTGTCAGCTAAAGCTTTATCACCAATCCTTGTTTCCACAACAATCCCAAATTTTCAAAATCCAATTGTCACAGGGACAGAAAGGTGAATTCTTCTCTACAGGGCACAGACAGCGAAACAAACACCACAATGGTGTTAAGCCTTCCTTATGCTATCCAAAACAAAACAAAAAAATTGGCTGGAGTTACACTTTTAAAAATGTACCTGTTCAAACTTAAATACAAATTTAACTTAAGAACATACCTACAGAACCTATCTTGTTCACATCCCGGGGACTGCCTCTGGTTCCAATTTTAATGATGCTTAAAATCTAAAGCTACCTCACATGAAACTTTATGTTTGCGTTACACCTTCATCATTGCATGCTTTTCAGGTTGTTGATGTCAGCTGGCGTTACTCTTGTAAACACGAAGAACTGCTCTCAAGAAGGACACAAGTCAATGAAGCAGTGCTGCGAGAAACTATTAATAATCTCAACAAAGTGGTATGTACTTCTATCTTGGTTGATTGGTTAAAATTATACGGATATTGAAACCAAAATGTACTTGAATTGATTGCAAAGATAATGTCATAAGTTTACAAGAAGAGGAGGAGTGTCACTAAAAATAAGTATGTTGTTGTATTAATTTTTCATTACTTATGTACAAATTGCAAACCATCATTAGAAAGTGGGGGGAAATGACCAGACTGATTGGAATATTCTAGAAGATGCACTCTCAAAAAAGCTCTGGCCCTTGTCTGGGAATGTTAGGTGCTGTGTGTACCTCTGACTACCCTAATCAAATCAAATCATTTGTATTGTAGAGTAATTAACAAAATACAAATATGTCTAGCTTCTGTGAAAATAGCGTAACTTTTTTTCTGAATTACCAAACTACAAGTGTACAACAAAGAGACTTGTGTTCTGCATATGGATAGATTTGTTGAAGGTTTTCATGATTTGAACTGAGTTTGAATTGTCACTGGTCTAGCTTTAGTCAGTTCTTTGAGTTAAAAACCTGATGCTATGTAATGCCATCACTGGTATCTATTTTTTCATGCACTAGATTATTATGCATTGTATTAATCACAGCATCCAGTCCAATGCTACCAGTATAACCAATCAAGACGAACAAAATAATTAACCCAACTCGGGTTTTCTTTATTTATATTTTTCATCGATATTGGGGGCAGAAAGAGTAGGTTTGAACCAACAAAAAATCAGAAAATTGGACTATATGCATATTTCAATCAATTAAACTACTAACAAAGAAGCTACTTTTTTTTTTTTACAAAAGTAAAACCCGGGCCCCACTTTTTCACCTTGCCTTCTGTCTAGATCAGGGGTAGGGAACCTATGGCTCGGGAGCCAGATCTCGCTCCTTTCATGATTGCATCTGGCTCTCCCATTCTGTTGCACTTCAGACTGACAGAATCCCCCTAGTTCACACACACATCAGACAGTCTCTGAATAATAGGCTTTTATTGAAACAAAATATAGTGTCCAACAAAAGGGTTAAAGAAGGTAAAACATAAGATATATCAAAGGTGAGCACACAGTCCAAAAAGACCAGGATTCAAAAGGCAAACGTTAAAAGCTTAATACTAGATTTTAAAACAGTTCAATGCTGCAATAGAACCGATCCATGAAAAAGGCCTAGGCAAAAAACATGAACTTGGAGACAAGGAAGTTTTGATGTGGTCTATTCCAGTGTTTCCCAACCAGTGTGCCGTGAGCGATCATCAGGTGTGTCTTGGGAAATTGGAACCTCCAGGAGGGGAGGGGAAGAGTCTAGTGTGTTGAAGTACAAAAACCCTAAGAAACGTACCTCGATAAAGGCACAAAATTACAACCACCCCCCTCCCCACCCGTTGTCTACTTGGTCTCTCCCTCTCCATGCATTGGGAAGGCCCACCTCCCTTTCCCCAATTAGAGACCACCTCTTGCCTCCCCCCCCACCGGGCCTAATGCCGGATGGTTCAGTCCAGCACCGGCCCCGCTCCTCCCCCTCCTCCCCGGTGCGCGCGAAACCGCTCTCGGCTGGTCTTTTGAGGCCCCCCCCCTCCAGAAACTGTAACTCCCAAATGTCAAGGTCTATTTTCCCCAAACTCCATCTGTGTTCACATTTGGGCATATTGAGTATCCATGCCAAGTTTGGTCCTGATCCCACTTTGTTTGAGTCCATAGTGCTCTCTGGATATAGGTGAACTACAACTCCAAAACCCAAGGTCAATGCCCACCAAACTCTTATAGCATTTTCTCTTGGTTATGGGAGTTCTGTGTGGGAAGTTTGTGTCTTCCTGCCAGGATATCTATGTTGTGTTCATCGAAACAGGCCTAGGTTTCACACTGAGTGTATGAATACATTTAAAAACATATTAACTGTATGTTAACTGTGTTAGAGTGTCATTTTGTGTCATTTTGGTTGGTGGTGTGCCCCAGGATTTTGCAAATGTAAAAAGTGTGCCGCGGCTCAAAAAAGGTTGAATGTACACAATGGAAGAAACATTCCCTGTTCGGTTGCAGTGAAAGTCAGTGTAACTGGACCACTGGATTCCATGTCCTGGAAAAGGTCTCACATCTTCTGGAGCACAGTTTCCACACAACGTGAATCCTCTTGTCTTCACTGTGGCTCAGTGAAGACTTTACAACTCTGTCAAAAATCAAAGTTATGAACTGTTATGCAGCACGAAAACTGCTGTGGCGGGAGGGTGGGGTGCTTTCCATCTTATGGTATAATGTCAAGTTGCAAAACCTGCCGAGAACTGTCCCCGGGCCGCTCCGAGGAGGGCCTCCGAAAGGGGCAAGGAGGAGGCCAGGAGCAGCAGCAGCCACCGCAGGGCTCCCACCACCGGAGCCATTGCGACTTTGAAGTCTCTGCTGCCTCCTTGCCTCCCTGGCGAGTGAGTGCGGAAGCCTCCTGTTGCAGCGGGGGTGAGGAAGGAGCAAAGAGAGGGGAGAAGAGGAGGAGGAGGAGCCCAGGGCTCGGCTTCTCCTCGGCAGCAGGCGCGGAGCTTCCCTACCGCTGCCCAAAAGCAGGCACTCCAAAGCGGCAACGGCGGCAGCAGCGCTTCTCGCACTCCGCCAGAGTTTAGTTGGAAGAGGAGGAGGAGGAGCCGGGAGCACGCGCGGCGAGGAGGCCGCGGCTTCCCTCCACCTCTTCCTGTTCGCCGCCGGCGCCACGCCTGACGCCACCCAGCCCCGCCGAAAAGAGGTGGGCCACCCAGGACGCTGGCGGCAAGCAGACAAAAAGGGGTGCCCCGCAAGAGCGCCCCATTTTTTTCAAAAAAATATTTTTTTAAAAAAATGATTTCTTCCAGGAGGGTTGGAGGGCCGCGTCCAAGGGGCTGGCGGGCCGTGTGCGGGCCGCCGGCCGCCTGTTGGACAGGTCCGGTTTAAAGGGTGAGGCCAGTTCTGTGCACGCTGCGCTCCACCAGAAAAATCCATTGCACAGGCTCGAAGGACACATCCAACCTCCGAAACATCAACGTGCTTGTAGAAAGCATGGGATGAGTCCTTCCTGAATCTTCATTTGCGAAGAAAAGCCAAGAAGATACAATCAAAGAGCACTCTGTACCCAGCCCACAATGGATCTGCCAACACTGAATACTCTTGGGGTTGGGAAGGGCTGTTTTTGAATTCTGGGAGTTGTAGTTCACCAACACCCAGAGCACGCTGTACCAAACTGGTGATGGAACTAGTAAGCTTGCTTGTTTGTTGATTTATGTTTTTACACTGGAGAATGCAAATATCTGAAAATAAAGTTGCAATATTGTATACAATTTCATAAGTGTAAGATGCTTCTCTCTCCATGGAACTTTTCTTTTTAGTAAACATATACTGGAGTGTAATCTTATTTGTTAATCACCACTTTCTCTTATCACAGAGACAGCAATCTTTGAGTGAAGGAAGACGAAGGGAGTTACTAGAGAGAATCATTGTGGAGCTTGTGGAGTTTATTTCTCCTAAAACTCCTAAGCCAGGAGAACTTGGAGGAAGGATTTCTGGATCAACAGCTTGGAGAATCGCCAGAGGGGAAATTGCTTCAGAGGTATTTGATGCATATATTAGTGACTATTTCAAAATGCTTAGTTCATGGGCTAGTTTTAACTAGGTTGTTTTAGAGCCCCAGTCTGTTTAAAGAAAATTAAAAAGTCAATTTTTAACTGGTGTTTGATACAATAAAGAAAAATCTCTTGTCATCTTTAGCCCACCCCTCATTTTCCAGCCTTGTTTTCATGCATATGCAAACAAGACACTGGTGGAATTATCCCAGCTACACAAGAACAAGCTTGAAAACCACACAGAAAGGTGTAAGAGAATTTTGTTTTGAGGGGTTTTTTTTCGTGTCAGGAGCAACTTGAGAAACTGCAAGTCGCTTCTGGTGTGAGAGAATTGGCCATCTGTCTGCATGGATTTGTTTGGGGATTTTTTGGCTGTCTTCTTCTCATGACACATTATTTTCCTGTGTAACAATCAAAAGTGATGGGAGTTATTGTTTAATGTTGCCCAGGGGTGCCCTGATGTTTTTTTTTATGTTTTATCATCCTTGTGGAAGGCTTTGCTAACGTCCCCGCATGGGGAGCTGGAGCTGACAGAGGGAGCTCATCTGCAATTTCATCAGATTCCGACCTGTCGGTCTTCAATCCTGCCCATTGCATCACTGGGGGCTCTTGTAAGAAAGTGAAGGAACAATGAATGTGTTAAGCATTTGGTGTGCTCAACTGTGTTAGATTAATCCTCATATTATTCTAAAAAGGTAGACCATGTGTTTAAGGGTTTGTTTGTTTGGGGATTTTTTGGCTGTCTTCTTCTCATGACACATTATTTTCCTGTGTAACAAGAGGGAGGTGAAAAGCTTTCTTACAAAAGCACTCAATTTGCAATGTGTTTGTGGATTTCCACTTTTGCAAGATAATGTAATTAGTCTCATAAAATCCATAGTCTTTCTGCTCTCTTCTGTTCTCTTCGAGTATTCTTAAACTCCACTGACATCAGTTTCAACTGACATGAAACCCTTATTTTCAGTATACTTATAGCAATGAAAGGTGCTTTATAAAAACCGACCATTATTCCGAATCAAGAATAATAACAGTAATAGATTCAAACAATCAAAAACATAGCAGATGATGCGATTTAAGCCTTTCTGCCAATGCACTGAACAGGGTTTTCAATTTAATGTTAGTTGTTTGGAAGTCAACGAAAATAGTGTGAAAGAAGAAAGGAGTAAATAAGCCCAAAATAATGTTGCAGATTTAGATGCCTTTTGAAAATTTCATAATGATTTCATGGGATCATCCCTTGCACATTCAGATTGTGTAAGGAGCCAGCCTGGCTATAGAAATTACTTCGCATTCTAATGTCTTTCCTTGACATCATTGTGCTGATTGCACTATGTAACAAAATTTGAAAAAAAATGTTCCTAATTTGAAAGTGTTATTTCCGTTTAATTGTGTGGTACTTGCTTTGAAAGTAGTTGTTATACTCCAGAAATGTGGTTCCTGTGGCTGCCACAATCTATGTTGAATGGGTTGAGATTCTATTCGTTGAAAAACCATAGCAAAATGTGCTGCAGGATGTCTTATTTATTTATTTATTAACTTCATTTATACCCCACAACCATCTCCCCAAGGGGACTCGGTGCGGCTTAAATGAAGCCAAGCCCAACAACTTATAATAACAACACAACAGCAATTATAAAACAATACCATCAATAAAACTCAAACACAAGCAAAACATCCAGTTTAAAAACATTTCGGGAGGGACAAATGCGAATATTAAAATTTTAAATTTTTAAAATAAAAACACGTTTTAGCAGTTTAATAATTTTTTCTGTGTTTTTATGATAGAACCAATTAGGAAATAACATTTATAACCCAGAAACATAAATCATGTTACATAGTGTTATTGTGACCCTCTGTGATGGAAGATAGCAAAGAGTGAAGTCATGATGCAGAGTGGGTTGAATCATTGGTCTTTTAAGATAGGGTCTGATGAAGAAGAACGATTTCAAGAACGTTGCAGTTTGAGAAGATGAAAATAGAGATGACAGTTGTAATTATACAGAAGAAGTGCGGCAGGAACACAAAAGTAGAGATAAACGTGGGGGGAAGTGTTATATGGTAAAAACTGAGAATCAGACAGTATTGCAATTATTGCCAATAATTGAGGGGTGACAGGATCATTTATATCTTATGTTTATTTATCAGTAACGCACCTGGGAGGCTTTCACAGAGGTTTTAGAGCAGTGGTTCCCAACCTTTCTTTGACCAGGGACCACTTGACTGGGGACCACTTTGACCAGAGATCACTCTCCAACATTATTATCAAAAGGGGCAGGGCTGGTTAGCTCTGCAGAAAGGAGCAGAAATAAAATAAATATAGAGGAAGGAGGTTTTTCAGACCGGATTTTTGTTCTCGCAGCCCACAGGTTGAGAACCACTGTTTTAGAGCAAAATCTTTGGGAGGAGTATGAACCATGTCAACAATAACAGACAAAAAAACCCCCCAAAAATACAAATAGACAGTAATCACTATCCTAAAACTCCTTTAATAGTTAACTAAAATAAATTAAAACTCAATAAATCTTGATTAAATAATACGTTTGGTAAAATGGGATTAAATTTAAAGATAAAAGCAGGGGGAGTAGAGTGACAGGTGTAAAATAATCATTTGGAGAATCTAGATAAATTCCTCGCCATGACAAGGGAAACCTTAGTAAAGGTGGAAGTAATCCAAATAATACCATGAATGAGGTGCTTTTTAAATTTTCAGTTGTACTGAACGAGGAAGAAGCAAGACAATTTTCCAATATTTTGGAGGTGACAGAAAACCAAAGTTCAACATGGGATCATGTTTGCATTGTCTGCCATGTGTGACAATACAAGGGGCAACATAACCTTGTTGCTTAACATTTGTGGACAGAGAAAGAACCATGAGTAGAAAACTTCACACATATATATGTATTGCAGATACATGTTCTATCAGGGGTAGGGAACCTATGGCTCAGGAGCCAGATGTGGCTCTTTTCATGATTGCTTCTGGCTCTCCAGAGCAGCCTGGACCTCGGTTTCCCAGCATGCAGCGGGGAGAAGTGACGCAAATGCGCCGTGACAGCCACTTCCACGCTGCCATTGCCGCCTCTTCCTCATCCCCCGTTGCTCTCGGGGCCCTGCACCCTCTTTACCAGGGGTGGCGGAGCCTGGCGGCAGCGCCTCATCCTCATCTTCCTCTGCCACGGGCCTCGGGAGAGGCGGCGGAGACGGATCTGGCCCTGGCGCCATGGATCCGGCCTCGCTGCCCTCGGGGGATGCCCAGCTAATCGCCCTCATCATCGGGCAGCTCAAGAGCTGCTACCTCTTTGACGCCTTCCAAAGGGTCTGCCTCCCCCTCCTCCCCCTTCCTTCCTTCCTTTCTTTTCTTTTTCCTTCTTTTTCTTTTTCCTCCCTTTCTGCCTACCTTCTTTCCTCCCTCTTTGTTCCTTTCTTCCTCTTCCATTCTTTTCTTCTCTCCTTCCTTTTCCCTCCCTCTCTCCCCTTCCTTTTTTCATCCATTCTCACTCTTCCTTTTTCCTTCCTTCCTTTCTCCCCTTCACCCTTTCCTTCTCCTTCTCTCCTTCCTTTTCCCTCCCTCTCCCCTTCCTTCTTTCTTCCATTCTCACTCTTCCTTCCTTCTTCTTCCTTCCTTTCTCCCCTTCACCTTTTCCTTCTCTCCTTTTCCCTCCCTCTCTCCCCTTTTTTCTTTCCTCCATTCTCCCTCTTCCTTCCTCTTCCTTCCATCCTTTCTCCCCTTCACCCTTTCCTTCTCTCCTTCCTTTTCTCTCCCGCTCTCCCCTTCCTTCTTTCCTCCATTCTCCCTCCCTCTTCCTTCCTCTTCTATTCTTTTCCCCCAAGTCTTCCTTTCCTTCTCCTTCCTTTTCACTTCCCTCTCTCATTTCTTTTCTTCTTTTCCCTTCATTATTTTACTTTTTCCTCGCTCCCTTTTCTTTCTTTTCCCCACCCTTTCCTTTCCTTTCCTCCCTTCCCATTTCCTTCTTTCTTTCCCCCTCATCTCTCTCCTGCTTTTCTTTTCTTTTCTTCCTTTTCAATAGTTCATTCTTCTTTTATTTCTTCCTCTCCACCTCCCTCCTTTCTTTCTTCTTTCTTTCTTTCTTTCTCCCTTCTGTCCGTCTTCTCTTCCTTCCCAGAGTCCTGAGCATGCCTTTTGCAGAGCCAGGTCTGAAGTGTCCCATCATTCTGCCGGGGGAATCCTTTTCTCATAGTATGTACATATATACTCACATTTAGTTGAATTCAGTCTTAAAATATATATTATATATTATATGGCTCTCTCTGAAATAAATTTCCAAATATTTTGCTTTCATGGCTCTCTGAGTCAAAAAGGTTCCTGACCCCTAAATTATTAGCTGCACTAATTAAATATCAAATGAAAATCTAATTTGGTATTTTGGTGTTGGTCATTTAGAGTCAAGAAGTTATTTTTACTCCAACTGTACAAGAAAAGGCCTCAAAAGTTCTTCACCTCAGATACAATATAGTGGAAGATTGTTACACACGGATTTCCGATAATAATGAAAAAATTCATGGCTGGGAGAAAGGTGTTTGGAGAATGGAATCTCTATCGAGAAAGGTGGAATCAGACTGGAAAATGGTGAGATAGTAACCTAGAAATAAATTCCCCATTTGTTCCACTTTAAATGTAAGCAAACTATTCTGTTGCAATGTTTTAATTTTGGCTCAGTTTTTCAGTGTGGAGTGTAATTACTCTTGAGTTGGTAAAGTTAATGTCAAGTTTCTAGTAAGCTGACCAAAGTAGGAATGAAAACAAATTGCTTTAGAACAGGTTGAGTCGGCTACATTTAAGAAATCAAACCGTTAAATTGTGACATTTTGCTTTCTCAGGGCCTGCCTATAATTTTGTAAAGTGTCATCTTTCCAGAATATTAATTTTTCAGATGCAAAGAAGGGTCTTTATAGCACACCTTCTATCCTTGTTGCACACAAGGAATAATTAAAAATGCCCTTGTTTGATTTATTTATTCCTCATTGGTAAAGAAGCCAAAGAAAGACAGTTGACTTCAATTAATCACAGTCTTACTTAAGCCCATTTCCCTTTGGAAATGAATTAAATGATGATTGGAGAATGTGCCCCAACTCTCATGAAAGATTGACAAATTGCAAGATGATGAAGAAAGCGTTTTCAACACTTATAAGCACTAAAAATAATAACCCAAACAGATGCCCTGATCTAGTATCAGGTCTTGCCCTTGCCCAATGCTTTGAATGCCATTGCATCTAGTTTAATAACTGTACACAAAGATTCTCTTGCTGAGTAATGTTTATGCATGCAGCCCCTGATAGATGAGTGTTTATCTAGCCCCGATTGCATTAACTATTGCAGGACAAGGAACTGAATCCAGTCCTGCTACTTCATCCATCCCTTCTTCAGTTAACTTTGACAGAAATGTTGTGATAGACGGATTTGTGTATTACGCGTAACAGCACATGGCTATCCCCTTCTTACAGGGATGTGATTGTGATCTCTCTCTCTCTCTCTCTCTCTCTCTCTCTCTCTCTCTCTTTTCTTGGAGTTGGGGACCCACGGGTTGAGAACCACTGGTATAAGGGATTGCAACTTTAAAATCCCCCAGCTCATTTGTACATTTTTCATTTCTAACTAGGTTTATTTAGCACGAAAAGAAGGATCCTTGTCGGGTTACATCAGCTGGAAATTTGAGTGTGGCTCAATTGATCTAAAAATAGAAAACATTTCAGTCAGAACAACCAGTCAGACGTTTCAGAGTGGAAGCGTAAGGTGGACGCTGCGTTCTGGAGACACTGTTGTCGATGTTTATGGAGGCAAGTGTGAACTTTCTGTTTCTTTGAGCATGTAACTGCAAACAAAGCAGAACATCTAAAATTAAAAATGGATGCATCTGGGACCCATTTTTCATATTAATAATCCAAGATTCTCTCATTAATCCTGTCAACTATCATGGCTAGAATTGCCATTCATTCGGGTTTGCAGAACTTAATAGTAATATTTGACTATGCAACAATAATTTTTGGTCAGTGTTCATGGTAATCTTACATTGGTGTCTTATGTAAGCTTGCCCAGAACTAAACCCCACTGTGTTCATTGGGATTTATTTTTAGGTGAGTGTCTACAGTTTTGCAAGACTGTATTCCTTGCTAGTGGGACTTATTTCTCTGTAGTCATACAATTGTGTTTTTAATATGCATGGATTTAGGAAAAGAAAACTGTATACATGTCTGAATACTCTGGAAAATATGGATTTATCAAACAGTGTAACTTACTACTCATCCAAGCTGAATTATCCAGCAGGGAACTGCAGCTGCTGACTTAATAAATGCCTTTCCATCTTTTTGCCTAACACTACAAGTAAAACACAGCCTGCTTGCTCCCCCTGCCATCCCATAACCTTCTTTGACCCACTTTTCACTCATCCACTCCCCAGAAACTTGCCCGTCCGGGAGGATGTGTTGGCATTGTTTGCTTTCCTAATTTCCATTCTCCCCCTGAAATCTTTTGCATGATTGCACAACAATGCATCTTGAGCCTCTTCTTGTAAATGGGCATGTTTTGCATTTTCCATATTACATTCTGTCATGGAGATTGTGGCAGCTCATCTAACCCATCTTCAGTCTGGAACAGTTTAACAGGGCAATACTTCACACACACCAATTTCCAGATGTTAGCAATGCAGATCAGATGTGTGTTAAATAGGTTTGTGACCCAGCAAAAATCTAAGAGCAGGGAAGGACTAAATGAGTTTAAATACTGAAGATGCTGATGGCTCGGGCTGCACATTAGAACATGCTTCACAGATTCCTAATTGATTTCAGCATGTCTAGGAATCTTCCTGGCACAGATAGTATCCTCTCATCTGCTTTATGAATTGCAAATTAACATCATTGGGTTTACACTAGATAGACTAATGGATGTAGCCCAAGATTTTATATTCCTTTTGCGAGGGAATACATAGATTTTAAGTAGGACTTTTCTGGTTTTTCTTCTTTTTTGTAGATAAAAGCCTTCACTCTTATCCCGATATTGCCAATGTATCAGATGTTATCTTGGAAGCAGAACTAAGTGGAGGTGATGGTGAAATTGCATGGCAGCATACACAGCTATTTAGGCAAAGTTTAAAGGATGATGAAGACTGTTTTGAGATCATTCTAACATTTTGTGATCTTTGAGAAGCTGAAAAAGACTTTCTGCCATAAACTGTGCTTTTAAAAAGAGCATGCAAACTCTGTTAGAAGGTCTTGACCCAAACATTGTGTTTTTCATATTGAGAAGAAACTGTCGTTATTCATGTAAAACAAAGAAATTCTGGAGTCTTATAAGTGTTCCTTCTAAAATATATATCCGATACTTATCAAAAGAAGAATAGATCCAAGAGTTTGCATTCAGAAAGAAGAGAAGGGTGGGATACTGTCCTGTGGTCACTTACTTGGAAGTTCATAGTATTCAATCAAGTAGGATATGCTGGGTAAAACCTGCGCAGACATGGCCTGCATGTCATTTAAAGTTAGAAATTATGTTTTCTAACATCCAGTATATGCTGGAAGAAGTATTTTTAATTCTGAATGGTTTAACTTAGTTTAACGTTGAGTTTTGGAATTTGATTAAGAAAAATTATCCTTGTGATGTCTGAGCCTTCTGTTTGCTCATTATTTTATAAATGGTTTTTTTTGCCTTCATAACATTAAAATAAGGTTATGGAACCATGGAATAATGACTAACTCTTGATGTCATGTTAGTTCAATTAATCTTTTCAAAATGAAGGTGTTTTTATATTTTTTTTTGACAAAATGGTTAAAATTGATGTGTACGCATATGCACACGAACCCATACCCATTCATAATTAAAATATGTACATTAAATATTTTCAAAGCTTGTAATAAAAATATAAAGTCACTGTGTCCCTAAAATCCTTTTATGGTCTGTGATGTAAAGAAAAGTCTTAAAATGCCTAAAATGCAGTTTTGATGGACACATCTAGTTTTTATGTATAGTGATACTGTATAAATCTGGATTTATCCACTGTTTTTATAAAGTTCTTAGTTGATATAGACAAAGCATACACCCACAGATAAAGATGACTTCAGAGTTGTCCTTGAGGCATTCATACTAGGAGATTGGTAATTGACTTTTTAATAGTAAGAAAAAAATTAGTAAGCATCCTTAACCTTCTCCCCTATCACCAATTTTTCTAAGCATTAAATTATTTAGCTGCTACCTATGAAAATGAACTCCTCCCAAATAATGTTATAGTATATTCCTTTTTTAGTTTTCAGTTGCTCATGCTAGATAAGAATTATTAGAACATTTATTTATATTAATAGAACTTTAATTTATATTGAGGCAACATGGCCAAGCAGTATAAACAGCATAAATAGTGTACTTTGGTTTTAATGAAGCTGATGGCAACTACTTGTGGTCATGTTTGGAGGTATTCCTTGCCTAAAGTGCTATTTATCCATGCCAGGTAGGTATGTACTGAGATTTCTTTGGTGCCTATGAATGTTGAAGCCGTGTTGTTGAATTCAGTGGAACTCTTCCAAGCAAATCTAGAAGTGCATTCCAATATGGCTCTTTATTGAAGGTACTGCAAACATTTTTGAAAATGCATCTCGTGTAATATCAGAGCTCTCCTTACTTGTCACATATTATTGAATGTGTGTGCTCACTTTTAAAAAATGTGTTATAGCACAAATATTGTTTTAGATCTATTGAAATGATTGAACTTTGCATCAGAGCAATGTTTGGTACATGATGCATCATGTGCATTAATATCAGTATTAGGTTCTATACCAAAGTTTAATTTTCTGTTGAGAGATTTCTTGTGATTTTGGTCTACACTTGTTTCCCTAGGCTTTGTAGATGTAAGAGTCAAAGAGAGCATATACCTGTCCTGTGCTATTAGTAAATTGTGTCTAATTTATCCCATTAATTTCAATGGATTTAAGTGCACAATTAAATTCTCCTGACTGAACCCCTTGATGGGAACCAAATTTTTCATGAATGAAACTCTGCTCTTGGGTTTTATTCTAGTGGGAATTATTTTTTCCTCTCTGTATTTCTTTGCAGCTCACTGTGTCCCTAAAAAGGTTTTGGAGATTTAGGGAAAATTCTGGAAGAGAATTGTCAGAGGCGATTGATAAAAATGACAGGTTTATGATACTTCTAAAGCTAATGCATTTATTGTGTCATGAACTTTTAGATTATAGTCTATTTCATGAGATAAAAAAATAAGCTGTTGTATTGGTTAAGACGCATACAGTGAAACAGGTATTTCAAAAGTAAACAGCATACAGATTGTAATCAGAGTTATTTGTACTCCGATCATGCAAGTAATTTTGTTGTGAGCCTTCAATTTTTTTAAATCAAGTTGACCCTAAGGTGAACCTCTCGCTGGGTTTTCTTGACTAGATTCGTTTAGAGAGGTTTTGACTTTGCCCTTCTCTGAAGCTGAGACAGTAGATGCCTATGGTGACCCAGTGGTGTAAACAGAAGTATCAATTGTAAAAGTGAATTCATAACTACTTATCTCATTGTGCTACATGTTGCTTGCATTGGTTGTGTTAATTATTATAATGTTCATGCAACTACTTTGTGGAACAATGCAGCTTCTTTTTCCTGGGAGTATTGCAGTACACACAACCCGATGATGTAGTTCTTTAATACTCTTGAAAGGACAACAAATGTCCATGGACAGTGAATACAAGTTAACCCATCAGGTCACTACCTGATGGAACAATTGAAACAAGTGAAAGTAACATTTAATTGGCTTGAGGTGCAGAGCCAAACTCCAGAAAATGAATTAACCATTAACAAACTTTATATTGGATCCTTGTGGAGACATTGTTAAACCATAGAATTAGACATGAAAGAGTCCACAAGGGCCATCCCGTCCAATCACATTCTGCCATGCAGGAATACACAGTCATAGATGATCATCCGGCCTCTGTTTAAAAACATCCAAAGAAGTAGACCCAACCATGTCTCTGAGGCAGTATATTCTGCTCTTGAACAGCTTTCTATCATCAGAAAAATGTCCTAATATTTAGGTGGAATCTCTTTTCCTGCAGTTCTCTTTTACATTGAACATTGCATGAAGCCATCTGAAAAAATGATAAAATAGCAATTTCTCACATGTCGACCAGACACACACTAGCAATCTTATACAGTTACAAATTATTACGTAACACCTCAACATAAATATTGACTCTAGCAAGTACAGATTAGGAGTGAATAACTTGTAACTGTGCAACATTGCAATGTAGTTTAAATGAGGCAGATGCCAAATAAATGTAGTTTCTGGTTGTTTGAGAGTTGCTATTAAAATAGACCTAATACTTACCTCATACTATACCATACCATACGCTCTGTATTGACTTGATATTAATATTGAAATACAGTAATTAAAAAATTAAGACAAATACATTTTACTGTAATAGAAACAGATTTTTTAAAACTTAAAATATCATTTCTTCAATTTTTTGTCAGTTGTTTGAGAGTTCCAGTTAACCGAGATCCTGTATTTGCAAATTTAAAAAGTTTACTCCACGTATCCATATGCTAACTGTATATTGAGCAGACAACACACAGCCTATGAGCCACTTGCATCTCCCTACCTGCTTTTGCAAATCATCAAGGTCCTTCCCAAACATTGTGACATGGGAACTGCTAAAAGTTGCAATTTGCCTTTAAGGCACAATGTATTTGATAAGTGTGCAACTTGTCTATGAGTTGATTAGCACTCCCCAACACCTACCAAAAATGCTAATCAAGGTGTGTGATCTGCCTGCTATGTTTGAAAGAGAGGCATAACTTTATTTCTGTCAGAATTGAAAATTAGTGGCAAAGCAATCATAACTGGTGGGAGCTGATTTCCTATTCAAACAAAATACAGCAGGAATGTGTTCTTTGTTTTCAAAGTGACTAGTCCCAAAAGTTGGCCAGAAATCCTAATCATCTGGCAAATAAAGTAAGCATGTCTTGTATTCCTTGGTCAACTGGAACAATGCAGGGAGGCAGCACAGTTCAGGTCACAAGAATTGCCTATCTCTGAAACCAGAAGTTTGGTGTTCCCAATCAATTTTTAAATCAGTTTACATTTCTCCTGTTCTGTGAGTCTGTAAACCTGCAGAACAACACTGGAACATAGAAAAAATTCCCACAACCTCCTCCATTGGTTGTACCAGTTTTCATAGTTTGAAAATTGGCTCTTCTACCTAGATTTAGAAGAGCCAATTTCTCCAGCTTGTGGCACAGTTTATTGCATGATACTTAAAGTTGGTTTAAAGGTATATAGGTGTGTTCAGTAAAGGAACAGCATATAGATCTGTGTCAAACACCATAGGAACATGCTAAACTGAAAGCTGTAGTTCTGGTTTGACAAAGCAACTTAGAACTTAATTAGGAATCTGCTTGAATTTGTGCCTTGGGTAACACAAAACTGCCACTGCTTGAACTTGATTTCTCATGGATACATGAACATGTCTTATCCTATTCCTCTCATGTTCCGATGTGCTTTTGCTCAGCACAATAATAAACCATTACTCAGTGGGACCTATTACATTAACAAGCTCAGAACATTTTTTGTCAGTGCAAGCCTTAACAGGTTTATTTTGATGTAAGTTCCAGTTTCCCAAGATGGGATTCCTACTCTTATTAAGTATATTTAGAAGTGCAGCCTTCTTCAGTCATCAGTTTCGGGGATTTTTTTATAGTAGTAACTGCAAGTACCTGCATCCCTAGTTAAAAGTCCATAAGGATAAGAGATAACAGAGTTATCCCTTTATAATGCATACAGGCAATCCCCGAGTTACAAACATCCAACTTACAAATGATCCATAGATAAGAATGTGTGTGTGTGTGTGTGAAACAACAGGAAGTGAGAGCCATCTACCTCTAGATAGGGGAATTCACTCCTGAAAGAGTTATGGGGAAAAGGTATCTCCACTGAAGCTTTCCAACCAATTCTTGTTTCCACAACAAGCCAAATTGTTCAAAATCCAATTATCACAAGAACAGAAAGCGAGGTGAAATCTTCTGAACAGGGGCACAGATGGCAAAACCAACACCACAGGGGTGTTAATCCTTCCCTAGGCTATCCAAAGCTAAAGTGTGTGTGTGTGTGTGTGTGTGTGTGTGTGTGTGTGTGTGTATGTGTATGTATGTATTTGGCTGGATTTACACTTCCAAAATATATCTGTTCTGACTTAAGAACAAACCTACAGAACCTATTTTGTTCATAACTTGGGGACTGCCTGTATTTGACATTAATACTTTGATTTTTAGAATTATGCCAGCAGTGCCTCAAAGCCTAGACATAAGATAGTTAGAAAGAACACTGGCCATTTTACAGGTAAAAGCATAGACATATGTCAGTCTCAGCATGTGAAATAAAGTTGTAAATGGGCTGGAGTGGGCATGCACTATGTTTTGTGATGTGCTTTATATCTTGATTTTTCAAAGATCATGCTGTTCCCAATTTGATGAAAATTCGAGTGGCATATGGAGCTTCTGAGTTTAACTGGGAGCAATCCTACCTCCCCCCCCCCCATAGTTTTACATTTGCCCATTCCCAAATGTTGTTTGTTGGAATATTGAGGCTGGGTGTATAGTACTAGTCTTGTCTGACGTTGGAAGCTATGCAGGGTCAGCAATGGTTAATACTTGGATGGGAGACCATCAATTAACACCAGGTGCAGGAAGCTGTATTTCAGAGGAAGAAACAGGCAAAACCACTTTGAATATTCTTTGCATAAGAAACCCCTATAAAATTGATGGGGTTGCCATAAGTTGACAGCTGGATTGAAGCCACATAATACACAGCTCTTGAAGTTAAAAATGTTCTGATATCTGAGGATGTTTGGATGCAAAATTAATAAACGGTGGAAGTATAGTAGCTAGAAGGGCAGGGAGTATAGTTAAGCACATGTGGATTGCACCCTTGTTTTTTAAAAAACCTATCCACCTTAAGGACATGATGGGGGGGAAATCCGGCCTTCTCTACAGTTTTTCTGGCAATGAGATACTAAAGAGCAGCAGAAGTAACAAATCTCCTAGCAAGATATAAAGTTTCTTTACCTGAATGGTTTTCAGCGCCACTCTATGGCAATGATCTTTTTTTCTCAGTGAAGCAAGTTTAAGCTCTAGTTACAGCAACTGTTCGCATACAACAGCTGGTGACCATACACAAGGTGTGAATGCCCATGCACATCAAAAGGTGAATCTAGGCATACATCCAAGCATACAATCAATGCCAATGTAAGCAATGTGATATGGATGAGTATCAGCCACCATATCTGTATCTGATTTGACTGTGTTTATATATGTGTGGGAGGGCCTAAAGTAAGGTCAGTCCAGTACTCCAGTTTAAATGCTAGATTTTATTCTTTAGTCAGATTGAATTTCTTTCTTAAGGCTAGCCTGCAGTAAAATTCTAACAGAGATACGGAATTCATACACTGGCCAGCTGCACATCCTCTTCTCATGAGTAGTGTGTCTGGGTGGCTTTAAGTTACACAACTCTAAGCACGCTTGGATTCAGCCAGTTACTTTACATCTGCATCCAAGCCTGATTTTTGACATTGAATTGTTTTGTTGCCCTGGTAGATAGTCTTTGCAACCAGAGTGACAGTGAAAGTCTTGCTTTGTAGGTTATCCACAGCTACTGTTATAGTTCTGTCCCCCATGGCATCATTGTGGATTATCTGTCTGGGAATGTGTATAGGCTAAAGGAGCAGCATGGGATTATAACTTGGTACTTATTATCTATGGCATAGTGTTTCTCAAGGGTCTATTTTATTCACCATAGAATGAAAGATAAATATGAAACTACAGTGTGAAATTATTAGATTCAGGTCTCATCTACATTGCCATATAATGTAGTTTCAAACTGTATTATATGGTCAGTGTACTCATATAATGCAGTTCACTGCAGTTAAATTGTAGTACAGTGTTCCCCCATTACTTCGCGGTTCGCTTATTGCGAACTTGCTGTTTTGCAGGGGGTTTTTTAAATTAAAAAAGTAATAAAGTAATAAAACTGGGGGAAACAAGGACTTTACCCTTCCTCTTCCTTGACCTTACTTCCTCGTCCCTTGGGTGCTGAGCATGGAAGACCAGGTCTCAGCCCAGCCTGGCTAGGGCGTCAACGGCACCCAAGGGACCCCCGAGGAAGGAGCAGAGAGCAGCGGAGGCGGCGAGGAAGAGGCCACCGCTGAAGAGGGCCATGCCGAGGTTACCCCTTCCTCCTCCTCTTCTTCCTTGGAGGCCCCGTGAGTGCTGTTGATGCCACTGCCAGGCTGGGCTGAGGCCTCAGCACTGAGCACGGAAGACCAAGCCTCAGCCCCACCTGGCAGTGGCATCAACAGCGCCCAAGGGGGCTCTTAGGAAGAGGCAGAGGAAGAGGAGGAGGGGGAGCCTCAGTGTAGCCCTCTCTGAGGAAGGAGCAGGGAGCAGCGGAGGCAGCGAGGAGGCCGCTGCCAAAGAGGGCTGTGCCGAGGCTCCCCCTCCTCCTTTTCCTCAGAGGCCCCTTGGGAGCTATTGACGCAATTGCCAGGCTGGGCTGAGACCTCAGCACTGAGCGTGAAAGACCTGGCCTCAGCCCAGCCTGGCAGTGGCATCAATTAAATTAGAACTGCAGTTAACTGGTCAAGGAAGGAAACATTTTGCTTTTTCTGCTTGGAGCTGCACACTACTCTCCCTCTAAATTAGAAGTGGACAATGTCTGCAGGGTGGCCAGGTGCTTGCCTTGAGGTCTGCACTTCTGATTTTTGTTGCTGCTGGTGAGGGTAACCTTTTTTTTGTTAAAATATATATAAATAGTACAGATATTAAAAGCAGATTAAATATTTTTCTGAAAAGAAAATGATGATTTAAAAAAATCTTTAAATCTTTTTCTTTAAATTCTTTAAGGAAAATTTCCCTCAAATACTTCAATTACTTACAATTAGTATAACATTGACAATAAGGATGATTGCTATAGAATCACAAGCAACTAGATTAACTGTGATATTGATTACTTCATTGATTATAGCACGTGTGGTTCCTTTTCCCACTCTTTATAGTGCGTTAAGTCTCTGAGTTTCAACAGTAAACTACTATGTCAATTTTAAGGAAAGAACATGGGGGGTGTAAAAAAGGAGCTGCAATTTATCCACCCCTACTTTAAATAACAGATTTGTAGCTTTATTGTGTTTAGGAATTAACGGTGAACACTAAATAAGCATCCATGGCTCAAAGCATCTTCTACCAATTTTTAGACAATTGCACCAACTCACTATCCTTAAGATAAAGATACTTATATTGTGACATATATGCAGCTCCCCTTTAATACTGAGTAGAAACTTCATCAGGTTCAAAAGTAACACAACAGCCAGACTTCTGATTGTGATACACTACCGAGGTTAAAATAAATACATTATATTCCACTGAATACCTGAACCAAGGTATTGATTATAAACTTTAAGGTAGGGTCTCTAAATCCTGTGGTCCATGGGTGGGTTTTGAGTAGCTGTGAACTGGGTGCAAAAACTTTAAAAATAAATTTAGGAATGTGGGGTGTTGTGTGGTTTCCGGGCTATGTGGCCATGTTCTAGCAACATTTTCGCCTGCATCTGTAGCTGGCATCTTCAGAGGATCTGAAGATTTGATAATGATTTGATGTCCTTCCTCCTCCTTTGAACTTTTCCTGACACAATTTTGTTTTCTAGTATAAATGCAACCTGATCAAGCATTAACCATAACATTTCTAGTCTAGACTTGTCTGTGTGAGGGTTATCAATCTCCAAAACTATAAATGAATAGTATGAAACATTATTTGTATTCATGTGCATTTTTCTCAGGGCGGGTGTCTCCATAATTTCTCTGATGCTTAATAAAAGTAAAGAATTATTTCTTTAATTGATTTGGAAACAAAATGGTCAGGTTGCTAGCAACCAAGAAGAGATATTTCCAAAGGTTGTGCTTTTACCACAGCAAGAAAAGCACTGGAAACATGTCAGATACCTTATTATCGCTAAAGCATTTAATATTTCTGCTTCCATTCTTTTCTTTACATTTACATTTCTACAAATCTCCAATTATATTGCATTTTGAAGGGGGCTATGTAAAATACTTTGCACAGAAAAAAAGCTTATACAGATTTTTAAAACATTTGCTTATTTTATTTTTGACTTGCTTTATATTTAAGACAGCTTGAGAAGAGAAAGTAAAATCACATTCTTAGTTATTACACTTTTTTGCACTGACCGTGTTTAACATCTTTACTAATGATCAGCCACAGCCACCACTCACAAAGAACTTTATATAGGCTGATGACCTTGCCCTAACAACACAAGCAAAAGATTTTGAAACAGTCGACAACCAACTTACTATTGGTTTGAAAGATCTCTCGTTACTACAAAGATAACAACCTGATGCCTAACCCTGCCAAGACACAAGTGTGTGCTTTCCACCTATGTAACCATGAAGCCAACAAGAAATTGAAAGTTACCTGGGAAGGTCAAGAGCTTGAACAATGTTTCCATCCTAAATATCTTGGTGTCACCTTAGAACACTAACATTTAGGAAACACTGTGTGAAAACCAAGTACAAAGTAGCTGCATGCAATAACATCCTGTGGATACTGGCAATGCATGGGGTGCAGACTCAAAATTAGTAAGAACATCAGCCCTGGCCTAGTCTTACTCAGCTGCTGATTACGCCTGCCCTGTTTGGCACAAGTCTACCCATGTGAAGCAGGTGAACATAGCATTGAACGAAACATGCAGATGTCTTAAACCACACATCTGTCGATAAACTCTACAAGCTAGCTGGCACCCGCTGCCCCTGATGTGCGATAGAAAGTTGCTGCAGTGAGATAAATAAGGTTGAACATTGTGAAAGCCATCCAGTGCATGGTTATCGGCCTTCTCCCAGTAGACTCAAATCAAGGAAAAGCTTCATTTTGGTGAACCACCACTCCTCTTAATTTCCCCACAGCAACAGCAAGAGCATCCCTCTGGGTAGCTAAACCAAGAAACCCCAATTGGATCCCCCCCCCCCGCCACGAGGGTCTACCACCAGGGGCAAACCAAGAATGGGAAACTTGGAAGTCCCTGAACAGACTCAGAAGTGGAGTAGGCAGATCAAAAGACAACCTGGCAAAATGGCACTACCCAAAAGAATCCTCCATCTTGTGTGACTGTGGAGCAGAACAAACAACTCTGCACCTGCATGCTTGTTCACAATGCCCGGCCTCATGTACAGAGGATTGTTTAAAGCTACAGACAATGTGGTTGCTGTTGCCTGTTTTTGGTCTGAAAATATTTAGCTGCTTGTGGTCCTTCTATTTTTATCAGTTTTATACTGATTTATGCAATTATTTTGATACAAAATAAATAAGTTGTTACACTTCAGATTGTCCTTGCTACAAGATTTCAAAGTCAGGGAAAATAAATTTGATTTTTGTTTCATGTGCACGGAGTGTCTTTTTCTTTAATGCATTCTTTACCGAATTGTTTCAATTACAGTATTAGATTTACTTAAATCGGACTGATCATAGCAACTGGTACTTTATATTAAGACAGAGGCTCTAACCACGCTGACTCACCTACAAGCGAGAACTAGGGAAATTTACTTTTCGGATTACAATTCCTAGAATCCCCTTGCCATGTCATCTGGGTAATCCTGGGAGTTGTAGTCCTAGAAGGTAAATGTTCCAAATGCTTGTCAAGAAGCGAGTCAACTTCCTTTTGAATTTTGCAAGTAAAGACATCACTTTACCTACGATGTCTCCGTGCTATGGAATAATGTAAGTTGTCGTTTTTAAAGTTCTGTAGCCTTTCTGTCCCAAAGGGCACTCGTATCTCACCAAATAGAGTCCATTTCCGGGCTCAATTCAAAGTGCTGGTTTTGACCTTTAAAGCTCTACACGGTTCTGGCCCAGCTTACTTGTCCGAACGCATCTGCCACTACGTCCCACCTCGTAACTAGATAATCCGGGGAGGCCCTGCTCTCACTTCCACCAGCAACTCAACTGCGGCTGGCAGAGACGAGAGACAGAGCCCTCTCGGCTGTGGCCCCCCGCCTGTGGAATGCGCTTCCAAGCGAAATACAATCAACCCCATCCCTCCTAGGTTTCAGGAAGAAAGTAAATTCATGGTTGTGGGACCAGGCCTTCGCACAGTAACTACATAAGAACATAAGAACATAAGAAGAGCCATGCTGAATCGGGCCTCAGCCCATCTAGTCCAGCATTCTGTGTCACACAGTGGCCCACTAGTTGTACACGGGGATCTCTAGCAGAAAGGAGGGCAAAACCCTCACCTGCTCCCGACCCCCCACAACCAGTACCCGGGGAAATCCTGCCTGCCTCCATCAACACAGAGGTGGCACTGGGATGTCTTTATTGCAGCACTTTATTGGGAACGGACTATTTTAACGACGGACATGAAACATAGCTTCCGCCATTGATTGATTATTTGAATGTGCATTGTATAGATAGAATTATAAATGAACTGGATAATGTTTTAATGTTGATGTTTTAATCTTGTTGTATTAGTGAAGGCAAGCCCCAGAAGACCCCCTCTACATCCAAGTTGGTTTGGCCTGCAGCAGGGAGTTCCAACGTTCCTGCATGATCTATGTGGTCTGACAGCATAAAGAACAAAGGCTGGGACTAAGATACAGAAGTCCTCTAGCCACTTGTTTCCCTCTATTCCCATGCCCCACTTGACTTGAAACTTTGTAACAAAACCTAAGTGAGTAACACCTCTGATTGCAACATTTTTTCCCTTCCGCGAAGATACAAAGTGTCCCATTTGGCTCTTACTCACAGATCCTGATACAATAAACCTTTCCGGGCTGCAGAACACTGCTGGCCCGCCTGGGATGCCTTTCTAGCGTCTCAGGGAGGCCGGAGCTGCGCTCCTTAAAACAGCGGATATGGAATTTTCAAAATGGCGCTAACGTTACCGAGCAGAATTTGGGTTGGCCCTTCCCAAAAGGGGCAAGGGGCCTAGCGCCCAAAAAAAGAGGGCGGGAAATTTGAATTTTGACAGCTCTGTATAACTATAAATATGGCATGTATTTTGAATGTAACTTTGTGACTGCTTTGCGGCAAGGATATTGCGGCGGTCATCCTCTTCAGCTGACGAGAAACAAAGACCTCGGTGGTTTTTCTTCAACATTTGGTGATATTTCATTGGGAAACAATTGGGGTGGGATCTTTGCGTCCTGCTTTGTTCACCAAGGGTTCGATCCCTCCTTTTTGGGGGCGCTAGGGCCCTTGCCCCTTTTGGGAAGGGCCAACCCAAATTCAGCTCGGTAGCATTAGTGTTTTATATTGTGTATTGTTGCCGGCATATGCTCTCCATTGGCGCCCCTTTGCAGTGGGGGAGAGGCTTGCGTACCCTAATGAAGTTGTGAGCTATGCTGGCAGTGGCATAATAGTCACCGGTAGGGCCTCCCATGTCAGACAGGTCACAACGAAAGGGTCTGACAAAGAGCGTCAAAGGGCAGGATGGGCTCTCTAGCCCTTTGGCAACCATCCTAAGAGAAGGAAAACTCTAATTTCAAACCTGGGCAGATGGTGCTCGTCTAACCCTGTAAGGTCAACCATCTAAGAGAAGGAAACTCGAACCAAACCTACGACCTGAGGACCTCGCTGCTACTGTCCAAGCTTGCTAGGCCCCGGCAGACGAACCTTTGGTTTAAAGGGTGAGGCCAGTTCTGTGCATGCTGCGCTCCACCAGAAAAATCTATTGCACAGGCTCGAAGGACACATCCAACTTTAGTCATCAATGCGCTTGTTAAAAGCGTGGGATGAGTCCTTCCTGAATCTTCGTTCGCAAAGTAATGCCGAGAGTGTTGCCGGCATCTAATTGTGCCTTGTGAGTCGTCGAACCAAACCTATGACCGTCGTCCCTAAGGGGTGTCGAGAAGGGCGGGTTAGAAATACAGGAAGTACCGGTAAATAAATGAAATCACAACTCCAATGATTCCATAGCATTGATCTATGGCAGTTAAAAATGGTGTCAAACTGCATTTGTGTAGAGCAGGCCTGGGCCAACTTGGGAAAAAGACTCTGAGGGGAAAAAGGAAAGGGCCTGGGCTGTAAGGAATGGTGGGAGTTGAAGTCCAACACACCTACAGGGCCCAAGTTGGCCTAGATCTGGGCCAGATGCACCCTGGGACTTCCTTCCTGCAGCCTAAGTTTGCGGCCTCATCTTACGACGCATCTACACTAAGCCTTCTCCGTGAGCTTGACTTAAGAGCAGCCATGGCGGTGCTTCCATCTCGGTGTCTTAAGTCGGGGCGGGACCTTCCCAGCAGAGCCGGCCTCGCTGTTACCACGCGGGGTGACGCAGTTAACCCACTTTCGGCGTTCTTTTGAGCGATTGGCCGAGGAGGAGAACCTCTCGCTTACCATTGGCCGGTGGAGCCAGAAGGGGCGGGGCTGGGGCGCTATAGCGAAGCCGGACGAAGAGCCGCGCAGTTATTGTCTGACGGGGGGGGATTAGGAAGAGCTGTGCGCGAGCCCGCTATCGGCGCGTGAAGGGAGGGGGAGGGGGATGGCGTGCGCATGCGCCATGGGAATGTGAGCAAGCGGCAGGTCTCGCGCAGGCTGGGTGGGATGCGCGCGCATTGCATGCATGCCCGCGCGCTTCCCCCCTCCTCCCCACATCAGGGCCTGGCGGAAGAAAGAGAGACAGGGAGGGATAGGGAGAGAGAGAGAGAAAGGGAAAAGGAAAGCTTCGTCTCGTGCGGTGTGTGTGTCCTGAGTGAGTGAGTGAGTGAATGGGCGGGCGCGCGCATTAGCGCGAGGCAGCGAGCGACCGGCGCGGGCCCTCGCGCGCCGGGTGGGGTGGCGGCGGGGGTGTTGGGGAGAAGCAGCAGCCGTAGCAGCAGCTCCTCCGGGCCCGGCTGGAGGGAGTTGAATGTGGGCGAGGGCGCGCGCTGGGTGGGAAGGCAACCACCTCCCCGCATGTAGTAGGTGTAGAAGGGACCCCCGCCCCTCAGGGAAGGAAGACCTGCGCCGCGTGAGGGAAGAAGGGTGGGCGTGAGAGAGAGAGGCTGAGAGAGAGAGACTGAGAGGAGAGAGAGAGAGAGGCAGGCTCTGCCTTCGCCCTTCTTTTGAATCGTTTAGTATTTATAACTATATACTGAGGAGAAGGCCAGGAAAATGGCAAAATCAGGAGGAGGAGGAGGAGGAGGAGGCGGCGGCGGCGCAGCAGCAGGAGGAGGCGGCGGCGCAGGAGCACCAGGAGGAGCAGCAGGAGGTCTAACCTGGGTGGTAAGTGGACTGGCGTCTCTCTCTCTCTGCAGAGCTCTCTCTCTCTCTCTCTCTCTCTCTCTGTGTGTGTGCCTTTCTTCTTAGGCCTGGCCTGGAAGCAGAGGCGGAAGGCAGGCCTCGCGGGGGAATAATGGAGGCGCGAGCAGCTTGTGGGGATGGCGGGCTTGTGGGAGGGGGAAAGGGCGCCTCTTACGCGGGGAGGTGGAGGCCGCAGCGCCCTGGGAAGCGGCTTGCTCCGGGGGAGGGAGGGAGGGAGGGAGGAGGGGAGGGGGGATGCGGCCTGCAGGCTCGCAGGAGGGAAATGGAGGCGCGAGACAGCCGCTGGCACTTGCTGCTGCTGCTTCAGGGAAGTGTCGATTACACGCCTGCTTTGGATTGAGTGGAGGAAGGGGAGCCCTTTCCCACTGGTACTGTCTGAACCTCCTTCCAGATGGTCCACGCCAGTTTCAGAGCACCTTCGCTTTATGGCAGGCATGGGCCAACTTGGGCCCTCCAGGTGTTTTGGACTCCAACTCCCACCATTCCTAACAGCCACAGGACCCTTCCTTTTCCCCCTCGGCTCTTAATGGGCGAACTTGGGCCCTCCAGGTGTTTTGGACTCCAACTCCCATCATTCCTAACAGCCACATGACCCTTCCTTTCCAAAAGTCCAAAACACCTGGAGGGCCCAAGCAGCTTAAGCAGCTGAGGGGAGAAAGGAAAGGCCCTCTGGCTGTTAGGAATGGTGGAGTTGGAGTCCAAAACACCTGGCAGGCCCCAGCTTAAGCGGCGGTGGGGGGCAAGGAAGGGGCCTGAGGCTGTTAGGAATGGTGGGAGTCGGAGTCCAAAACACCTGAGGGCCCAAGCAGCTTCCCCTCAGGCTGAGGGGAGAAAGGAAAGGCCCTCTGGCTGTTAGGACTGGTGGGAGATGGAGTCCAAAACACCTGGCAGGCCCAAGCAGCTTAAGCGGCTGAGGGGAGAAAGGAAGTGTCCCCTGGTGTTAGGAATGATGGGAGTTGGAGTCCAAAACACCTGGAGGTCCCAAGCAGCTTAAGCGCCTGAGGGGAGATAGGAAGGGTCCTCTGGCTGTTAGGAATGGTGGGAGTTGGAGTCCAAAACACCTGGCGGGCCCAAGCAGCTTAAGCGGCTGAGGGGAAATAGGAAGGGTCCTCTGGCTGTTAGGAATGGTGGGAGTTGGAGTCCAAAACACCTGGCAGGCCCAAGCAGCTTAAGCGGCTGAGGGGAGAAAGGAAAGGTCCTCTGGATGTTAGGAATGGTGGGAGTTGGAGTCCAAAACACCTGGCAGGCCCAAGCAGCTTAAGCGGCTGAGGGGAGAAAGGAAGGGTCCTCTGGCTGTTAGGAATGGTGGGAGTTGGAGTCCAAAACACCTGGAGGGCCCACGCAGCTTAAGCAGCTGAGGGGAGAAAGGAAGTGTCCTCTGGCTGTTAGGAATGGTGGGAGTTGGAGTCCAAAACACCTGGCAGGCCCAAGCAGCTTAAGCGGCTGAGGGGAGAAAGGAAAGGTCCTCTGGCTGTTAGGAATGGTGGGAGTTGGAGTTCAAAACACCTGGCGAGCCCAAGTAGCTTAAGCGGCTGAGGGGAGAAAGGAAGTGTCCTCTGGCTGTTAGGAATGGTGGGAGTTGGAGTCCAAAACACCTGGAGGGCCCAAGCAGCTTAAGCGGCTGGGGGGGGGAGGAAGGGTCCTCTGGCTGTTAGGAATGGTGGGAGTTGGAGTCCAAACCACCTGGAGGGCCCAAGCAGCTTAAGCGGCTGGGGGTGGGGGAGGAAGGGTCCTTTGGCTGTTAGGAATGGTGGGAGTTGGAGTCCAAACCACCTGAGGGCCCAAGCAGCTTAAGCGGCTGGGGAGGGGGAGGAAGGGTCCTTTGGCTGTTAGGAATAGTGGGAGTTGGAGTCCAAAACACCTGGAGGGCCCAAGCAGCTTAAGCGGCTGGGGGGGGGGAAGGAAGGGTCCTCTGGCTGTTAGAAATGGTGGGAGTTGGAGTCCAAACCACCTGGAGGGCCCAAGCAGCTTAAGCGGCTGGGGGAGGGGGAGGAAGGGTCCTCTGGCTGTTAGGAATGGTGGGAGTTGGAGTCCAAACCACCTGGAGGGCCCAAGCAGCTTAAGCGGCTGAGGGGGGAAAGGAAGAGTCCTGAGGCTGTTAGGAATGGTGGGAGTTGCAGTCCAAAACACCTGGAGCCCCAAGTTTGCCAATGCCTGCGTTATAGGTATATCCATGAATCCAGAATATCCCCAACCTTTCCATATGGATGGTTGAGACAGTGGCGCCTTTGTTGGATACATACTGTATTATACAGTCAGTCTCCAAGTTTTGAACAAGATCAATTGTGTAGGTTTGTCTGTAAGTTGGAATGGGTCCATTTTATAAGTATAACTCCAGTCAAATATATGTATATTCTTTAGTTTTGGACAACATGGCTCCACCTCATGGTGTTTGTTTTGCTGTCTGTTCAGAAGATCTCACTCAGTTCCTGTGAGGATTCGATTTTGAAAAAAAATATTGGCTTGTTGTGGAAAGAAGGCTTGGTGAGAAAGCTTCAGTGGAGACACCTTTTCCCCATTAGAACTCTCTCAGGAGTGAATTTACCTTCCTGTTCTTAACTAGGAGTCATATATAAGTTGGATGTTTGTAACTCAGGGGTTGCATGTATATATATATATATATATTACTTCAGTCAATGACCAGCAATTAAACAAACAATAACAAGTCCATAAAACATAAGTGAAGACATTAAAATACAGTTTTTAAAACAGAACTAAGAAACAGTGTTTAGTAGGTGGGACCTTTTCTTTCTGATGGTACATTTTATGTAATGCACAGAATTATTCAAAATGTATACATTTACTCTCAGGGTATGTTATATGTTACCCTCAGCATTGAATGTTTGCCATTGTGTTTTATTTTGTTGCAAGCCACCCTTATTTATATGTATATGCGTACATAGATTTGATGTTTAGGATAGGGTCATATCTCCAAACTAGCTTCTTACATGTTACAAAAATATTTGAAATTCAGAACACTTCTGGTCCCATGCATTTTGGATAATATGCATTTATCCTGGCTAGCGTCATATTAAGGTATAGCAGTTATCTATTATATTATTGTCTCCAATAGGCCCACTTGAACAAAGATTTAATAAACTTTATGACAACTCATCCTTTGTTTCCAGTGTGTACTTTTAGTTCCTTATTCATGCCCTACAATACAAGAAAGTAAACAGGATAAGTTCTTGGATCTTGATGTCACAGTACAAGATATGTCTAATAACTGGGGAATTAAGAATTAAGTTACCCTGAGTGGATGCTGTAATAGGAAAGAGGGTTGGGTGTCAAGTTTAGAAATGCTGTTCATTTCAGAGATACCTCCATTTCAGAGAGACCCCAGGAGGGAAGAGAAAGTTGAATGGATACAGTTTCTCTAGCCTGTCACTAATGTATTTCTATCTCTGTCTCCCTGTTCTTCAGAGAGTTCAAACTAGGGTCACTTACTTAATGTAACTGACAAGGAAAGGCAACAGTACAAAAGTAGCAAAGCGGCTTCTTCTTTCTCAAAAGACTTCTGATGTTCTGGAGGTTCACATACTAATACAATATTAGTATCCAGAACTTCATTTGGATTCTTATTCTTTGAATTTCATTTTCTTTTAAAAAAAATCAATTTCACTGTTTTTAAAAAGCATTTTCATTTCCCTTTTTCCCAAGTTGAGGAAAGTGATAGATCATCTATGTCAGGGGTGCTCACACTTTTTCAGCATGCGAGCTACTCTTAAAGCAACCAAGTCCAAAAGATCTACCTGCCCCCGCCGTCGCGCGCTCCCGCCGCCGCGCGTGCTCCTGCTGCTGTTTTCCGCCCGCACAGCGCTTCTTCCACCTGTGGGGCATTGCAGGAAGGAGCAAGCACAAGGCGGGGCATCCAGAGGGAGCGCTCCGCCTGTCTCGCCGGCAATGGAGGCTGCACAGCTGCTTCTGGACGAGAGAGAAGCAGGGCGCTCGCTCCAGAGGCCCCGCCTGGTATTTCCTTTTTCCTGCAATGCCCCGCAGGTGAAAGAAGCACAGCGAGAGCGGAAGCCAGCAGCAGGAGCACACGTGCGCACAGGGTGTGCGTGCGCATGGCAGGAGCGCCCCATCTGGCTGGTGAGGCCCAAAGATCACCTGGAAGAGGGCCGAAGATCACCTAGGTGCTCCCGATCACCGTAATGAGCACCCCTGATCTATGTATTTGAGCTTATGTACTTATAAATCGTACCAAGCACATTTTTAAAATAAGAGACACTGAGGCTGCTTGGAGTGTTGGGATCTGTACTGACATGGTTAGTTCCATGCCAACACTGACTTGTGTGCTTCTTTGAAATAATGATCGGATGTTCATTCTGTTTCTTCCTATTCTGGGCTACAAACCATTGCTAGGCCATGCCACTGAAATTGGTAATTTTTCAGGGGATATTGCTAAACTCAACATTCTTTAGATCTACTGCTTGAAGAAGTAAGACCTAAAGAGAAGGTAGAATCGGCAGAGGTATTGGAATAATAATAATAATAATAATAATAATAATTTTCTTTCTTACCCACCTCTCCTCATCGTTCGAGGTGTGTTACAGAATACACGTACAGTACACATTGCAAAAGTACCGTAAAAATACACATATTAAAATTTAATTTTAAAAAGATACACATTAAAACATATTTCTATAAAATACATATTAAAATACACAAAACTGGGATTGCACAAAGGATACAAGTTTATAATTCAGTCTTAAAAATTAGCTGGGTAGACCAAAGTGAGGAGTGACCTGTCATGGATCTGTTTCAATGTGGCCCAAAGGAGAATGTAAGTCAACTGAAGAGTATGTCGTTAAGAATCTGGGTAGAGTTGATAATGTTGCATTGACTGAACCTTGGCCTCTTCTTGTCCAGTGTTGATGCTTTTCATGTGGAGACAGTTATTGGATTGGTAAGAGCCACAACATGTGTAGTAAGACTTTACCCTTGCTGGCTAATTAAAAAGCCAGAGGAGTGCTGTTGGAATAAATGAGGGAAGTAATGAATGCCTATTTACAACAAAAAAGGTGGTGGCAAGACATTTTCTGAAATAAACCTTCCCTAGACCCTACCATACCAGATAACTGTAGGCAAACTTTCCATTTTTGAGTGTGTGGTGGCCTTTCAATACCAAGTGTTCCTACTTAAGCTGAATTCTACATCAGTTTTAGTCTGGTTTTAGACCTGGGTATGGGATGGATACAGCTTTGCTAGTATTGGTGAATTATCTATTCAGGAAACTGGACAGAGGAAGTGTGTGTCTATTGATTCTACTGGACCTCCTGGCAGCTTTCAATACTGGTATCCTTCTAAGTCATTTCTCTGGAACGTGGCTTGTAGGTACTGCTTTACAGTGGCTCCATTCTTTCCTGGATAGGTGCTCTGAGAGAGATGCAGTGGGATTCTTACTCAACTCCTTGTTCATTGTCTTGTGAAATCCCTCAGGTATCAGTCTTGTCCCCATGCTATTTGACATCTCCATGAAATCACTGGAAAAGATTGTGCGATATTTGGAGGTCAGGTATCACTCGTATGCTGATGATACTCAGTTCTGTTATTAATTCCTGCTTAGTTCCAAGGAAGCTGCACCTATGCTAAACTGCCAACTGGGAGTTGTAGTGGTCTGAATTAGGGTAAACAGGGGTGCTCTTGATCAATTGAAAGACAGGACCTGTAGAAGAGATTGTCTGTTGCCATCAAGTGAACTTTCACTTAAGGTGATTCCATGAATAAAACAACCCTGCTCAGGTGATGCAGACTCAGGGTCATGGGTTCCTTGATTAACTCTATACATTTGTAATGCATTCTTTTTTTCCCTATTGCCTTCTACCATATCAAGCATTGGTTGTTTTTTTTTTAGTGAGTCGTCTCTTCTCCTGATATGACCAAAGGATGACCAAGACAATTCAGTCACCTTGGCTTCTAGGGAGAGTTCAGATTTGATTTGCTGTAAGACACTTTTATTTGACTTTTAGCAGTCCACAGTAAGAGTAGAACTCTTTTTCAGCACCACATTTTAAATGAGTGCATTTTCTTCCTACAAGCTTTCTTAACTGTCCAGCTTTCACAACCATACAGTGGCATGGGCAATTTAACTTTAGTGTTCAATGATATATTTTGACAATCATAATATTTTTATGTTCCTTTTGAGTCCTAATCTTTTTATTGTTTCTTAACTGCAAATGTGTAGAAAACGTGGAACTATTTCAATTTTTTCATTGTTTAAGTTATGTAAATCATCTATTGTCATTATTTATTGTTAAATGTTCAACTGCAAACCGACATTGCACTTTCTTCTATGGCATTCTTTAATAATAATTCCAAGTCTTTGCTATTTTCTGCTAGTAGCATAGTGTCATCTACATAGCTTAAATTCCTGATCTTGTTTTTTATCTCCTTGCTACCCTCCTCCAAATCTAATCTTGTTTTACATATATGCTCAGCTTACAATTTAACAGGGTGATAAAATGTAGCCTTACCTGACCTCTTTTTACATTATTAGCTGCTTTGAGTTCCATTATTAGGGGAAATATTATTTCGTCTTTCAGAGTTGTCTTTATAAAATGTATACTTAAATTAGCATAATGCATAGATAAAAATTAGAGTTGACTAGAAACAGTAGACAGATGTATATCTGTGCATAAGGTATATATTGATTTACATATCCTTATTTACAGATAACATATATTAACATTTTGTAAATTAAGATGGTATAGCAGTATTTTATGTATTAACATGAAGACACCCTATATCTGTGGGACGGGTGTCCACATTTTCATTATCTATGTCCAACAAAAATATGTTCTCCCTAGACATTTCCTAAGTCCTCTTTGGTATTTGTGGACAGAAATCTTTCATTTCAACAGAGTTATTTGCATGTTTGTGTGTCCACATGGAGTCCAGGAATGTAACTGCTTCAGGTATGGGGATCATACTGGTTTTTATTTCCCCTAACCCTCCCTACATCAGTAGATCTCAGACTGTTAGATTATTGCAATTCATGAAATAAGTAGTGAATGTTTCCAGGTAAATTTAAACAAAAATAGAATTTCAGTAAAGGACTTCAAAATTCTTAAAGAGAATGTTTTAATCAAATCCGTAAAAGTTAAATCTGCTAAGGCAGCACACTAAATATATAGCCTACAGTACCTGGTATTCAAGGTGTTCCAACCAAGATCACTCTATTTAGCTTCCATGATCAGGTGGGATCTAGTGTATTTATGGCATTTTGGACATTAGAAATAATACAATACAAAATAGAACACACAATGTGCTTATCTATCCCTATGAACCATCTAGAACAGGGGTGCTCATTAGGTAGCTCGGGAACTACTAGTAGATCTTCGGCCCTCTTCCAGGTGATCTTCAGGCCTCACCAGCCGGATGGGGCACTCCTGCCATCCTGCTGCTGGTTTCTGCTCTTGCGGTGCTTTTTTTGCCTGCGGGGCATTGCAGGAAGAAGGAAGCACGAGGCGGGGCCTCTGGAGCGAGCGCCCTGCTTCTCTCTCGTCCAGAAACAGCTGTTCAGCCTCCGTTGCCGGTGAGACAGGCAGGGCGGAGCGCTCCCTCTGGATGCCCCGCCTCGTGCTTTCTCCTTCCTGCAATGCTCCGCAGGCGGAAGAAGCGCTTTGTGGGCGGAAAACAGCAGCAGGAGCATGCGTGGTGGCAAGAGTGCGCGGCAGCGGGAGCGTGCAGGAGCGCGCGGTGGCGGGGGCAGGTAGATCTTTTAGACTTGGTTGCTTTAAGAGTAGCTTGCATGCTGAAAAAGTGTGAGCACCCCTGATCTAGAAGCTTAAGATCATCTGGGGAGACCGCAGGTGCGACTGGTGGGGACAAGAGGCAGGGCCTTCTCACTGGTTCCCCTCCAGCTGTGGAATTCTCTCTCTAGGAATATTAGATCAGCCCCCTCCCTCCTGACCTTTCATAGAAAAGTGAAGACATGGCTTTTCGAACAAGCATTTGGAAATGCAGAACTATGTGATAATGAATTTTGGAATGGCTCAGAAAATGTTTTTGGACAATGGGATTAACAGTGAAGGCATTGGTTTTCATATGATTTTAAAGCTCTTTGTGTGGTTTTTAATTTTGTTTTAAATATTTTTAAGTTATATTGTTAAGGCATCGAATGGTTGCCTGGCTGTAAGCTGCCTTAAGTCACCTTCAGATTTGAGAAAGGCGGGATAGGAATATCATAAATTAAATGTGAATAGTGGATAAAGTTACTCTTAATATATCTGAAAAAAATATAAAAACTTAGAATCTTATTAAGTTTTTAATCTCTACAGTACGTTTACTGACTGTAATAAGTGTGCTTTGTCAATGAGCGCCATTCATTTAGTGGTTTTCACTGTAGTTGGGAATAGTTGGATTTAGTCCTGGGTATATTATTTCTTTTTATTAATTTTCAACTCGAAAACATTTATAGTTGATTTTCACACTATTTCTACTGAATGTCCATTCAACTCAATCATTCATATCTCCAAGGGGGAATGCCAATCTGTTCCATATCTTCATGGAAATGAAACTGTTAGGGATAATTAGAGATATTACACACATATAGAAACATATATGTGTATAGGCCTAAAGTAATTATTAATCACATTAGACTAATGCTATTGGTGAAAACCTAAATGATGCTCACCGATGATTCCACTTCATCCTGGAAAAAAGTGACTATTGGAGTACCGCAGGGTTTGGTCCTGGGCCCAGTACTATTCAGCATCTTTATTAATGACTTGGATGAAGGTTTAGAAGGCACGCTTATCAAGTTTGCAGATGACATCAAATTAAGAGGGATAGCTAATACTGCAGAGGACAGGATCAGAATTCAAAATGACTTTAACAGATTAGAGATCGGGGCAAAAACTACCAAAATGATTTTCAACAAGGAGAAATGTAAGATACTACACTTAGGTAGAAAAAAAGAAATGCAAAGACAGAATGGGTGCATTTGAAAAAAAGATCTTGTAGTCTTCGTGAACAACAGTTGAACATGAGCCAATTGGATTTTGAGCTGCATCAAAAGGAGTATAGTGTCTAGATCGAGGGAAGTCATGGTACATCAGTATTCTGCTTTGGTTAGACCTCACCTGGAATACTGTGGCCAATTCTGGAAGGTGTCCAGAGGAGGGCAACTGAAATGATCAAAGGACTGGAGACCATGCCTGTCAGGAGTGTCTTAAAAAACTGGGTATGTTTAGCCTGCAGAAGAGAAGTTTGAGAGAAGACATGATAGCCATGTATAAATATGTGAAAGAGTGTTGTAAGGAAGAGGGAGCAGGCTTGTTTTCTGCTACCCTTGAAACTGGGACTCATGGCAATGGGTTCAAATTACAGGAAGGGAGATTCCATCTGAATATTAGGAAGAACTTCCTGACCGCATGACCGTTCCAACAGTGGAGCTCTCTGCCTTGGGGTGGAGTGGAAGCTCCTTCCTAGGAAGCTTTTAAATAGGGGCTGGATGGCCACCTGTCTTTCCTGTATGGGTTGGAGTAGATGGCCCATGTGGTCTCTTCCAACTCTATTATTCTATAGTTTTATAGATCAGTAAGGGTTTGGTAGGTCAGCAGCTGATTATGTTTCATTATTTGGGTTGGGTCTAGGCTGGAAGTGAGATTCAGTGTTCTACAACTCCTTCCACAGCTTTGCATGTGTTTAACATGGCTGTTGGGAATAGCATTTGAACATTTGGAAGGCTAAACTATTCACACTGCAGAATTTGGTCATAAACTTTAGCAGTACAACAAATCGAACTTGCCTAACAAAGGCCATAATAAATTACTTCAAATTAGGAAGCTTGTTTATAGAGGTTGAATTGTGCTCCTATGTGAGAAATATTTTTTTCCTATTGTCAAGTAAAACATTTCTTCACCACTTGCCAAATCAGCATTGAATTCATAGATCTGATGCAGCCATTCTCACCCATGATCAAGTAGAGGCTGAAAATTGTGTATGATTTCCCCCTTGTATACCACACTTTGTAGATACAGTAAAAGCCCCATATCTGCAAGGGATATATTCCTGCCCAGTTACCTAAAACTGTGGGTATTTCCAAACACCATTAAATTAGCTTACTTCTTGTCTCAGCATACCATAAAGTAGTATTAGAAGATCCAGAACAGGGGTGTTACTCATTTTCACTGAGGGCCACATCAGTGTTATGGTCTTACAATTACAATGAGCCATTCATAATTGTAAGACTATAAATGTAACTATGTCGCCTTGGCATTGGAAGCCTTGTGGGCCACATAAAATGATTTGGCGGATCGGATTTGGACTGTGGGCCTTGTGTTTGACACATGTGACCTAGAGACTTGATATTTCTTTGCTAGGTCTTCTAATGCAGCTTTATAATGACTTCCAGAGGAAGTATACCAGGGGTGCTCATTAGGTAGATCGGGAGCTACTAGTAGATCTTCGGCCCTCTTCCAGGTGATCTTCGGGCCTCACCAGCCGGATGCGGCGCTCCTGCCATGCGTGCACACACCCTGCATGCACACGCACTCCTGCTGCTGGCTTCCGCTCTCACGGTGCTTCTTTCGCCTGCGGGGCATTGCAGGAAGAAGGAAGCACGAGGCAGGGCCTCTGGAGGGAGCGCCCTGCCTCTCTCTCGTCCAGAAGCAGCTGTGCAGCCTCCATTGCCGGCGAGACAGGCAGGGCAGAGCGCTCCCTCTGGATGACCCGCCTCGTGCTTTCTCCTTCCTGCAATGCACCGCAGGCGGAAGAAGCGCTGTGCGGGCGTAAAACAGGAGCAGGAGCATGCGCGGTGGCAAGAGCGTATGGTGGCGGGAGCGCACAGTGGCGGGGGCAGGTAGTTCTTTTGGACTTGGTTGCTTTAAGAGTAGCTCGCATGCTGAAAAAGTGTGAGCACCCCTGAAGTATACCCTGAACTGGCATAGGCACTAGTAAAAGAAACAATAAATATAGCTTCCACAGTTGTATTTTATGCATAAACATGGAGAAGTGTATAGAGCAAAAGCTGCTACATAGTTTCACCTGTGATTTGTTCATTAATAAATGGATGTTACTGAGAATGTTTAATGTGTAAGTTACGTTCTTGATCTGGAATCTAATGCTGTTTCATAGTACCTTAGCTGTACCCGGCACGCGTTGCTGTGCCCTATTTAGGAGATGCGAGAAAGTCTGAGTATGTAAGGGTTGGAATTGATGTTAGTTATGGTCTTGGTGGGGTCATGGCTGTGTCGTTGTGGGTTGTTCTGGTGGGTGGGATGTTGAAGTCCTGTGGAGTTGTCGGTGTGTGGTGTTGAAGGAATGGCATACAAATGGGTTGAGCAGTAGATGCAAGGTTGTGTTATGTGCGTATTGTGTTTTGTGTAGGTATTACTTTTTTGATGAGTTAGTGGGTGTGTGGTGGCATTGTGGGTGGTAGTATGTTGTGGAATGCTTGTGTGGGTGGGGTGTTTTGGGTATTTGTGTGTGTTTGTAGAGTTTCAGTGCAGTGTTGTGTTGTGTTGTGGTTGGAGTATAGGTGGAGTTGGGTTTTGTTTGTGGTGGTGGTAGGTGTTGTGTGTGCGGGGTCCCGTAAGGTTGGGGGGATGGGTTGTGATAGGAAGTTGTGTTGTGTTGTGTGGGTAGGAATTGCTGGAGCATTGTGCCTGGGACGTGTGTGTATTTGGAGGTGTGTGTGTGGTGGTGAGTAGTGAGTGCAGTCCTGGGTTTTGTGTTGGGGAAGTTGTCAGGTATTTGTGGGGTGTATTTTGTGTGTGTTGTGGTGACATAGTTGTCTCAGTCTGGCTTTGTGCTGGTTGTGATGTGGAGGGGGTGTTGCTTTTGCCAGTGGTGTTTGTTGTGAATTTTGGTTGGGGTGGGTTTTTGTGTTCCAGTATTGGTTTTTTTGGGTTTTTTTTTGCAAGTTTGTGTTATTCCGGCGGTATGTGTTTGACAGTGGTGCCTGTGTCCCTGGTGCCCTATTTGTGTTAGTGTTATGTCCTCCTGGTAGTTGTTATGTCCTCCTGTGTTAGTTGGTTGTACTGTGTAGGTTTCTGTTTAGCAGTGGTATGTATGCGTTGTGTGTGTTGTGTGTCTGTTGTGTTGTGGGTCTGTAGAGGTAGGCATCGCGAGTTGTGTGGCTGTCATGTGTGGTATTTTGTGCTGGCTTGGTCTTTTGGATTGTGTTTCTCGCGTGTGGGAACTTGCTCCCTCCTAGAGCTTTGCCTTGACAGTTTAACCCACAAACACCAACTGACTAAACTCAAATAACTCAGCATTCTAATCTAGCCTTGGCTGGCTCCGCCCACCGTTACTATGGGAACTCAACCTCCCTGCATTTTGTGTGGGCCGATGTTGGCCAATGGGATTCGCTGGCGGCTGCAGAGGACGCTGGGAAATGTAGTTTTTTATTGTTGTTTTGGGGGCCTTCTAGGGTTTTTTTGGGGGTGGGGGAGTTTCTTTGCTAAAAACCTTCCTTGCCTGAGGTCTATTTTTGTTGGCAAGTTTGGTGTCTCTGCCTTGGAAGGTTTCTCTGCCTCTGGCAGTCGTTCGATGACGGGTCTTCCTTTATATATATAGATTACTCCCGACTATGGCTCCTATGTGTCATCAAAAGCACCTATGTTTATGATCTCATTACCACTGTTGTTATTACATCTCTGATCTTTATGAAATATAAGTGTACTAAATGAGAGAGAGGCTCTAATTATACTTCACTGTGTAATTAGCTGTTCAGACATCACATGCTATTCACTGCTTTTGCTGTGTGTAACAATTAAGTGACTTCACTATTTAGACACTATGACTTTCAGAATATAGTGGTTGGATACAGTTTTACTTTGAATAGACCCATTGAAAAATGGGAAGACCTGTTGATATCATTGGGTTGACTTTAGTCTAATAGAATCAAGATCCAACCTAATCTAGTAAACAGGAGACTTATTTTAAGGAAATAATTGTTAGTTTAGTTTTTTTAAAGCCTGGCTTTGTTGTTATATGCCATTAGGGTCATGTTTAAATTATGGAGACCCCTAAGGGATCATTTTATAGGGTTTTCTTGGTAAGATTTGTTCAAAGTTGGTTTGTCTATGCCACTGATTCTCAACCTGTGGTTCCCCAGGTGTTCTGGCTTACAACTCCCAGAAATCTCAGCCAGGTTACCAGCTGCTAGGATTTCTGGGAGTTTAAGGTCAAAACATCTGGGGACCTACAGGTTGATAATCACTGGCCTATGCCTTCCTCTGAGACTTGCCTAAAAGCATCCAGTGAGTTTCTATGGCTGATACTCAAGACTACTACAGCACAGTGTGTTCTCTAAATCCTGGCTACTGTATCATTAAGTATGATTAAATGTTTCTCTGGTATTTGGAGTTTTTTTCCAGAGTTTTTCCAGATTATTTCCCAAACTTGTAAACTTTGAGTTAGAAGTTACGTATGTCCCTCTGCAGGCAGCTGTTCTGTATAAATTAGAAAAATAACATTGTCATTGCTCATATAACAACATTGCATTTTTCATGGGGTTTGGAAATTAGAAAAAGGGAAGTTGAGGATGCAGATGTTTTCTTTTTTTCCCATCAAAAACACCCAAAATAACTACACCCTACCTTATAAGGGATTGAGGCAAATTTAAAGAAAAGCTGAAATACTACTCCAAAAAATAATTGGATGCAACACTTCTGAACGTGTGTCTTTCTAAAACTGAATAGAAACCTATGACTGCATCTCCAATGAAGAAAGTATCACAGCCTATATCTTGTCATATTTAAGGCTCGGAGATGTAAACCTATATAGAACGAGTTCAACAGGTTTGAATGTATGTGTAGAACAGGTTTGTGTAGGAAGAGTTGTTTCTTGTGGTGTTTTAAATCCAAGGCCATAGTAGACAGTTTGAATTAAGTTTCAGGAATAACAGAATGCTAACATCATTCTGAGTAATGTGTTATCTCAGAGTTGCCTTTACCATCTCTCCATGAAATAATCAACAGGTCATTAACACTTGTATTTACATACAAATCTCCAAATTTCAAGTGGGGAAAATGGCCAACAAAGCATTCTAAGATTACAGGAACATAGTGCTGGCAATACCTGTTTTTGCTTTTTAGTTATGGTCTTAAAATTGCAACAATTAAAACATTGTAATTATTATATCTATAGGCCTACGTTGCTTTTTTTCTCAGAGATCTCCATGGCCACCTGTGACAATAACAAATAGCATGGGTGGGCATATGGCCAACACCAGTCCAAAAGGCAGGATTTTGGGCCCCCGTTTGGCTGCAAAACGCAATGAGAACCAGCGGATTTTGGGCAGTGTTGTGGGGTTCTGAGCCATACAGAACTTTATAGGCCATAACCAGCACTTTGAAATGTGCCCAGAAACAAATTAGCAACTGGCAGTGGAGCTGTTGGAACAGGGGGGTCCGACTGCAGGTCTTTGGATCAGCTGAGGTTTCTGATCACTCTTTAAAGGCCCAAAGAGAGCATTGCTGTAATCCAAATGGAATGTAACTAAGGCCATGTACCACCATGAGCAGATACAATATATCAAGAAATGTATGCATTTGGTGCATAAGCTTTTAATGTGCAAAGGCACTCCTGATCACCACAGAAATTTAGGCCAGGTTTATATCCAAACTGTAGACTTGTGTCTTCAGGAGGAGTGTATCAGCTTCTAACACAGGCTGAATCCTATTCTTTGATCTGTCTTTGGACTGGCCATTACAAGAATATGAAACACGATATACTTTGTCTCAATATATTGTTCCAGTATTCCAGGTTTTAAAAAATGTGATACTTTAAAACACAGCAAACAGTTTCCATCTAGCCTTAAAATGGTTTAATTTTTTATGCCTTCTAGAAACTTATATAAATCACTTTCATCATTTTAGCAGTATCCTAGGTCTTCATTCTTATTACTGTTATTCAAGAACCAATCATATTAAGCTTTCCTTTACTGAACACCAGCCTTCTCCTTTGAGATCTGGTTTAGAAGTAAAACCAAACCACAGTTAGGCACTACTTGAATGAGCCTTTAGGGATCTTCACAATGACTTTTTCTCTGTGGGAAATAATTCATCTATGGTTTGGTGCCTTGAGGCAAACAGTGAACTATAGTTAATAACAGTTGGGAAGCTATAGGAAAGGTAAACCAAGGGATACTTAATGCTTGTTGATATAATGTCAAATTGTGTCTCAGTTCCATTTTGAACCAAGCTTCTGAGAACTTTAAAATGGTTTCATAGTGTATAGAGAATGCATGTCTTCTGTAAGAAGGAAAAAACTAAGAAAAAGTTTGTCAGGTATCCAAGTAGGCAATTTTGCAGACTAATTCCCAAATTATAAAGATTCTTATAACAAAAACGTAGTAATATTGGCACATGTCTACAAATATGGAAAAGATTCTTCTTAGCTTGTGTCTTGTGTGGTCTGTGATAGTGTAAGGATTGCTACTTTCTAAAGTTTTTGGGCAAAGCAGTTATTTTATTACTGTGCAATGCTTGTTTAAAAAGTCAAAGTAGTTAAATTATCTTTCATCTTTTTTTCAGACACTATTTGATAATCAGAATAATGCTGCCAAAAAAGAAGAACCCGAACACACAAGTAAAAATGATTCAAAGAAGATGTCTGTTGAGAGAGTTTATCAGAAAAAGACTCAACTTGAGCATATACTTCTCCGTCCTGATACATACATTGGTTCAGTGGAACCTGTAACCCAGGTAATTTCCATTTTCTTTATTCAATGAAGTTTACAAGCAAATTTTTAATGTTGGCTCTTAAATAAAGCGTGGTCTAGTGATTATCGTCTTCAGACAGAAACTTCATAGAGTGTAGTTTAAGTCACTCCTGAATTCTGAAGCATACAGGATGGCCTCAGGCTGGTCAATTTCTGTTATCCTGACCTCTTACTTCTCATAGGATTGTGAGTTTAGAATGAAGAGCCATGTAATTTGAGATTCTTAGATCCTGTTCCAAGACATAACTGGAACAAATATGGGGAAGGCTCCATGTGTTGTACTGCAGCTACTGTTACTCCCAGCCACCATGGCTAATGGTCATGGATGATGGGAGGTGTTGTTTAGTAACATCTGAATAGGTGTACATGTTCTGCCTCTGATATAAATGTAGAGGAATTACCAGAACAGATGGTCAGATTAAAAACAAACAATCTTTATGGAATGTTCAAATAGTAACTAGAAACTTATCTTTTGAAGTAATTTAAGTAAATCCTTATTTTCTTTACATCTAGTTGATGTGGGTGTTTGATGAAGACATAGGAATGAATTGTAGAGAGATTACTTTTGTTCCTGGCTTATACAAGATCTTTGATGAAATTCTTGGTAAGTGCTATCTAACAAAGTTCTCTGTTTTTGCAGAGTGCTTAGAAACTGAAAAGCTAAGACATATAGGTCTGATATGGACGTAATGTAGCCAGCCATTAATTATAATGAGGAATTGGAAATAAATAATGGCATTTTGTTTCTTCCTTTCACTCTGTGAATTCCTTCTTCTACTGCTCTCAATTACAGTTTGGGTTATGACTGTACTAGCTTTACTATATTTATCACAAATCTGGATATGCTTCTAAATAGTAAATACTGGTATAATTTAGTTCATGTTATTGATCCTTTAGATCTTGAGTATTCTCGGAGAAGCTGGAATTTATATTGACAGATCTAGAGTTGAGGTAGGGAAGAAAGTGAAGAATATATTACATGAGATGTCTTTACAGACTGAAATATGTTAGTATGTTTGTATCTACACTGTGGTATTCTTGATGTCTACATATTTGCAAAAGGTGTACACATTCTGGAAAAAAGGCCCATAATATATTTTACATGCTAGCCTGCTTTAAAAAATAAATAGAGAAATTAGTGAACCTTAAAGGTTGGATCACTTACATCAGGTTATAGTCAGAAGTAGTAAACTAGGATGCAGTTATAAATAATATACTAGGAAATGTGTTGGAAGGATTTATCTCAGAAATATGTGGTGTATTGAAATTACTCAGGGTTATTGTATTAACTGCCTGGAAGTATACAATGTTTAGCTTTGTTGAAGTCTGTATTGAATATGTAGTAAATTATATATTTCCTGCCATTGAAAGTGTTAATTTATTTCTAGTAAATGCCGCTGATAATAAGCAGAGGGATAAGAATATGACCTGCATTAAAATAACAATTGATCCGTAAGTTCTGATTTATCTATTTTTATTTATCTGGGAAATGGAAATTTGATTTCTTGCAATCCATTATATTTTCTGCTTCTAAAATCTTGCTATCATTATTCAGAGTTTAGGGGAAGGCATTGTGTAAAACACACTTAAAGTGAAAGAAGAGTCAAGTTTTTTAAGAGGCAAAGAGACCTGAGAATATAGGGAGATACAATGGGATGGATATATTTTAAATACAATAATGGTTGCAGTATATGTATTACTATGAATGTGACATAAAAACAAAATTGATTTGATTGAATTCACTATTTCACATGTACAATCAACTTTCCACATTCATAGGTTTAACTCTTACTGTGGCAACCTTGGTGGGAGTGAGGGTGTGAGTGAATGAAGTTTATTTTGCCTGTTGCATGCAGGCATATACAAATAAACTAGAATTGTGTGGATGGTGCGTGAGTCTTCAGGGTGGATGGAGAAGCAGGATGAGGAAAGGAGAGGAGGAGAAAGCCAAAGTTTGTCAAAGGTGAGCCAAGGCTAATAATACTGTATTGAGCCCCATCCCACCGATGCCAATGTGGTAAAGTCAGCTACTGCAACCCCTTCCTACTGTCCTTGCTGCCCTAAACCCCATTAAGTTGAGAGCTGACTATAGTCATCTATCATCTGAATAAAATGATGGTTCTTTTTGAAATTTGAAACATGTCAGCATGAAATCTGCCTGTCAATGTTTAAGGTTGGATTTAAAAAGTGCTTTCTCTCACAGAAAGCAACGTTCGAAATCTGAGCATTTAATGCAGTTTCCAAATGGTATTGAATAAAGTGGTTTTGCTGTTCAGATTATTACATAGGAAATCCTGTAACCAGTTTGAGGGGCAACCAGTGAGTAAACAAACCACAGAGAACTGGCACATGTTAAAGGCTTTCTTTTGTGGGAGTTTGTTGTTTGGTTGCTGCATTTCAAGTGAAATATCTCCAGCTCTTGTCTATTCCAAATGAACAAGGAATAAGTCTTTGGGGAGTTTGACTCAGGTTATCAAGATTAGGAGGAACTTTACTTTATGGCTGAAATATAAGTATCAGCAGGAGCCAGACACTAAACAATCAATTGTGGTTTCAGCCATCTCCTATGTAGTCTTGCCTTTCTTCCCATTTTTAAATACTTAAATGCTGTTATTGCCTAAGTACACAACCACAAAATACAATAAAAGCACAGAGAGAGCTTATAAGCTTCTGAGAAATCCCAAGGTTCCTTGGAATTTTGAAAAACTTCATTTAAAACTTCTGTGAGTTTTTTTAAAATATATAAATTGTTTGTTATCTATATTTCCAGGGAATCAAATATCATAAGTATCTGGAATAATGGAAAAGGTATTCCAGTTGTGGAACACAAAGTAGAAAAGATGTATGTTCCCGCCTTAATTTTTGGACAGCTATTAACTTCCAGCAATTATGATGATGAAGAGAAAAAAGTTACAGGTAACAGAATGCATTTTTTGCTCAATACAAGTTAAATGTATAATAATAATAAGTGGGAGGGTTTTCCGTGTCAGGAGTGACTTGTGAAACTGCAAGTCACTTCTGGTGTGAGAGAATTGGCTGTCTGCAAGGGCATTGCCCAGGGAGGCAATGTCCTTGTGGGAGGCTTCTTTCATGACCCCGCATTGGTAGCTGGAGCCAACAGAGGGAGCTCAACCCATTCTCCCTGGATTTGGATCGCTAACCTATCAGTCAGCACTCTGACAGGGTTTAACACATTGTGCTACTGGGGGCTCCAAAATAAATAGTACCAGCCATATAATCATGTTTATTGTTTCATTAGGAACTAAGGGGTCTGTAAATGTAATCAAGTATATACAAGATTGAATTTGGTGTATTACTTATGTGACAGTATGTTACCTTTAAATATGATAAACAGAACCTTGAGACAAGTTTTTAAACAATTTTTTTCAGGTGGTCGTAATGGCTATGGTGCAAAACTTTGTAATATATTCAGTACAAAGTTTACCGTTGAAACTGCTTGCAAGGAATACAAACACAGTTTTAAACAGGTATGCACTTTTCGTGTAATCCCTTGCAGCTGTTTTGTTTGAGGAAAGGAACACTACAACCCCTTTTTATAATAGTAATAATATATTAACTTCAAATTGTTGTGAGGATATTACTTCAAGAAATAACATAGTTTTTATACCTGCACAAAGCTCAAGGATATTTGTCTTAACAGTAAAAACCTACTGTATATTTTACATGTTTCTCCCTAATTGTCTTAGGGAGGAATAACAAAAACTGGAGAACCATGTGACAGCTTTTCCAGTGCTTTTGGTTTCTGGTCAGTGTATGTGTAAATTGATTTATCTCCTCACACTGAAGTGGTGTCGGTAGTTTCTTTCTGAAGCACATTGGTATTCAGGATCTTCACTGTTGTTGTCATATAATTTCCAAATACTATGGTATTTGTCATGGGTGTTATCTCCCTCACACCTTAGTCACCCCCTGAAAAAGCTGCTATTTTAGATGTATTGCAGTCTAGTTAGATTTTTTTTCTAAGAGCTAGCATTCTGCTGTGAGTTTTGTGTTTATAAACAGCTGTGGAAGGATTGATGCAGCAGTTGTTAATTTTGTGGCGTGTCTTGAATTTTGTGGGGTGTCTTGAATTTTGTGGGATGTCTTGAATTTTGTGGGGTGTCACTGAATTCTTTGGGAATCTTAACAAAAGCTGTGGGGTCCCTCCTCATCAAAAGACATTGAAATACAATATTCAAAGTACCAGCAAAGCCATTGTAATAATTTGCTTCCATAATTCATAGGTTATGAACCTCTTCACTAAATGTAACAACTATCATAAACAACATCTGTCACAATTAAGTTTTAATGAACTGTGGAAGTAGTATATGCAGAAAGAATCAAAGTACTGAATTGGACAAGTGTCAACAAGTGATAGAATATTTCTACAAATGGAACAATATTTTAATATTCAGCCATTATATTCACATTTAAAGATATTAAATAAAATATAGAAATAAAAATTCATACATTATTAAGGCGTGAGCTTAGGCTCCCAATTCCTATTGTATTAACAGCATAATGTTGATAAATGACTTCTGTCTTTTCTTCATAGAATCAGTTGGTGATCTTTTGTGGCAGTTTCCACAAATGTAGACCCTTACTGATGGAGAGTAATGTTAAGGGGGAGTAATGTTAAATTCATATTAATATTTATGTGTTGTGTTAGAACATAGAGAATAATTGGGAGAAGGAAAACATTCAGATGCTACATAATTTGTATGGCTGAAAACTAAACAAATAATACCTTTCTATAACCATTTTTAGAATGCAGAAAATTGCTACAGATCTCTCACTCTTATATTATTATTTTTAAAAATAAAAGACTTGGCTGAACAATATGATGAAGACATCTGATCCCAAGATAAAGCATTTTGAAGGAGATGACTACACATGTGTGACATTCCAACCAGATCTTTCTAAATTCAAGATGGAAAAACTTGACAAAGATACTGTGGCCCTTATGACGAGACGAGCTTATGATTTGGCTGGAGCATGCAAAGGGGTGAAAGTTATGTTTAATGGAAAGAAGCTACCCGTAAGAGGCTTACTTACTAAAATAGTTATGTCATTGAATTTGTGGTTTTGAAAGACAGTGAATGATGTATTTTAATTCATTGTAGGTAAATGGCTTCCGTAGTTATGTTGATCTTTATGTAAAAGACAAGTTGGATGAAACTGGAGTACCTCTGAAAGTTACTCATGAACTTGCAAATGAGCGCTGGGATGTGTGCCTCACTTTAAGTGAGAAAGGTTTCCAGCAAATTAGTTTTGTGAACAGCATTGCTACTACAAAGGTGGGTGCTCTCATGTTGTTATAAGCATACTGAGTCTTGAGGGCAATGAATGCTGAATGAAATTTCTATTTTTTCCTTATGCCAATTAGTTTTAGTTTTTCTTTGCTAATTCTTTATCAAGTGGCATTCTTTGAAAAAGTGATCAATGGTTACAGCTGAGCAAATACTCTGTTCATATTGCATCCTTATATATGTGAATATCATACACATGAAATTCAGAATCACAATGTACTGCACTATTATGCCATACATTTATGGCTTGAATACTCTTTTATTGCTACATAATACTAAATAAAACTATTCCTTTGTTATGATAGTTTTTCATGGTATGTAACGTAAAGGGAGAGTGTGCTGCTATGTGGTTAAAACAGGCATGAGCAAACTTTCTAACTTAGGGGTTGCATGGTGGGCCAGAGCAGGGTGGGTGGGCCAAGAGGGAGAGGTTTTTCCCCAAGTCCCCTCTCTTCCCTTTCCTCCCATATGGATCCCAAAAGGTTGGCCTTAGTCAAGATGAGATGGTGGATGGGAAAGAAAAAGTGTATCCATTATACCCCATATTGCCTTCTTCTGATATATAATCCTAGAATCCTACAGCTGTAAGAGACCCCTCAAGGGCTATCCTGTCCAACTCCCTGCCATGCAAGAAGGCACAGTCAAAACACTCCCAGTAGACAGCCTCTGTGGAAAAGCGCCAGAGAAGGAGACACCACCACATTCCGAGGCAGCCCATGCCATTCTCCAACAGCTCTTACTCTCAGGAAGTTCTTCCTAATCTTTTCAGTCGAATCTCTTTCCCTGCCATTTGAAACCATTGTTCTCTTGTGCCCTGGTTTCTATAGGAGCTCAATGGGACACCCTTTTAAATCTTGAAACATGTTTCTCACGTTCCCTTTCAACCATCTCTTATACCAGCTAAACATCCCCCAGGAGGAAAGGAGGAAGGAAAAAGAGAAGAAAGGGAGGAAGAGAAGGATGGAAGGAAGGATTGGAATGGAGGAAGGGAGGGGGAGGAAAGAGAGAAGGAAAGAGACAAAAGGGAAGGAAGGAGAGAGAAAGGGAAGAAGGGAGGAAAGCGGAAAGGAAGGATGAAAGGGTGGAAGGGAGGGAGAAATAGGGAGGGAAGAAGGAGGAAGGAAGGAAGGAAGGAAAGACAGAAGAAAGGAAGTATAGAATGGTAAGACAGAGGGTGGTCTAACTAAAGAGCCCAATGGGTGGCATCCAGCCCCCAGGCCTGAGTTTGCCCATACTTGGGCTAAAATGACTCCCATGGGTGAATTATACATGTGTTACGAAATCATGAAAAAAATGCGTTCTGATAACAAAGAAGGTTCTAGTGGGGAGGGATGTTAAAATCTATCATCTTTCACACCTTGGATGTATATTTAACTACTAAATGGTTGTGATGTTGTCATGGAAAGTATGTACTTTATTATGAAAAAGAAAAGAAAAAGAAGGAGGCCTTTGTGCTCCTTTCCCAAGTGAATATTGAAGATATGTGACAAAGCACATCTAAGCATTTTAGAACATGAGAAATAACTCATATTTGACAAGGTTGATTTGATTCCTTATGTGTTCGTTTCGAAAAAACTATAATTTATCTTTTTTTGGCTTCTTTTATTTATTTATTTTCACCTTAAGGGTGGTAGACACGTTGATTATGTTGTAGATCAAATTGTTGGAAAATTGATAGAGGTGGTGAAGAAAAAGAACAAAGCTGGAGTTTCAGTTAAACCATTCCAGGTATCTTGATTTTCGTAACTTCATTTCAAATTTTGAAAAACAATTTGCCGTTTCAGTATTTTTGATTCCTGTTTGTATATACTTACAGGTGAAAAACCACATATGGGTTTTCGTTAATTGTCTCATTGAAAACCCATCTTTTGATTCTCAAACAAAAGAGAACATGACACTCCAACCTAAAAGCTTTGGGTCCAAATGCCAGTTATCAGAGAAGTTTTTCAAAGCCGTAAGTATTGTATATTTGTTTTATGATCTTAAAATGCAGAAATACTACTTTTTCTTGGAGGAAAGTCTTATGCTGATGTTTTTATGTTAAACCACTTTGAGTCTCCTTCAGGGGAGATAAAGCGGGATATCAATAAACAAACAATGTTATTCTAATTAATGTAGGCATTCTACAATGTTGTTCAATGTTCATAAAATGCTATCAAAACAACAATAAAAAGTAATAAATGTCCAATGAGAAAACATTTTTCAAGAAAGTAATAAAACAAATTATTTTGAATCACGAACAAAGCTATTATTCCTACTACAAACATCTTGTGCATTGTGGATAGGTTTGGAGATACTTTTCATGGTAAACAACCCCAAAGACTTCTTGGTCACATGGAATTAGGTAACAGGTCACCATGTGTGACTTACTGTTTGGCACATTGATAGTACTAGTCTGTGTTTTTAAAATTGTAGAGTAAAAGCCCATAGAAAGAAATATGCAACAGTTGTCTACGAGACAGATTGCAACACTCCTTTTGTATATACTTTGTATAATTCATTCTTGAAAAAAATGGGGTTCTGATTCTTCAGTTCATTTATTGTTTGCTGTTTGTTTGTTTTGGCAATGAATTCGACTTTCTTCTTTTGTCTGAAAACTGCCCTGAGCCCCTTCAGGGAGATAGAGTAGTATATAAATAAAGTGTTGGTGTTATTGTAGTTGTTGTCTTGGTATTTTATTCAGTACCAATTTTTTTTTTCCAATTTTCTTAAATATGACTGAGGATTTTTTTTTACAGGCTTCTAACTGTGGTATTGTAGAAAGTATTTTGAATTGGGTGAAATTCAAGGCACAGACACAGTTGAACAAAAAATGTTCTTCGGTGAAGCATAGCAAAATCAAGGGCATTCCAAAACTTGATGATGCTAATGATGCTGGTAAGAGTGAATTATTATTACTACAATTACTACTGCCACCACTATTATCATTTCTTCATAGAGTTCCATCAGTATACAGAGTGCTTTCTAATAAACCAACAACCAAAAAACTATCAGTCTATTTCCTCAAATTAATTTTCCTTATCAAGTTGGTGGATTCTACATTCCTCCTTCCTTATAAGAATATTATCTTTCACATATTTACTTTTTAGTTAAGGCATCCTTAATATCTGATTCTTAAAATTTAGGCTTTTGAATACAGGTTAAGTCTCTATTTTCCAAATATTTGAGTCCAGACTTTTTTTTGGATTTGGGTTTCCCCCCAAATACTTGTATTTGACCGTATATGGTGAATGAGGGATAGGGAGAAAGGGGTCTAGTCACACATCCCAGTGCTCACCAGGGCCTTCCAAAGAGGCCCTTCTCCACCATTGCTGGAAACTCAACGTGGATAAGAGAAGAGGGGAGATGTCCCAGGCACTTCTTTAGCTGTCAGTATACTTTTTACTATTTTAAAAAGAGTAGGGAAGGGGGGCAAAATCCTTCCCCCATTCTCCCATGAGACTTTTCCATTCTCTCTGAACGGGATACAGTGGCCAATGGGTTCTTTCCATGTGGCCTTGTGTCTGTTTCCAGGATGCTTGCACCACCACACGTTGCCATTGGCCGGATGGAAAGTGAGTGTGGAAGTGTCTAGGGCAGGCATGGGCAAACTTCAGCCCTCCAGGTGTTTTAGACTCCAACTTCCAGTGGGAGTTGAAGCCCAAAACACCTGGAGGTCTGAAGTTTGCCCATGCCTGTTCTAGGGTATGTGCTCCTCAGAAGGGTCCTACATGAACAGGGTTACAGATTTCAGAGTTCCCTGCTTTTCTGTCTGCTAAATTTCTGACAGTGATGGAGCAAGGGATCCCCAAGGAAATGTGCTGGATATGGATTGCTGTACTTATAGTTTCCCTTTCTCCCAACAACATGGATTGCGACACAGAACAAATCAAAGCAGAACTTTAAAAAACAGTTGGCAGGGGAGGACGGTGAAGGGATGAAGACTTATGGTGAAAGAGACAGAAAGTAAAATATAATGTATAATGAAAGATTTTGGAATGACGGAAGTGGAAGAACTAGTCATGGCGAACGAGGAGAACTTTGTTTTGGGGAGAAAACCATCTTTGAATTGTGTGGGAAGAAGGAAGGAGAAAAAAGTTGTGATAGTTTTTATAGAAGACTTTATCATTTGTTTTGAGTTTTGGATTTCAGAATTCCAGATAAGGGAGACTCAACCTGTATTGATTGCCTTATGTTATGCACAAAGCAGAAAAGTTATTTTTTTCTGCTTTGTAATTGTTTGCTACTGTGAGATTAACACTGTACAAATTAAATGTTAATGCTATTTCTTAGATAATTGGTCCTTGAAAGAAATAATATGCATTTAGCTCTCTACTCCTGTGAACTGTTTGTTGTTTGTTTGTTTTGAAAAAATGAGTGAGTTACTGTTTAGGCTTTGGTGAAGATTGCTTCAATTTTTTTAAATCTTTCCTCGTGCATCTTCCCAGGTGGCAAACATTCCTTGGATTGTACATTGATTTTAACTGAGGGAGATTCAGCCAAATCTTTAGCTGTATCTGGCTTAGGGGTCATTGGAAGAGACAGATATGGAGTATTTCCACTCCGGGGTAAAATTCTCAATGTTCGGGAAGCATCTCACAAACAGGTAAGGAAAATCCTCCAAGAAAGGAACCAATTTAAATCTGCTCTATTACTGCATACCAGGGCTGTCCAACTGGCGGCCCGTGGCCCGGATCCGGCCCCCCAGTACCTTCCCTACGACCCCTTACCCTTTTAAAAAGAAATCGGCTGCGAAGGCTTGGCTGCGGCCACGGAGGCCTGGCGCGGCCGCGAAGGCCTAGCCGCGCTGCGAAGGCTTGGCTGCGGCCGCGGAGGCTTGGCCGCGGGGGCGAAGGCCTGGCCCAGTTCGCAGAGACCTGGCCACGGCCGCGGAGGCCTGGCCCAGTTCGCGGTGGCGCTCCCGCCTCCTCCGCCGCCACCCCAGGAGCCCCAACTGCCGCTCGGCCTTCTTTCCTCCCCCTTTCCTCTCTTTCTCCTTCCTCCCTTCCTTTCCTTCCACTCTTTCCTCTGTTCTTCCTTCCTTCTTTCCTCCCTCCCTCTCTTTCACCTTCTTTTTCCTTCCATCCATCCATCCACCCTTTCCTCCTCCCTCCCTCCCTTCTTCCTCCTCTCTTTCTCCTTCCTTCCTTCCACCCACCCATCCACCCTTTCGCCCTTCCTTTCAACTGTTCTCCCTCCCTCCTTGCCCCTCTTTCACCTTCCTTTCTTTCTTTCCTGCCACCCTTTTATCTTTTCTTCCTTCTCACTTTCCCTCCTCCCTTTCCTCCCTCCATCCTTCTCTTCTTCCCCTCCTTCCTTCCTTCTCCTGTTCATATTTGGGCATATTGAGTATTCATGCCAAGTTTGGTCCTGATCCAACATTGTGCTCTCTGGATGTAGGTGAACTACAACTCCAAAATTCAAGGTCAGTTCCCAAGCAAACCCTTTCAGTACTTTCTTTTGGTAATGAGAGTTCAATATGCCAAGTTTGGTTCAATTCCATTGTTGCAAGAGTTCAGGATGCTCTTTGATTGTGTGTTAACTATAAATCCCAGAAACTGTAACTCTCAAATGTCAAGGTCTATTTTCCCACAACTCCATCTGTGTTCACATTTGGGCATATTGAGTATTCATGCCAAGTTTGGTCCAGATCCATCATTATTTGAGTCCACAGTGCTCTCTGGATGGAGGTGAACTACAACTCCACAACTCAAGGTCAATGCCCACCAAAGCCTTTCAGTATTTCCTGTTGGTCATGGGAGTTCTGTGTGCCAAGATTGGTTAATTCCATCATTGGTGGGGTTTAGAATGCTCTTTGATTGTAGGCAACTACAACTCCCAAATGTCAAGGACTATTTTCCCCCAAATCCACCAGTGTTCACATTTGGGCATATTGAGTATGGGGGCGGAGCTGGGGAGGGGGGGGGGGGGCGGGGCCAGACCCTTCGGCCCCCCAAGTCATCAGTGACCGGCAATCAGGCCCCTGGTCCGGTAGATGTTGGACAGCACTGCTGTATACTAACTGTATTACTGTATAACAAACTATTTCTTTTCCATTTCTACTTTCTCCACAGATTATGGAAAATGCAGAAATTAATAATATCATAAAAATAGTAGGTCTACAGTATAAGAAAAGTTATGAAGACCCAGAGTCCCTGAAATCATTAAGATACGGTAAAATTATGATCATGACTGATCAGGTCAGTTTGAGGACTAAACTTTCAAAGATCTACAACATTTCATACCAGTGATTCTCTTCCTTTCTGAAGTTCCTTCTACTGACTTTATATCACTATATTGCTATTCTGTTTTGGCCTACTGTCTCCATCTTCACCTTGTTTTCAGACCTCACTGTTCTACTTGTGGCTTTTTTCTAACAAAAAATTCCCACTTCTTAGTGTTTCTCATTTTCTTTTTTGCTTGCTTGTTTAATAAAATAATTATAATCTGTATTGTCCATTACGGAAAATTATTAAGGATTCAACATCCACCCCTTCCTGTAAGAATATAAGCTTGCACATCCTTATTTTTTATGTATTTGTCAAAATTGATACTTTTTAGCATTAATTGCTTTATATTGTACACAGTCACCACATCCTTTTTGTATGTGTGTGTGTCTCATTTTTGCTTAATAATGAGTAGTATTTGCTAACATTGATAACATTAACAAAGTTACAGGCAGTCCCCAAGTTACGAGCAAAATAGCTTTTGTAGATATGTTCTTAAGTTGAATTTGTATGTAAATCAGAATACATACTTTTTAAAGTGTAACTCCAGATAGATAAATAGATAGATAGATATGCACTTTGGTTTTGTTTTGCTGTCTGTGCCCCTGTTCCGAAGATTTCATCTCCCTTTCTGTCCATGTGATAATTGGATTTTTAAAAAATTGCTTGATGTGAATGCATGGATTGATGATAAAGCTTCAGTGGAGACACTTTTTCCACATGATAACTCTTCCAGAAGTGAATTTCCTTACCTAGAAGTAGATTTCTCTCACTTCCTGTTGTCTCACCCCGTTCTTAACTATGAGTCATTTGTAAGTCAGATGTTTCTAACATGGGGACTGTCTGTATTCTCATTCATGCATGTATTTATGCATATGTGTACCTGTATATGGATGGTGTAGTGGTTTTATTGTAGATCTGGGGCATTGGAAGACCAGGAGTCCTTAGCTATGAAAAATAAGAGAAAAGCAATGGCAATTTTTTTCTGAAAAAACTTTGCTGAGAAAAAGCTATAAGGGGTTTGCTTTCAGGTTCAGAAATAACTTGAAGGCACACCACATTTTCATTATTTATTTATTTTTATTTACTGCATTGCTATGCCGCCTTTCTTAACCCGAAGGCTGAGAAAAGTCGTGAAAACAAAAGCATATGATAAAGTTGTTTCCTCCTTTGCAACTATTCAGTCATCACTGATTTTTGTTATATGCATATACTCAGGATCAAGATGGTTCCCACATTAAAGGTTTGCTGATCAATTTTATTCATCACAATTGGCCTTCCCTTCTGAAGCACGGCTTTCTTGAGGAATTCATTACTCCGATTGTAAAGGTAACAAACCAGTTCACTATGAGATTTTCTGATACTAATTGTGTGCATGCTATATTACTAAACTGCATTACGTAGAGGTATAAAATGCATATACTGTCTGATCACAGAAGAAAAAATATGAACAAATAAAGAAATAATTAAACATAACAATCTTGGATATACTATGTCAACAACTGATAACAAAATTGGTTGTTTTTCTTTTGATTTTAAGAAGTTCTTAAAAAGTGGTTTCCAGTTTAAGGATCTCTTTCAAGTTTAAGCATATTGTATCAAATATAAGACTTTAGTACAATTTAATATCTATAATTGAAGCTGATTATTTGGCAGGAGCAAAATCTGTCATTGCATAATGAAAAATGCCAAATGATTTAATAGAAGTACTTTGGTCCTCCCACCTAAGCATATTATTATTATTACTATTATTATTTATACCCCTGCGTTATTTATACCCCACTTATTGTTCCTGTGCCCCTTCAGTTGGCATGACTCAAGTATATGATTGTACTCTTTTAGTGGTCAAAGAAAATGATCTCCACATGCATTCTTGGTAACTAAAGTATAATATTGCTTATCCTTAGATGTGGGGTTTGTGGCCATTTTTGGAAGCGGAGGAAAGAAATATCTACAGCTGTCTTGTGACATTCATGGGGTCATCATAAGTCGACAGGCTACTTGACTGCACAAATATACTTTTTAAAGTCCACTATATTTGGCTTCCCACCCATTCTCCAATTTCTTAAACTATTAAAAATGAGGAAAGCAATGGCAAATTTTCTTCAGATAAATTTTGCCAAGGTTAGAGTTGCCACACATCTGAGCAGACTTGAAGGCACATAACAAAATACAATTAGGATTGCTAGATAATTTAGCTGTGGATCATTTTGCTTTTACTTTTGAATATGGCATGCAACATTGTCCTTCATCATTCTAAAAGTTGTTCAGTGTAAAACACATCAGGTGGGAGCAATTCATAGGTTTAGGCCAGCAGCTGTTCATCTGGACAGCTCAATGCTATGTGATCCTGAGAGTTGTAGTTTGGTGAAACACCAGTCTTCTTGGGCAAAGAAGGCAGTAAAGCTACAGCTTCCAGGATTTCATAGCATTTACCCATGACAGTTAGGGCAGAGTCACACTGCATTAATTCCACAGTGAGTGTATATGCAGCCCAATCATGCGGCATATACATGCTGTCCTGATTGTGCTGTTGGAGATAGCAACCTTCTCAAGCCTCCTCTATTTAATGTTTTGTCTATTGATGTGTTGTTTATTTCCTGAAATGTGTGGGGCTTTTTGGTTTGCAGTTTTTTTTAGCCCTATATACTTGAGGCAGTGGGAGGGGCTGCAGCCCATGGGACTGGTTCAGTGACTGTTTAGAATACAGTTTAAAAGGATGACAGTTGAGGAATGACAATTGAGACTTGAGTCTGTTTGAGTACATAAGCCAGTGTTAGAAGTTAGAAGTCAGTTGAGGCTTGAGTCTCTTGGAAGTAGACTGTTATGAAAAGAGAGCTGCACAGAGCAGCAATAGAGTTTTGAAGAGACTGTTAAAGATGATAAGTTAAAGATACAAACTGAAATGTTTTAAAATTTAACCTGACAAGAAATGTACCTGTATATTTAAATACATGAAATTGTAAGTAAAACAAATAGATTACTTTATGGACGTCTACTTTAATCTTTTCTGCTTAGAGCGCGGAATAGAAACAAGGTCTTTAAATGCCCAGTGATAATCCATTACCCAATAAACTAAAGGAAAACTTCCGAAACAATGCTACCCAAAAGGCTATGATCCTAACAGTTCATAATCTCCACTAGGTTATGATCCTAATAGGTCATAATCCAATAGTCCAATACAAGCTAACAGCACCTTGGCTGCTTGCTTCCTTGGGCAGCTCTTAAAGGATATGGAATGTGAAGTTCCAGAGCTGTTAACTACAGTTGCCAGTACTGATAATTAATATACTATCTGCAGAATCACAGGAGCATAGGTATGCTTATTAGTTGTCCTCATGCATAGGCATGGGTTTGGTCACTGTGGGAAAAGGAGGCTGGAGGAGGCAAGGCCTTTGGCCTGATCCACCAGGTCTGCTGGTAGGGGTTGAGGCCAAGAAAACTTGAAAAAAAACAGGCACATATGAGGCTTTGAGGGAAATGGTGGTTTATGAGCCATAAGCAACATCAAGGAAGAGAGTGGAAGGGAAAGCCATGGGGTGTATTGTCAGAAGAGCAGCCTTATGTACTGAGGCAGTGGTGTCTTCACTTTCAGTGAGAGGAGGAAGAGCCAAGAATCTGCATCATGGCAGGGCACAGGGAACCCAGAGTTTGGCCAGTGAGTGAGCGAGCGAGACACCCCCGAGGCCCACCCACCTTCTCCCTGCCAGGGAAAGGATACGCCGCTTGCCAGGCCTCACCCTCTCTTGCCTGGGCCACCCCGGTCTCTCCCTCACCAGCATTACTAAAGAGGCAAAGAATGGAAGCGCGCGGGGAAGGCACGGGAGAGAGAAAGAGCAGCTGCATTGCCTGGAAACAAAAGAATTAAGCGCTGCTGTATGCAAATGAAGTCCAGGCTCACCTGTCCCAGACAAGTGCCAGCCCAGGCTTCATTTGCATTTAACCCTTTCGCTTTCGGGCAGCGCAGCTGCTCTTTCTCTTTCCCTTGCCTTTTCTGCACGCTTCCGTTCTTTGCCTCTTTAGGAATGCCATCAAGGGAGAGACCGGGGTAGCCCAGGCAAGGGAAGGCAAGGCTTGGTGAGCGGCCTATGCTTTCCCTGGCAGGGAGGGAGGACAGGTGGGCCTCTGGGGCGCCTTGGGGGTGCCTCAGAGCGCCCCTTGGTGATTGGCGCCCTACTCAAATGGTTGAGCTGCCCCTGGCTGGATCTCTATTCCTTGGTCTGCTTTCTGACTGACCAGGAGTACCTCTGTCTTGTCTGGATTAAGTTTCAGTTTGTTTCAGTTTGTAATCCAGTCCATTACTGATGACAGACACTGGTTTAGGGTCAGGACGGTTTCCTTGATTTTAGGTAGAAGGGAGTAGTAGAGTTGGGTATCATCTGCATATAGGTGGCATCATACTCCAAAACTCCAGATGACCTCGCTCAGTGGTTTCATGTATATGTTAACACAGCATGGAGGACAAAACAGAACCTTGATCAACACCACAGGACAATGGCCAGGGGTTTGAACAGGAGTTCCCCAGCACCACCTTCAGGGTACGACCCTCCAGGAAGGAATGAAGTCACTGTAAAACAGTGCCTCCCTGTCCCATCCCAGTGGGATGGCCCAAAAGGAAGCCATAGTCAGTAGCATTGAAAGCCATTGAGAAGTCTAGGAGTTCTCTGCGTAAGTCATCCACCAAGGCAACCAAAGCTGTTTCTGTTCCTTAGCCAGGCCTATGGATCTAGATAATTATTTCATCCAGAAATCCTGGAGTTGAGAAGCCACCACATGTTCCAAAACATTGCTCAATAGTGGAAGGTTGGACATTGGCTGATAGTTGTCCATTATGGAGGGGTTCAGGGATGGCTTTTTAAATATAGATCCCATAACTGCCTCCTTTAGGCAAGTTCCAAGGAGGCATTGACCAGAACCTTCATCTACTCTGCCAGTCACCCTCTGAGCTATTTCATCAGGCAGGCAGGTCAAGGATCTAGAATACATATGGTAGCTCTCACCTCTCCAAGGATTCTATCCATGTCCTCAGGCTGCACAAATGGAAAGGTATCCATCAACACTGGTCAAGCAGAAGTCAGAGTTACATGTATTGGAACTGTATCAATAAAAGCATCCACATTTGAACAAATCTGAGCAACTTTATCTGTAAAGTGCCATTCAAATTCTTCACAGCGGGCTTCTGAATGGTCAGAATGTTCTTGAAGACCAGTATATAGTAGCCCTCTGTCCACTCAAATCAGCTCATCTGGATGGTTCCTTTCTGATGCAATGGTTGCAGCAATAAACGATTTCTACGCTGACTCCATTGCTGCAAATTAGCTATTCAAACACACCCTAGCACATGCTTGATCAGATTTGATATATGGAAACATATTAGAAAGAATGTCCCATTTTCCAAATTCCCACATCAGAGTTCATCCTCTGATGTGAATGGATTATTTAACTTTTGTTCATGAGTAATTTGTGGTACACATCAGAGATAATTTGATGTAGGATGTATATATCAATTGTTCAGTAACCTGTTGCATTATGGTGGGGGTAACTTGTGTGCCTGTATGTGTTTTGGACAAGAAAATGACTTCACTGCACTTTTTATGTGTTTTTGTTGTTGTAAAGTTGACATGTTATAATTGTGTCCTCTGTTTTAATCTCTGTCCTGTGTATTTAATATGTATTTTATAGAAATAAATTTCAATATGTATCTTTTATAGAACTATATTTTAATATGTGTTTTATAGAATTTTTGTAATATTTGTGTATTTTGGCTGTGCTGTGACCCGCCATGAGGAGAGGTAGTTAAGAAATGAATGTATTGTTGTTGTTGTTGTTGTTATACTGGGCTGGGAAGAATTTGCCATGAAAAAGCTAATATAGCATAGAAAAATTATAAATTCAATAAAAATAAAGTTAGGGAATTTAACTGGCATTTCTCTGTTTTTAAGGCAAGCAAAAATAAGCAGGAGCTTTCATTCTATAGTATTCCTGAATTTGATGAATGGAAAAAGCATATGGAGAATAATAAAGCATGGAAAATAAAATACTACAAAGGTTTGTATTTCATGCCTAGTTTGCCTCCCAAACAATCAAGTCCCAATATGCTTTGAACCTCGTCTGACTAAAATTCCTCTTAAGTAATAGGTTGGATATAAAACAAATATCAGCATAGGTTCTATTCCCTTCAGTGGCTCTTCTTTGAGAAAGATTAGAGGTTTCGAATCTTTATCTGTGTCATAATGCAAAAAGAGCAGTAATTTAAAGTTTTAATTTCGTAAATAATGTTTAGTTTTAATTTTGTAAGTGATTTCAAGATTTCATTCTGTAAGTAATCTTAAGTTGTAATTTTGTAATAAAAAAATAGAAAGAAATATTGGTTTTGTTAGCTTTTCTTTCTTTCTTTCTTGTTGAGGTAGGTTTGGGTACCAGCACTGCTAAAGAAGCAAAAGAATATTTTGCAGATATGGAGAGACATCGGATTTTATTTCGATATGCTGGTCCTGAAGATGATGCTGCCATTACACTGGTAAAAACCATTTCTGCTGTAATGTTGTTGTGATTTCATTAAGCTTCTGACCCATCAGCATTTCAAACTATTTTATAATAAAGGCTGCAAATACATTTTTGCAATCCTTTAGCATTGTGATTTGACATTTTAGTTCCGTTTTTGAGTCACGTGGAGTTAGAAGTATTTATTTATGATGTGCATCACTTACTATATCTATTTCCATTGTCAACATTATCTGTCTAAATTGAAATGTTCACATGTAGGCACCCTTGTTTCCTATAAAAGATCAGGATGAGAAAGGAGTGTGTTGGTATAGACTAGGAGTGGGCAAGATGCATTCTACAGGCCTCATGACCCCCCTTCAGTATTCAAAAGCTTTTTTTGTTGTGAATAAAAATAAAAATCCTGTCCGCTAATGCTCTTTGGAAGTTTGAAAAGCTTAGCTTTATCTATTCTTGCCTCACTCATTCTGTTTCCATGTATTGTCTATTTCTTCACTTTGAGAGAGCACAAAATACACAGGAAGTTTATAGATAGAAGCAGTTCGGTGCTTGTGCAAATTTGCCACTTGATCAAGATCTGTGATTTTATAGGGTTCTTGCTGATTTTGAAGTCCTCCACCCAAATGGGAACCTCACTTTTTCACTTTCTATAGCAATGATAGAGGGGACTGTTCTAGGTTTTGGAAGAAAGCATATGAGAAAAACCTGGCAGTACTGTAGTCATACTTACAGAAGACCTGATGAATTCAACCGAAGTTAATAGTTTCATTTCAGTAATATATAAATTACATTCTATTAATAAATAGAATGTTATTAGATCCATTGGGTTAACTAAATATGATTTTAAGCTTCTATATATTAAAAAGTTGACCAGGCTGTTCATTTGACAAATCCGAAATCATGGAGGGTGCCAAAATTATTTTGTAAATAGCAGCCTTCTAACTGGGAAGTGGGCAGTATTTTGTACTCCTTATATTTAAATAACAGAGATTGGATTTTTTATTTGAACAAGAGCACAGAATCAGGAAGCCATGCTTTAAGTAGTAAACTTCCCTCCTCATAAGATCTTAAAGGAGAGCATCTGGATCTCATTGAAGGTCACACAAGGCACAGAAACAATCTCCATTGGCTTTCTGTCCAATTGTTGATGTATTGGGATGATACAAGCTACATTGTTTTCCCCTGGTTATACTAGCTTTTATCCTGGTTGTGATTAAACTATGTAAAATCTTTGTAGGCTTTCAGTAAGAAGAAAATTGATGACCGAAAAGAATGGCTGACAAATTTTATGGAAGATAGACGGCAACGTCGGTTGCATGGATTACCCGAGGTAATGTAGAAGTATGAAGAGGAAAAGACAAACTGTGTTGGTTGTTGATGTTGAAGTAATCATTATTTTTAATTTCTTTTAGCAATTTCTGTATGGTACAGCAACAAAGCATCTCACCTACAATGATTTTATCAACAAGGAACTCATTCTTTTCTCCAATTCAGATAATGAACGGTCCATCCCATCCCTTGTTGATGGTGAGTGAAACTTCATGAAGTACAGTGTTGTCTTTATGTCATTTTGAAAATCTAATCCTTTTGAAAAATAATATGCCTTTTAATCTTAAGTAAGATTTGATGTTAAACAGTGTTGTTCTACCCTTCTCAGTGAATTAAAGCTTTTTCTTCTTTTGATTTGCTTTGGTTGAGATCAAACAACACAAAACAAGTTTTGTTTATTAAAGAACTGTCTATTCTTTCAAACAGGCTTTAAACCAGGACAGCGCAAAGTTTTGTTCACTTGCTGTAAGAGAAACGATAAACGTGAGGTTAAAGTTGCTCAGTTAGCTGGGTCTGTAGCTGAGATGTCTGCCTACCACCATGGAGAGGTGAGTATGGAAAAAGGGGAAGAGAAGGCTATGGACTTTTCTGTTTTTTTATTGACTGTATAGTAAATTTGGCCTTGTTTCATCTGTGGCAGTTTTGGTGTGGCAGTTCAACTCTCAAGACTTCATTGTCATGTTTACCAGTAAAGCTATTGTTCTACTGCAGATAATATATAGCTCGGTTTACACCTTCTGAGGGGTACAGCTAATTGTTATTAATATGAACAGACAAGGCACGGGAATAATCCTCAAATTCTCCAAACTCCTTCCACACCCTTGACTAGTTGTTTCAGCAATTCAGTAATTTATTCCACACTTCCTTGTAGGTTTGGATTCTTGGGAGGGCTGCTGGCTTCCACAAAATAGTAACAATGCTTTACCATTTTCTTCTAGCAAGCTTTAATGATGACTATTGTCAACTTGGCTCAGAACTTCGTTGGCAGTAACAACGTCAGTTTGCTCCAGCCTATTGGTCAGTTTGGTACTAGGCTTCATGGTGGCAAAGATGCTGCAAGTCCTCGTTACATCTTCACTATGCTAAGGTAAAATTGTTATTCACAACACTTCAAAAAGAGTCTGTTCGGGAATATGGAATATATAAGTACATATGTATAACAGAGAGAAAGAAGTCATTAGAAATACTTTAACTTAATATTTCAAATGTCAAGTACAGTAATGTGTGAGGTTTTGCTACACCATAGTGAGCCTAATTCTAACTTGTAATGAATCTAATTAGAAATCAAGTGGTCTTGATTTTAGTTGTTTGATCCTTCTTTTCTAACATACGGTTTGGTTTCTTTATGCCCATATCTTTTAAATCAGTATTCATGAACTTATCAGTCTATGTACATTCCATTGTCAAAGCAATACATTTAGTACAACACAAAGGACATTTGTTTTCCCAAAGAAGAGACCTGAATCTAACTGTCTTTAATCAAATAAGTCCTGAGTTCTTGATTTTCTGACTAAGACTTATTTGATGTTTTCAAGTAAGACCCATTTATGTGAAGTTGAACCCTCTATCTTCATTTTGTCACTGCAGCCTTTAACTGTGTTTTTCTGAACATTAGATGTTTGCATTTGGGTGATGTTATTCCTTATATGGGGCTGCCTGGTGGCACAACGGGTTAAACTGCCGAGCTGCTGAACTTGCTGACCGAAAGGTTGGCGGTTCGAATCCAGGGAGTGAGGTGAGCTCCCTCTGTTAGCTCCAGCTTCGGCCAACCTAGCAATTTGAAAACATGCAAATGTGAGCAGATCAATAGGTACCGCCTTGGTGGGAAGGTAATGGTACTCCATGTAGTCATGCTGGCCACAGACAACGCTAGCTCTTTGGTTTAGAAATGGAGATGAGCACCATCCCCCAGAGTCATGACTAGACTTAATGTCTGGTGAAACCTTTACCTTTATTCCTTATATGATCAAGAAACTCAACTAGGTGTTTTTTTAAAGGGTATGTCCTATTTCATCCTGTTCAGATAAAGAATTGTTTTCATTCTAAAGTAATACTGAATGGGATAGACAAAGACAAAACAGTTTTTGCTCAGTGCAGGTGAGGTCTCTCTTAGTTAAAACTCATGTATTTCAGAGAGAGATACCTGCCCCATTTGCTGTGCTTTGATTCATATTCCAAGGCCTGACTAAGACAGTTCATTTTGTATCTTGGAGCACTGGTTCAGGTGCTCTGTATGTATGTCCCCATTACATATAAATAGCTCTTCTAACATTGCATTGAATGTAGAAATCTTTTCATCGGGATATAGAGCCATCAACTACCAGTAGGATTAAAATCCATATTTCTTTATTTCATAGTGTATCATTTCAGCATAAAGATTCATAATTGCACAATCACCTGAAAGTCTTTGATCATTTTTGTTCTTTTTTAAAGCCCATTAGCAAGACTACTTTTTCCTGCAGTGGATGATAATCTGCTTAAGTTCCTCTATGATGATAACCAGCGTGTGGAGCCTGAGTGGTACATCCCCATAATCCCAATGGTTTTAATAAATGGGGCCGAGGGCATCGGCACAGGATGGGCATGCAAAATTCCGAATTATGATACCAGGGAGATTGTGAACAATGTCAGACGAATGTTGGATGGATTGGATCCCCTTCCCATGGTAATGAAATGTTTATTGTAAGCAATATAGTGTGTTTGTCTCCTTTCTCCAGTGATCTTTTGTATATATATTTAAAAATATTGTTCATTATGGGCTTTATTTTGAGTTTGTATTCAATCGTTTGTAAGTCAATATTTTTAGAGTCTAGTTTTTTATGTTCAATACGTTTTTTTACTTAAATGAAAGGTGCTAGAAATAATATCATACCAAAGGTGACTGGTACAACCTGTGGATCACAACCAGACACATTGAAAACATCTGTCCTTGTGCTTTGCTACTCTGCTGCTAAATATGCATGCCCAGCGAGGAATACATCTCACCACATCAAAACAGTGGATGTGGCTCTTAACGAGACATTCCACATTATCTCAGGATGTCTCTGCCCTACACCAGGGCTGTCCAACTGCCGGCCCTGCAGGTGTTTTGGACTTCAACCCCCAGAAATCCTAGCCAGTTTACCAGCTGTTAGGATTTCTGGGATTTGAAGGCCAAAACACCTGCAGGGCCGGCGGTTGGACAGCTCTGCCCTACACCACTGGAGAAATTATACTGTTTACCCAGTATTGCACCACCTGACATCTGTTGGGCAGTAGCAGAAAGGACCAAGGCATTGACATCTCTAGCCCGTCCTCTGTTTGGATATCAGCCAGCATGGCAATGTCTTAAATCAAGAAACAGCTTCCTAAGATCTGCAGAGATACACACAGGAATACCTCAGCAAGTGAGAGTCCAAAAGCGGCAGGCTAAAACTCGGAACCTCAATCAGTGGCTGATACCAAATGAGAAACATCATATTTGATGTACATGTGTACATGGAGGAATTACTGGTTTGAAATTCCCCACAAAAATAGTTTGATATTCCTATTGTTAGTGTGGGAAACTGTGATGTAGCTAACTCCCATGTACATTTGGCCAATAATATAGGCAGTCTCCAGGTTACAAACAAGATAGCTTCTCTAAGTTTGTTCTTAATTAAGTTGAATTTGCTCATAACTTGGAACAGGTGCGTACATTTTTGAAGTGTAACTAATCAAAAATATTTTTTTATAGTTTTAGATAGCATAAGGTAGAATTAACACCCCTGTAATATTTGTTTAGCTATCTGTGCCCTGTTCAGAAGATTTTTCTTCCCTTTCCTTCCCTGAGACAACTGGAAAGAAAGGGAAGAAGGTTTTGGTGAGAAAGCTTCAGTGGAGACCCCTTTCCCCCATAATAACTTTTAATGGAGTGAGTTCCTCTTCCTAGGAGTCGATTTCTTCTCTCTTCCTGTTGTCTTTCCCCTGGTTGTAACTAGGAATCATATGTAAGTCAGATGTTTGCAACACGGGAACTGTCTGTACCTTAAAAAGTGATCCGGTGCTCTTCTTTCAGCTTGTACCTCTCAGGGCTTTTTTGGCTTTTGGCAGAGGCAATTAAAAGGGAAACTGCTCCTCAAACACCTACAACGTGTAACATTTGGGTGCATTTTTCAGTTAAAAATGTAGAATCATTGATTTTCAAACTATGCCTCCAAGTCTTGAGACAGAAGTGGGATATAAATTTTGGTGATAATGATGATGGTGATAATAAAATTTAGTGAGGAGATTGTGGGGTTAGGGGACTAGAAATACTGACCTTGTTTCCCTGTGCTATTTCATTTCTAATTATTATTAGCATTGGATTTTGAATCTTGAAAAATAAGAATTTTGGATCCAGAATGAAGAATTCCCACTCATTGAAACTAACGACACTTAAATTAATCATGAATAGTGCAAGTCCCATTAGTTTTGGTGGGCTTTTAAAAGGTATGGCTCCAACACATGGAAATCTTAAAATCACTAGGGAATTTATTATTAATGCATAAATATGCTTTATGTTTCAGCTTCCAAACTACAAAAACTTTAAAGGAGGCATCCAGGAACTTGGTCAGAACCAGTATGTAGTGAGTGGAGAAATATATGTGGTTGACAGGAACACAGTCGAAATCACAGAGCTTCCAGTTAGAACATGGACTCAGGTGAATAATGTAAAGATAATTTGAAATGTGAAGATTGATCCTGTTTTGCTTTAAGTAACGTAATATTTCCTTTTTAATGTTTCTAGGTTTACAAAGAACAAGTGTTGGAACCAATGTTGAATGGGACTGAAAAAACACCAGCATTAATTTCAGATTACAAAGAATATCACACGGATACAACTGTGAAATTTGTTGTAAAAATGACAGAAGAAAAACTCGCTCAGGCAGAGGCTGCTGGACTTCATAAAGTCTTTAAGCTTCAGACAAGTCTAACTTGTAATTCTATGGTAACTTTTCCATATGTTTGACTACCAGACTAATGCTTTTTCTGAGTTGCTGTGACAGCAGTAGATTCCTTACAGTTTTTGACCAGATGCATATTTTTCCACAATTGCTTCTATACAAAAAAGAAATTAGGTAAACCTTATTCCTTGTCTGAATGTAATATCAAGCCCTTGTAACACTGGTGCATAATTCATGAGTAATCACTTCCTCTTGTTTCTCTTGAAATAGAAGTGGATACATGAAGGGTTGATAATATGTAGCACGCGTGGGTCAAACTCATTGAGGACTACCTTCAAAGGGCTATTTGTAATTGTAAGACTGTATGAATGTAACTAATTCCCTAGCATTGAAAGCTTTATGGACCACATAAAATGACATGGTTGGCTGGATTTGGCCCACGGGCTTTGTGGTTGACTCATGTAAGTGTAGCCCATGAGTTCCAAGTAGCTCACAAACCCTATTTTGTAGTGCTCAGAGCTTCCCACCATTCTCTCAAGCCCCCTGTTCATACACTACGATTTTCAGATGTTTTTCCAAACCATGCAAAAATCACCCCCAAATGGGAACAAACACTTTCTCCCATCCTGTAGAATCCAAGGAACACCCTTCATCCCACTACTTCTTTTCCAGCCATATAATTACCATATAATATTTTATACTGATATATAGCAACCCCCCTCTCTCTCACACACACACAGCAACAAAAAAGCTGCTTCAGGGCATGAACAGGCTAAGTGTGGTGCACAGGAGAATTGGAGGGGCATGAAAATTGGTTTGTGCCCCACATGCAGTAGCCTGCCCCTGGGCGAAATAAATCAGAGATCTTCGATCCATCAAGCTGCTATTTGAATTTATACAGACATCGCTCTGTATAGATCATGTACTGTATACCAAATTGTGTTTTGATAGTTCCTAAAATGTTGATAATACTGTTGTATCATAAGAAAAATAGTCTATTCTGTTGTCAGTTAAACTGAAGCATTTTGATAATTCCCAAAATGTTGATAACACTGTTGCATCATAAGGAAAATAGACTATACTGCTGTCAGTTAAACTGAATAATATCTATTATTTAATTACTGTATTTCATACCTTAACAGTTGCACTTTTATACCCTTTTTATGGAAAAAGGTTAGATGCAAAAAATGGAATGATTTTTTTTAAAAAAACTAATTGCCTTATCTCTGACAGAAGACGAGAAGGACGATTCAGTGTCAAACTCACAGCTCTGTTTCTGGGGGTTTTTAAAAAAGGAAGGAAGGAATATTCCCCCTCCCTTCTTTTTCCAAAGGTAAGGCAGTTTACAAAATCTGAAATTGAGCTCTTCCAAGAAAGAAGCTCTATTTCAGGTTTTGAACGGCCTTTCCTCAGAGGAAGGGGGGAAGAGCAGCGCTTCAGGGGCCTCTGTTTCATAGCTTTTTAACAGCCTTGTCTTAGGAGAAGGAAGGAAGGAAAGAGGAACCAACCAGAAACAGTTTTGTGACTATTATGTGATGAACACAAAAATACTAATTTTGCTACCCCAAAAATGGGGGATGCGACTATTATGTGGTGGCAACTATTACATAATGAAATACGGTGTTTAATATGAAGTATTTGAGTATGACCTGTATATCTAGAAAATATAAATAAATTTCATGCTATTTAAAATATATTGTATGTATTTCCAAAAGCTTATTCCACGCCTAATTGTTGAAAAACCTTTATCATAACTGTGTACTGTATTTATTTTCTATAAATATTCCCATTTTTAGCACTTATTTACCCACATGCAGTATTTGAAATAACTCTTAATCGGGTGTTTTATATTATTCAGGTGCTGTTTGATCACATGGGATGTCTGAAGAAATATGAAACTGTACAAGATATTCTCAAGGAATTCTTTGATTTAAGATTAAATTATTACACCTTGCGCAAGGAATGGCTGGCGGGAATATTAGGGGCAGAGTCCACCAAGCTTAACAATCAAGCTCGTTTTATTCTAGAGAAGATACAAGGGAAAATTTCCATTGGTAAGACAAATAATTAAGTTAAGTTTAATTTAGTTAAGAAAACAATCGTTTGCTGTGCCCAACTGTAGCCCTACTCCAGATGTTGCACTATAGTCCCACAATCCTTCACTGTTGGCTGCATTAGCTAGAACTTTTGGGATTTACAGCATAGTGACATCTGCAATGTTACAGTTACTCATCCTTGACATATATACAGACAACACTTTCTCCCCTTATATTTGCTTTTGTTATTTTCTGTTTCTCATAGAAAATAAATCAAAAAGAGATTTGATTCAGTTGTTGGTCCAGAGAGGCTATGAATCTGACCCTGTGAAAGCCTGGAAGGAAGCACAAGAAAAGGTAACATGTTAAAGAATTCCAACTGTTAGGAATTGTGCGAGTTAAAGTCCAAAACACTTGGAGGGCCGAAATTTGCCCATCCTGTAGAACCCAAGGAACACCCTTTCTACTGTTGCAGGAGATATTGTAGAAAGTTAGCACTTTTCTATCTCAAGCCATCCCAAGACATGACTGAACATACGGGGCATAACACTTTGTTCAGGTTGTTGCCTCTAGGGTTGCACTGGCTTCAAGCAGTAGTTGCAGGGGCTATTAGCATCCATAAACACTAAGGAGGAAGCAGGAGAAGGAGGACTAGAAGAGAGGCAGTAGAATGTGATAACTGGGCAGACTAGCCATGAGGCAACTGACCATGGACTGAAAGAGGTCCCTAGTCTCTGCAGATTCATATTTGTAGGACTTCAGATTCAAAATATGAGCAGTTAACCACATAATAAAAGTATTTGCTTCACCTAGCCAGTGATGTCAAGCTTGCGTCCCTCTGGGCATTTTGGACATCAGCTCCCAGAATTCCTGACCACTGGAAATGCTAACTAGGGCTTCTGGGAGTTGGGTCCCCAAATATCTGAAGGGCCACAAGTCTGACACCTCTGATAATTTGAGCTTTAGATGAATATCGGTTAGGGTTTTGTAGTGACATAGATCTTTTTGGCTTTGATCTTTACTCCAAATTTTATGGAAGAAGTTTAATTAATAAGCATAGATTTAATCAGGCAACACTGTAATCCTAGTCAGGCATTCAGAGTCAGGATGTGTAAAAGTATTGAAGGAGCATGTCTGAGTTGATGCCAATGCCCTTCTTGCATTGAATGGGAAGACCTGAAAGTGAATTTGTGAGTACAGTTCGGCTTTCTGATGGAGGTTGAAACTATAACTGTGTTCAGCTGTGGGTACTTAAAATCAGGTTAAAAATCCCTTTACTCCTTTTCTGCGTACATTGATGTATGATGATTGCGGCTCCACCTCATACTCATCCTGAACAGTAGTTTGCTAGCATTTGAGCATCCCTGGAGGTTTGCCTTTGTGGAAAGCATCACATATGATATTCTACATGGGCAGATATTGTATTGATGAATTTGGAAAAGAACAGAGAAGTTTTATTCTAATAAGATTGCCTGCACATGAGATCACTTTTAATAATTTATGTCTTTGACACCTTGTGTACAATGTTAACAGTGCTATTGGTTTATTTTAATTATCTGGGCCACCTTAAAGACCAATAAATATAACTTGGCATTAGCTCTTTGGGAATATGTGTGTGTGTTTGGAAATGTTTTTAAAAGCACGAGTCTCCCATCTTTATGTCACCAATAAAAGTTGTGTTTTAACAAAATTACCAAGCTGAAAAGGAATATATACCTTTTTCTGCTTTAGCAAGGATATAATAGCATAAATAATTTGACATTTTATAGGCAGCAGAAGAAGAAATGCAGAATCAGAATGATGACAGTTCCTCCTCCTCAGGATCTACCTCAGGCCCAGATTTCAACTACATTTTAAATATGTCTTTGTGGTGTCTTACTAAAGAGAAAGTAGAAGAGATGATTAAGCAGCGAGATTCAAAAGTAAGTATTTTTTCAAGTTTTGAATTTGAACCTAATTTCTAATCAATCTTTGGGGACGGTTCTTTGTATTGCTGGAATGGCTGCAATATTTAATTAATTATAAGTGTTTGTTTTTTTGTGTGCCCTTAATCTTCGAGTATTTGAGAAAACATATTATAAGAAAAAATATTGGTGAAGATTCTTGCACAAAGATAGCTTATGGTCATAATAATAGAATCATAGAATAGAATCATAGAACAATAGAGTTGGAAGAGACCACATGGGCCATTCAGTCCAACCCCCATCATACAGGAAGGGCACAATCAAAACACCCCTGACAGATGGCCATCCAGTTTTGTTTTAAAAACACCAGTTTTTCTTGAGTTTTAAGAATGTGTTCATTAATTCAACATTTCTTACTATGTTTATTATCTTTTATATTTTTAGGGAAAGGACCTCAATGAGCTCAAGAGAAAATCTCCCTCGGATCTGTGGAAAGAAGATCTAGCAGCTTTTGTAGAAGAGCTTGATGTATGCTGTTTTATGTTCATATCTATGCGTCACATCAAGAAGTAGTGTCTTAGTTTAGTTTGAGGCTATTGGTGATTTGTTGGAAAGAAGTGAAAGGGGAATTAGTGTAATTTGAAAGTTGTGATATGTTTTAAAAAAGTGTTACATTGAACGAAAGGCTAGAATTCTGAAGGCTTTCATAGCTTATAGAGCCTACAGGGTTTTTGTTGGTGTTCAGGTTAAGTTTGTTGTTCTTCAGTATCTACGGTTTCACACTTTCTGCCAAGCTTTTCTATATATTTGAGCGCTTACTCTGCACCTTGCAGCCTGAATAGTGTATCTTTGTCAAAAACATTACCTGTTTGCCTTTCCTCCTTTATGAGAGGAATATTTATGTTTGTTTCTTCTTAAAAATGAGGACAAAATACAGATTAGGTTAATGACAGAAGTGTGTGTGTTAAACACAAGATTTTAAAGTAGTGAGATGCAGATATTATTCACACAGAGAGACCACCCTGGCCCACGAAGATATGATGGAATAATAATAATAATAATACTGCTGGAATGCATGAGACTTGTTCCATTATGAATTCTGACCTTGTATTTCACCATGGTATCTCTTTTGATTTTAGTTCCAGGGGTTTTTAATAACCTAGTAAGGAATTCAGTATATCATTAAAGAGCCCTTCTACACTGCCACATAATCCAGAATACCAGGTCAGATAATCCATGTTGAACTGGACTATTTGAGTCTACACTGCCAAATAATCCAGTTCGAAGCAGATAATCTGAAGTTTATATAGCTGTGTGCAGAAGGGGCCTAAGTATCCATTGTAACCTATTGTATTTGTGCTACTTTATGGATTGGGAAAGTGGGGCAGTATGTTTCTCATGTTAAACTGGATTTAGAAGTACTCCGTCTTTAGGAGTTAGCCCCATGGATTCAGAATAATTTACTCCCAGATATGTAGAAGGTCATGAGGATAGTAAAGGTAAATGATTCCTTTGACATTAAGTCTAGTGGTGTCTGACTCTGGGGGATGGTGCTCATCTTCATTTCTAAGCTGAGGAGCCGGCGTTGTCTGTAGACACCCCCTAGGTCATGTTGCCTGCATGAGTGATTGAAGTACCATTACCTTCCTGCTAGAGTGGTACCTATTGATCTACTCACATTTGCATATTTTCAAATGCTAGGTTGGCAGAAGCTGGGGCTAACAGTGGGAGTTCACTCTGCTCCCTGGATTTGAACCGCCGACCTTTTGGTCAGCAAGTTCAGCTGCGCCACCGAGGGTTCTCCATAAGGATATCCATGTTTAAAATTATAAAATGTGTATAGGATTTTTGTATACAGCACCTCCGATTTCAGAAGCTTTTTACATTTTTCTTTCATCTACATATATTATCAGAAAGTAGAAGCTCAGGAAAGAGAGGATGCCCTTTCAGGAATGGTTGGCAAACCTGTAAAAGGCAAAGTTGGTAAACCCAAAATGAAGAAACTTCACATAGAAGAGACCATGCCATCACCTTTTGGCAGGAGAATAGTCCCGCAGATTACTTCTGCTATGAAAGCTGACGCCAGCAAGAAACTGCTAAAAAGAAAGAAGGCAAGTCATTCTGATTTGTTCATCTTATGTACTTGCTCATAACATCTTGCATTTGCTTGACCGTACAACTTACTTCCTGTATTTTTATAATCAAAATAGTTCAGTTAACAGTGTGAAAAAGAAACAACAAAAACAGACCAATACAAGGAAGGAAATACCTTAAAATACCCTCGCAAGTTTTTTAAAATGTTTGAATAGAGCAAACAACTAAATTGCCAGGAGAATACTGTTCTATGTTTTGGGATATGTAGTATAGTCACTTATTTGGACATTTTGAGCTATATGGTCACTCCGTAGGCAGCAAGGCTCAGTATCTGGTCATCTGCTGGGAGGATGCAGAAAAAAAACACAGAAAGCTCTTATGGGAGAAAATGATTATTGAGTTAATCCAGCATTGGAATCTTTAATGTGTTTAAATTTCAAACCAGGAGTTGGAGGTTAGAGACTTTTAAGCATCCATTGCATCTGGAAAAGGATTGGCATGATTCCCTCTAGTAGAGCAGCTGGACTCTTAGGCCAATTTACATTTCTGGATTTCCAGGCCCACTTCAGGCACATTTGAAGTAATTTAACTTGGAAATTAGCTACTATTTTTCCTGTTGTGACACACACTCACATCCCCGAAGCATTTAGCATTTAAAAAAAGTTTTGTTCCATGCACTTTATTTTAGTTCATTTCTGAGCTGCTTTGGTTCCCATTAGATATAAAGACTGTTGGATATAATTTCAAAAAGGAAAAAGCATTTAAAATGGTAGAGCAGCAACAGCAGTAGTTTGGCAGGTCAGAAGCTTATGGGGCCAGCAGTAGAGAAAATCAGCTTCAGCAGTTTCATGAGCAGAGTCAAGCTTTAAAAGTTCTAAAAAAAAACTTTATTTAAAGAACTGCGTATCTATATAGGAAAGTTAGGGCTTCTCTATTTATCTCTCTGGAGCAGACATCTTATATCTCTCCATACTCACAGCAGAAGAACAAAAATGGAGGACGGGGGCTTGACATGTGGCTGAAATTTGAAACAAGTATTACTCTGACAAGAAGGAGTAGGAGGAGAGAAAGCGAGAGCAGAGAGACAGGCAGACAGATAGGAAAATGGGGGAGGGCTTTCCCTACCAGCTAACTCAACTGCCTACCTGTTTCCTTCATGAGGACTATAAACTTGTGCAATATGTGGTTGAGTTCCAACACAGAAAAGATATAAGTTACATTCATACATACATACGTATACAACACAATGTAACAAAATTTGAAATATTTTCTGTTTCTGGTTTGAAAGTTTTATCCTGTTTAATTGTGCCATACTTACTTTGAATGTAGTTGTTATACTCTAGAAACTTCATTTTAGTGGCTGCTACAAACTATTATCATGTCTCCATTTCTTTGCTCTGTATTCTAATAAAACAATTTCCAAGTAAAGATCTTGAATTTGTTTGAATTGTTGGGGAGAAAAAACAAAACACTTGCTGGGTCGGTACTTGATTTATAGTTTCGCATGTCCTCCGTATGCTGAACATGGGACTGATTGTCTCAAGGCAAGCAGTTAGTTCATACCAAAACACTGCAGAGTCTTTTATCTATAGTTAGCAGAGATTTACAGCACAGCTTCTGACTTTGTTCCCTGCTCACTGTTTGAATAAGACGCTAACTCTGGCTTTCATCCAAACTCACACTGGAGGTTTTAATCTCGACTCATTGCTTTTTGAACAGCTATTTACATATCAGGATCCCCATATCTGCTATTGGTATATGCGGAGATATACTCACAGCAACAATACAATGAGACATGATGATAGTGACGAGAGATCTATATAGCGAGAGATTCTCATGGCAAGAGAGAGTGTAATTGTCTTCCACTTACTATTATACCCATAGGCTTCTCGTCAGCAGACAGGGGCAACAATGAATTACGTAGCCCTTGTCATACCTGTCACCTGGTCATGACTCAGCTTCTTTTCCTGTCCCACTATTTCCACATCGCCACTTGCTTAACTCTTCCAGTGGAATGTGCTGTGACCACATGACTATTAGAACTGTATTTTCCCAAAAGCAATACATAATTGAGTTAACAGACAATGCATTTCTAGCTAACAAAGCATTATCTACCTAACATTAATATTATAGTAAAACATCCCTCCATAAACTTTATATAATCTTTAATGAACAATTCTGTTCAACAGCATTGACTGTGGGAGAATTTGAGATTTATGCAGCACTTAACATTTTATACTTTTTAAAAAAATTGTTAAATGAAGTTATCCTGAAGGCCATGATTTCAATTGAGTTTATTTCTCAGTTTGCATCCCTTTTTAATCACAACACTAACTTCACTTTCTTTGTTTTTTCATTTTAATTTCTAGGGAGACCTCGATACTATAGCAATAAAAATGGAATTTGATGAGGAATTTAGTGTGCCCCCTGTAGAAGGTTCTGGGGAAGATATGCTGAATGCCTCTGTGCCGGTGATTAAGCCACCTAAACCTAAGAGAGAAAAGAAGGATCCTGGTAAGTAAACAGCAAGTGACCTCAAATTTTACAAAGAGCCATTAACTTATTCCATGAATAGCATGGTAGTTCTCATGAAGAGATAAATATATAGAAGTATCTTGCTCACATTTTGGATATTCTCAGAAAGAACTATAATCGATATGCACGCTCAGCAGTTCTAACTTTGTGATAGCTGTTAGCTCTGCTAAAAAGAGTTTAAAATGTGAGGAACCTCAATTGGACTTTGTGTGTGTGTGGGGGGGGGGTCTCCCACCCATATTCTCTTGAGCCAATGTGATGTTTAGCATATAGTCATCACTCTTGGCACAATTTGCTCTCCAATGAGTTTGTTGGGATTCACCTTCACCCATCTGCAGGTTCTCCTGGATTGGGAAAGGGACCATCTGGCAGAAGTTTAGGCCTAAACAGCTTGTTTAGGATGTGGCTTGACTTGCACCACATGCTCTTGGGCCAGGAAAGGCAGTCATTCATTCATGGGCGATCACTCGTGGCTGAGTATGATTGTCTTCCAAGGGTAGAGCCTTGGTGGTGGGTCAGTAAACGTAGATCCTATTCTGGATCTACATATTCTTTCACAGTTACAACATAGTTTCCAAGTTGAAGGTGGTTACAACAAGAATTTGCTTGATACGCTTTCCTCTAGGAAAGGCACCCTGAATGTGATGCCCTGAAGCAGATGAGAGGCGAATAAAACACTTCTTTTAATTCACGTGCCTTCCCATATCAGGAAAAGGTTTGGGAGTCAAAATGTGCCTGGAAATTTTGTATTTATCAGTGATTGGAGATGACAAATGGATGTACAGATAGAATAAACAGTTGGCCTCCACATTGGCAGATTTGATTATTCAGAGATTTTATTAAAGTTTTCTCCCTAAGAATTGCTAGGCCCTACGGTGCGACTCCATGGTAAACTTTTCAAGGTACTCCAGTTAAAATCCATTGGAAATCAATTGTAGGGTCATGCTGGAGAAACCAAGTATTCCTTTTTTTAAATAAATGTTTATTGAGTTTTAATTCAAAGATAGAATAAACATCAAAAGAAGGGGAACAATTTCCAAATAGGAAAGTTTGGAAAGAGAAAAGCAGAAGAGAAGAGGATAAAAGAGCTGATTTAGGGGGGGTGGGGGTGTGAAACCACACACACACAAAAGAAAAAGAAAACGCTATTGGACTTCCTTCTATTCTTCAGTGGTTGTAGAAAAATAAAAATTGTTCAAAATGACTGGAAAGTCTACTACTACCCCGTATCTACTTTACCCTTTCATGACTGTCCTGTTTCAAATTGTCAAAACTATGTTGAAGTGTTTAAAATAATCTTTAACTAGGTCCCAATTGGTTTGTTTTTTTCGGGAGACCTAAATTTGGAGTACTCCAGTAGGTTAATTTGTCCATATTCATTACTTCTAGAATTTTTTGTGCCAGTCTTCTTTTTTTGGTATTTCTTTCAGTCTCCAGTATTTAGCAAACAGAGAAAACCAAGTATTCCTAGAGAGGGGTTATGTCAGGTTACAAAAATAGCAATTCTGTTGCACTGTCCAACACACATTTCGTTCCCTCAAATATTAGACATGTTTCTGGGTATATTTGACTCACTGATCCCATACATGGCACTGGCTTTCCCCTGTTAGCTCTAGTTTTTGAGATGCAGAACATAGCCATCTACCACCCTTCAGTTGCTGGATAAGGGTTCATATGACTTAATAAAAATATTGACATATATATAATGAGGTAATAACCATGTTATAAAATATGCTCTTTACAATACTTGAAACTTAATTGTGTTTTAGCTACGAGAGTGAGAAGAACACCATCTACCACCCCAAAGTCCAGTACAAAAAAAATAAAGAAACGAAATCCATGGTCAGATGATGAATCTAAGTCTGAAAGTGACTTGGAGGAAAATGAACCTGTGATTATTCCAAGAGATTCGTTGCTTAGAAGAGCCGCAGGTAATAAAGGGACTTAAAAAACCAATTTAAAACATGCTTTAAACTTTAATGTTGTGAATTCACCAGATTTAGAAAATATGGCCAAGAACCTACATTGTGAATGTAACTATAAAAGAGCTCCATCATAGTTATATCTGATGATGCCTCCCCTCCAAAAACCTACCATTTCAACCTGGCAGAAGTTTTTCCCTCCAAAGCACTGGAGATTCAGATGCTGCAAAATGACTCTTAAATATCGATCTTAGACATTGGGTGTAGTGCTAGTTCAGCTCCAAAACTGGAAGGTTTTAGAAACCATGTAATATATAAACTTTCTAGGGTTTTTCAACTCTGAAAACTTGTAGAATTCTTGAAGTACAAATAAGGCACTGCTGCTCCTTCCTTCATGAGGCCTTTGATCAGTTGTTTCTTGTAATATGCAGGTTGTGTGCATTCCTATTATTCAATGGACCTTAAATAAGGCCCATTACAGCCGCCTTCTCAAGATACCATAGGACAGTTTTGCTTCTTTTTGTATTAACTGCAGTTTAGTGTTAAGGTTTTATTAATAAACTGTGATTATGGTAATCTCTTTTTGACTTCTTGAAACAAGTCAGCTTTATGACCCATTGTCTCAGAGTTGGTTTGTTTCAAAATAACAAGAATTCAGATTGTCCACACATTGTTGCATTTCAATGAAACAATATGCTCTGGATTCTAAATTTTCATTTGTGCCAATTTTGAGGAAATAAGCCATTACCTTTCCTTCATTATGGTAAGCTATATGTTTTAAGTGTGTTTTCCAAAGAGATATAGCATAATCTAAAATCATGGAGGACAAGTTTCATTTTTTAAAAAGAAATATATATTTACATGTCAATTAGGTATTCTAATGAGTGATTTCACTAAAATGTATAGCAACAAACGCTGAAGAAATAAAACCTGATTTGCTGAAAAACTTGCTTCCAAGCAAGAATATTTGATTTATTTATCGTGTCAGAAGCAAATTGACTGTACAGTTGTAATGTATTTAAAAACACAAACACAGTTAAAAATTGGTATTATACTAAATGTCCTTTGACCAGTAGCTGGCCACTTGACATTATATTAAATCTCCTTTTACCAAAGCTGGTCGCTTTGAGTTCTTCTGGTGTTGCTGTAAGACGGTCCCCCATTGTGAATGTGACAGGGCTAAGGTTGCATTGAAGTAGGTGGTCTGTGGTTTGCTCTTTTCCACACTTACATGTAATTGACTCCCCATGTAGCTCTATTTCTTAAGATTGGTTCTGCATCTCGTGGTGCCAGAGTACAGTCTGCTCAGCACCTTCCAAGTAGCCCAGTCTTCTGTGTGCCAAAGAGGGAGTCTCTCATTTGGTATCAGCCATGGCTCGAGATTCCGGGTTTTAGCCTACCACTTTTGGACTCTTGCTTGCTGAGGTGTTCCTGCGAGTATCCCCATAGATCTTAGAAAGCTATTTCTTGATTTAAGGCGTTGGTGTGCTGGCTGATATCTGAAGAGAGGATGGGCTGGAGATGTCACTGCCTTGGTCCTTTCATTATTGGCTACTACTTCCTGGCAGATCTCAGGTGGTGCAATATCGGCTAAACAGTATAATTTCTCCAATGGTGTGGGGTGTAGGTATCATATGATAATGCGGCATGTCTCATTAAGAGCCACATTCATTGTTTTAGCGTGGTGAGATGTATTCCACACTGAGCATCCGTATTCAGCAGCAGAATAGCAAAGCGTAAGGACAGATGTCTTCACTGTGTCTGGTTGTGATCCCCAGGTTGTGCCAGTCAGCTTTCATTTGATATTATTGCTATCATCCAATTTTTGCTTAGTAGTCAAGCAGCGCTTCTTGTAAGTCAGAGCACGGTCCAAGGTAGTTCCCAGGTATTTGGGTGTGCTGCAATGTTGCAGTGGGATTCCTTCCAGGTAATCCTCCGAGCTCAAGAAGTCTGTCTGTTCTTAAGGTGAAAAGCACATATCTGCATTTTGGATGGATTAGGAATCATCTGTTTTTCCCTGTAATAGGCAGTAAGAGCACCTAATGCTTTGGAGAGCTTTTGTTCAACCATTTCAAAGCTCCCTGCTGGGAGGTGATGGCATGATGGTCAGCATAGATGAAACTCTCTGTCCCTTCTCGCAGTGGCTGATCATTGCAACAAACCAAAGTGATTTTTATCCGTGCAGTGAATCATATTTGGGTACCATTTTATGCTATTCTTGATTCTGAGAATCTAAACCCCATTTTAGCCACCAATCTCATGTATTTGTTTATTTTTATTATTAATTTAAGTATCTGAATCTTGATTTTTCAGACAGTTTCTGCATGCTCAGACTACATTACCAGGGTATAAATGCCAGGAAGGTCATAGTAGTAGAAATAATAATAATCAGCATAAAAACACACTTGAAATCGAGAGATTTCAAAAGCCCGTATAAGTAAACAAATCCTTAATATCTAAAAATAGGGAGGTCTCAAGATAAACTGATCCAGTATAATAAACTGTGGTTTGATTTCAGTTTTTTTCTTCACCAGAATAATCCTTGTGCCCTATACAAAAAATCCCCAGTTCATACTGACAGCCAGTAAGATGCACTGCAAAGACGTAGTATTAATTTGAATATGATTTATCAAGCTGGTTAAAAGTGAAGGCAGATCTGTTCTTGGGTAAATGGCCTATTTGTGTATATTTTAAGTTGGCTTATGCTAAACCTGACTGATTAATCAGAAAGTACAATTGCTTGTATTTGTCTTAGAGTTAAATCCTTCTGTTAGAGACTATCCAGCTTGATCAGGTCACCTGAAAAAAAGGTATTGTCATAACCATAAGACTTTTGGTTATGATATGCCATATAGGACTGTGTAGTGGGCATGGCACTGACAAATGAACACAGAACTGTGTAGTGACCAAAAGTTTTATTGGCATGCAATAAAGGTCAATTGCCTATGTTCTGTGGGAAAGGAAGTATTCCAGGCACTGGGGATCAGAGATCAATGTGTTTTATGACCCTGGATACAATTAGTGTATGTATCTTAAATATATTGGGCCTTAGAGTAACATTTTTTTAGTCTGAACAATAAATATTTTGGTATTGGTATAGCTTCTGTGCTGTATTTATGAGAATCCTTTGAAAGAAAACATCTCTCAATACACCTGGTGCAGAAAGGAAACTGGGCAGAAGAGAGAGAGAGAACTAGTGTAGATGTGTTTTGTGTGAGACTTTCATAGTACTGCTGGGGCTGCTGTGGTTTTATATATTTTTATAGATTTAATCAGAAGTTTAAAAATACTAATGATGTTTAATTCTGCTTTAATATGTATGGCCTGGATTGATTGCGGATAGCAATAGTGATTGTAATGTTTTAAAAATATTTTAATGTATTCAGTTTTGATGTTAATTTTAATCTAAATGTTTAATTGTACATTGTTTTTAAGGCATTGAATTGTTGCCTATCTGTAAGCCGCCTTGAGTCCCCTTCGGAGTTGAGAAAATTTAAATATTGTAAATACATAATTAATAAATTAATATTTGTATATTTTAAATTGTATTGTAATGTTTTTAATGTTCGTTGCTTTAAGTCTTCTTGTGGAGAGGAAAAGCAAGATAATACTAATAATGATGATGATGATGATGATGATAAAAGCAGGGCCACTGGATCTGGATATTCTTCCCTACATAACTCTCAGTCTCTACTCCTTATAGTCCCCTGTAAATTTATTTTACAGTCTTTTGCTTGGAGTGCCTGACTCAGTTCCACCAAGGTGGATTTGTTGAGTTTTGTATGTGTGTTCACCAAAATACGACTTCATTGCCTTCTGTAAAATAGATCGCAGCGTAATTTATATCTTCAGTGATTGTAGAGTGTAAGCATATCTTTATGGTTGCCACCTAATCTTTTTCCATTTCAAAGTAGGAAATAATACGTTATTTTTCATTTTTACTTATGTTGTCAGTATGTCCAGAGCTCATTGTCTAAGGATACGTGGAAATATCTTCGCCATGATTGTCATTTTCATATTGGGAAATGTACAGCACAAGACATAACACACAAATATTGAGATTGATCATTTCTTTTCACAGCTGAAAGGCCCAAGTACACCTTTGATTTTTCAGAAGAGGAAGATGCTGATGCTGATGACGATGACGATGAAGATGCTCATGATAATAATGATATAGATGACCTGAAAGTAAAAGCATCTCCAATCATCAATGACAGAGAAGATGAATTTGTGCCCTCGGATGGCCTTGAAAAGGATGAATATGACTTTTCTCCCGTCAAATCAAAACCTTCTCCAGAGTCAGTATAGTAACTTTAGGATAATATTTTGCTTAGTATCTGGCGAGCAATGCAGAGTTTTCACTGATACCAAAAGCAAAAATGGTAACATTGAAAGGGGGGGGGGGGGGCATATATATTGTCAGAAGACCTCCCATATTTCTAACAAATCAGAGGATGGAATTATTTGCCTGAACCATTCTGCATAGAGTGCTTCTTGTTCTACCATGTTAATCTGTTAAAATCCCAGGATACATAGCTTGAAACACATGTTCTCAGAAAGCTCTTATCTCCTCTGTTCTCCAGTCTATAAGCATTTATCATAGACATACTCAGTAGACTGAGCCTCAAGAGCCCAATGCGAGATGTGCCCCATCAGCTTTGCACAATAGCTTACCAGGTCCTGGTTGTATTCAGCAAAGAGTATTAAGCAAAATTGGGACTGTGGTGCTCCAGTGTGCAAAACTGATGAGCTGCATTTGAGTGGCCTTTCATATGACTAGTGCTTTCAGCATACAATACAGCATATTTTCCATGTCATTTTTTACAAATAGGAAGGTTTCTCCAGAGAAAACCAGTGAAGATTTTGGCCACCTGTTTGCATTTCCTTCTTATTCTCGGAAAACCAATATTGGTAAGTACACAAATTATGGTAGCCAGTAGTTCAACTAGAGAAGTAAGGGTGGCATTGAACTGGATCCCAAGTATCTAAGCTAACTAGCTTAGGTACTTGGCAATCTCTGGGTTAGGTCTTTTGTAATGCTATTTATTAGAAATAGTCATTGTCTGGTTTTGGATGTCCTCCCCACTCCCAAACCCTGACAGTAAGTTGGTCATGATAGGTATGCATGCCAGATTTGGTCCAGATCCAGTGACATTGGGGTTCACAGTGCTCTTTGATTGTGGATGAACTACAACTCACATTGTCCAGGGTCAATTTCCCCGAAACCACACCAGTACTTAAAGTTGGTCATAATGGGTATGTTCCAAGTTTGGTCCAAAGCCATCTGTGGTGGAGTTCCCAGTGGTCTCTGGATGTGGGTGAACTGCAACTCCCAACATCCAGGGTGACCCCTTTTCCACCCCCCCCCCCCCAACTGCCAGTATTATCAGTTGGTCATGTTGAATATGTGTGCCAAGTTTGGTTTAGATCTTTCATTGGCAGGGTTCACAGTGCTCTTTGTATGTGTATATTACTCCCATCACTCGCTGTCATTGCCCCCAAAACTTGCCAGCTCTTACAGTTAGTCATTTGGGGGTGGGGTGGGTGGTGGGTGGGATGTATCCCAAGTTTGATCCAGATCCGTTGTTGGCAGGAGTCAGTCACATGGTTCTCTGGATGCAGGAATCATCTTGGAAAATAGATAGAAAAATATTTTCACTTTTTTATTATTAATAATAATGATAACAAGAATGACTAACTTAATGATGTCTTGGTTTGGTAATTTGTAAAGCTATTTATTACAAGTACTCATTGTTTGGTTTTGGATATTATGAATGGTCCAATTAGTTATTCCTACATGGCTCTCTGGATGTAGGAAACACCTGGGCACATGCCAGATACCATCAACTTCATACTCATCTCTAGTTAAGCATTCGTCCTTCTTGGTGCTTGCCAAGACACGGACTCTGTATGTTTAGGATATATGTAATGGATGTTAGTAAATTCTAGTCTAATAAAGCATATTTCAGGTGCTTTATCTGTAGTCCGATGAACATGTATGTGTTCCTAAGTTTTATTTCAATGTGGGAACTGACATATCAAATCCCTTGTGTTGTTTAGATACATCAAAGTTTGACAGTGATGAGGAAGATTCAGCTCCCGTTTTCTCATCCTCCTTTTCCCAGAAACAAACGGAGAAACCCTCAAGTAAACCTGTAGTAACTAAAAAAGGCAAGTGTCTTGATTTTCCCCCTATTATTGTACTCCTGGTAAATGTTGTCTAATGGTCCTATATAACTAATATACACATTACTGGCCGTAATAATGTGTAGAGTACAGCCCATAATTGTTCTCAGGGTTGACAAACAATAGATAACCTCCACAAGTTTTTTTTTTGTGTGAACATGTGTCTGGAAAATGGAGGTGTCATCAGCATTGGATCAGTGGACTACTTGTTTATTTATTAGCATTGTTCTTTTTGTGTAGGTGCCTGTCCTTGTTTGTTTCTTTTGTCTTTATATTTTGTTGTCTGCAGTAGGTCTTTAGTAGCAGGGCAGCATTAGTAGTGGTTAGAATCTAGTAAGTAGTTATTTTCAAAAGAAAGGTGTGCAATTTGTGTAAACATGCTTTTGTTTTTTGTGTATTTTTATCTTTAAATTAACATTTTAAAAACTGGATCAGTGGCAGGATATTTCTGCACTTGAAAACACAAGTGATGAATAGATCAGTTATAACATTGATGTATTTTAGTATTTGCTTTAATGAAAAATGTTTTCATTGTTATACAAAGTTATACTCAAATAAAATCTATGTCTTGCAGATTAACATTTATCAGAAAGAGCACAAAATATCCAGTATTACATTTCATTAGTTGTATTGTATTTTCCTGAAAATAAGGCTGGGTCTTATATTAATTTTTGTTCCAAGATATGTGTTGGGGCTTATTTTCAATGAATGTCTTATTTTTTCATGTACAACAATTCACATTTCTTCATGTACAAAAATCTACATTTATTCAAATCAATGTACAATCATGTCATCTTCTTCTGGACCATTGTCATAATATGTCAATATTTATTTATAGTTAATTATATATTAATATTATTTTATATTTCAATATGTCCGATGTTCTTAACTGGGGGTTTATTTTTGGAGTAGGGCTTATATATTACGAGCATCCTAAAAATCATGCTAGGGCTTCTGTTCTGATTAGATCTTATTTTCAGGGAAACATGGTAATAAGGCTGCCTAGTTACCTTCTCTTTAAAGAATGCTGCAATATACATGCAGTTTAGTGAAAGGAATGCCATGTATATAATAATCACACAGCCATTTTTGAGGCAGCATTTCTGTGTTACTTGCATAATAGTCGCAGAGCCGTTTTGGGCTTATGCTTCCTTCCTTTCTTCTTTCCCTGAAGTTTACAAAATCCAAAATGGAGTTCATTGGAGGAAGGAGGGAAGATTCAGGTTCTAGAGACTTTAATTTCAGTTTTTTTAACTGCCTTGCCTCAGAGGAAGGAGAGAACAGTGGAGCTCCAGAGACCTCCATTTTATAGTTTATATAAACTTGCCTTCAGGGAGGGAGCAGGGGCGGTCCTACAAGGTAGGCCAAGTAGGCGGCCGCCTAGGGCGCCATCTGGGAAGGGGGCGCCATCCTGGCCGCATGGGGCGCCATCCTGGCCCTGCCGATGTTCCTCAGGCAGCGCCGCAGCTGCCTGCTTTTGGGCCTTGTGCGCTCCGACGCCGCTTCTGGGCATGCGCGGAGGTTTTCGCGCAGGCGCAGTTGCTCCAGAGCTGAAGTTGAGCGCAGGAGCAACTGCACATCCGCGAAAACCTCCGCGCATGCCCAGTAGCTCCTTGCGCAGAAGCCTGTAAGCAAAGCACTCCCTATTGGGCAGGCAGGGAGTGCTTCCCCTCTCCCTTTGTGTCCGCCACGCGCGCGTTTGCGGGGAAGGAGAAAAGAATCAGTGAAGGAAGTGTAAGTGAAGGAATGAATGAAGGGCTTTCCTCCTCCTCCTCCTCTGTGGCCTCTTCTCTCCCTCCTTCCTTTCTTGGCTCTATTTCTGTCTAGACCTGAGGGGCCTGAGGCTAAGAACATAAGAACATAAGAAGAGCCATGCTGAATCGGGCCTCAGCCCATCTAGTCCAGCATTCTGTGTCACACAGTGGCCCACTAGTTGTACACAGGGATCTCTAGCACAGTGCTGTCCAACTTCTACGGGGTCCAGGGTCGGATAAGAGGTCACTGGTGACCTAGGGGGCCGCGCGGCCCCACCCCCAGGCCCCGCCCCCAACCCCAGCCCCCCCCTCCTACAACGGCCGACAAGGGGCAGAAGGCGGCGCCAAGAGCAGCGCGTCACAGGCCTGGCGTAACGCGCTGCCCCTTGGCACCGCTTACTCCTCCTTTCGGTGTGCCCCCTCCCTTCCTAGGGCGGGGGGCGCGAAAAAGGGCAGAAGGCGGCGCCAAGGGGCAGCGCGCTACGCCAGGCCTGTGACACGCTGCTCTTGGCGCCGCCTCTCTGCCTTTTTCGGGCGGCTCCCGCCCCTAGGTAGGAGGGGGGCGCGAAAAAGGAGGAGGAGCTAGCTCTCTTCCTCCTCCCTGCCCCGCCTCCCCCTCCCCCCGGCCCCCGGCCGCCTTTTAAAAAAAAAATCGATTTTTTAAAAAAATTTAAAAATGGCAGCTGAGGGCATAGGTGGGGCCGTGTCCAACAGGCTACGGGGCCGGATCTGGCCCCGGGGCCGCCAGTTGGACAGCCCTGCTCTAGCAGAAAGGAGGGCAAAACCCTCACCTGCTCCCGACCCCCCACAACCAGGCTATGAGGAGTTGTGGGAGTTGGAGTCCAAAACACCTAGAGGGAGGGAGGGCCCAAGTTTGCCCAGGCCGCGCTGCCTGTGTTCGACCTCAATGATGCATTTACATGGCATTTCTTGTTGCTTATTATACAGTTCTGCTTAATATTGTCATACAATATAATAAAAAAACAATATAACAATAGAATAATGATATATTTTATATTACATGTAATATTATAAACAATATTGCAGTATAGTGGTATTGTACAAAATAGTAATATATAATATTTTATTTTACTTTATTTTGGGTTATTTGAGTTTTATAGGAGTAATGAAAATATTTAGTAGAGGATAATTTCATTTAAATAAATAATTTTATTTATTATTTTATAATAATAATATAATAGAATGTTATATTGTATTATAATGTCAATATATTATAATATAATTATATTGTAATGTAGTATAATATAATTATGATATAATATAGTATGAGTATGGTATAATATATTGTATATACATTGATACAATATAATACTACTAATGGTATTGTGATATTATAATTGTATATTTGTTTTACATGGGGGCAAAATAAAGTTTTTTGGGGGCACCAAAATAATGTTCGCCTACCATTTAAAATTACCTTAGACCGCCCCTGGGAGGGAGGAGGGACTATTATTATTATTATTATTAACTTTATTTATACCCCGCCACCATCTCCCCAAGGGGACTCGAGGCGGCTTACATGAGGCCAAGCCTAGTAACACACAATAACAACAAAACAGCAAATATAAACAATACAATCAATAAAACTCAAACATAAGTAACAGACAATTTAAAAATATTTTCGGGAGGATGGAAGGACAGAAGGGAGAATCAACCTCAAATGGCTCTGCAGGTTTTTTTTTAAACAAACAAACAAAAACTGAGCTTTTTTTGTTTGTTTGAGGCTGGATCATCCCTCCTCCTCTCCTTTCAGAGGTTAGGCATTAAAAAAACCCCAGAAACTGGAGAATCAAAGGTGATTTTTTTCCTTGCTTTAATAGTCGCACCCCCTTTTTGAGATGAAAAAAAAAGGAGAAAAGTGTGAATTATGCAATGAAATATGGTATTTTTGTTTTTTAATTCCCCAGCAGCTATCTACATACATGTTTTAGGACTGATTTCCACATGGAAATATTCTGGGGCTCAATAGAGCCATGCTTTACTGTTTCACTACTCAGCCCCAGCAGCCAATATTAAAAGTGAAACATCTGTCTACACATCCATCCAAATATGGGCTGTAAGCACTGATGGTCCATTTACCATTGTGTGTATATTTTGATGTATAGAGAGGATAAGAAAGAGCTCTGTTGAGTTTTCATGTTGGTGATACTCCTCTCAGGAAGGAAAATTGATTGATTATAGAAATATGATATGTATTGATTATGCTTGCAGCAAAATTACCATCGGACACCCCACCGAAGCCGAAAAAACCACCTAAACCCAAGAAGGTGGAAGTAATAAACTCTGATTCAGAATCGGAATTTGGTCTTCCAAAGAAGATTGTGACTCCCAAAGGTATAAGTTGTGGCATTACTATGAATACATGAGGTTTATGTAACTATGAATTCAGACATTTCCACAAATTAATTTAATATTACTATGCAGTTCAGTTAGATCAGTAGTTCTCAACCTGTGGGTCCCCAGATGTGTTGCCCTTCAATTCCCAGAAATAATAACAGCTGGTAAGCTGGCTGGGACTTCTGGGAATTGTAGGCCAAAACACCTGGGAACCCACAGGTTGTGAACCACTGAATTAGATTATTGCTCTTGAGTGGAAACAGGATATGGAGAGAAAATGTGTTGTACTTTTTTTGGTCCTACTTTAAAGCATAATGCTGATTTTCATTATTGAGATACTGTCCAGTAACAAGTATTTTGTTGGTCATTTACTGGTAAAGTAGAAGAATATGTTATGAAGATACAGAGTGAAAATAATATATAAACCAAACTGAAAGACCAGTGGCATAAAAAGAGCACCAGAGAACAGCAGATCTGAAAAGTTTTAAACGTATAAATTTAAGACTAAAAAGCTTAGAAAAATAGAAAGGTCCTCATTTTCTACTGAAAATGACATAGCAGAAGTGTCAAGCAAATAGAGCTGGCATGCGCAGACTTCGGCCCTCCAGGTGTTTTGGACTCCAACTCCCACAATTTTCACAAACTTACTGGCTGTTAGGAATTTTGGGAGCTCAAGTCCAAAACACCTGGAGGGGCGAAGTTTGCCCATGCCTGGTGTTTATAAATAAATGCAAAATTCTTGTAAAGAGTTGCCAATTAAATACTTCCAATTCCATCACATTTTCCTCAAAACTATAAAGGAATTTTTAGAGGTAATAATAATTTCCTTTTATATTTAGTAGGAAAAGGCAGGGGAGCAAAGAAAAGGAAAGCATCTGGTTCTGAAAACGAAGGTGAATATAATCCTGGGAAGAAAACTCCCAAGGCACCGGCAAGCAAGGTAATACCTTGATAATCCTTTTTTTAAAAAACTAAACAAAAAACTAATCAATGCTTCTATTGCAAAAACGTGTGAACAGTTTCATGTCAAATATAATACTTAGTACATTGTAACTTGTTTAGTCGTTATTTTGTTTGTAAAGTTTGATTAGGTTGTGTTGTATTATCACATGTGTTTATTTTGATAATTGTCTGCATAGTTTTCTTTCCGGCAATTGAATATTGAAAACTGCCCTGAGTCCCTTTGGGGAGATAGGGCGGTATACAAATTATTTATGATTATTATTATTAATAATAATAATAATAATTTGAAACACAACAAGATTAGTACACAGCAAACAAGACCAGTATGCTGGCTGTTGTATTGGATCATATGTCGGACACTTCTCAAGTGTCTAGGACTGTGTGATGCATCGGCAAATGTGTGCAGATCCGGGTAGGGTGGCCTTTTGCAGCTGACAGATGGTAATTTTGTCAGCACCAATTTTAAGTGCAGGCCAAGGTCTTTAGGCACTGCATGTAACACACAATGCTATACCATGAAGTTTCTTAGGGCAGAACTGAGGGAGAAGTCAGACAATCAACATATTGTAGTAAAAATCACTTTTAGTATATTAATAACATATGTGCTTAATAGCTTCACAATTTCACTTAAGGCACTGCAGCCAGTGTGCTAATCATCACTGGGATCACCTTTACTGGCTTGTGCCAGTGCCTTTGCAGTTCGATCTTTAAATCCTTGTATCGTGTTAGATTTTCCAGTTGTTTCTCTTCAATCCTATTGTCGCCTGGAATTGCAACATCAATGATGGTGATGATGATGATGATGTTCTGCTGTGATTTTGACTAGGCAATTCCCTGGACACTTGGCCCCAGTTAGGACTCAGAAATCTTGTCCTCAAGTACTTTACGATTGCTATATCCAAATCTTTAATGATAAATCGTTCTTATCCTTATTGCTGCTACATGGTATTTGCCCTTTACTCATTTGCTTGTTGTGGCAACAGTCCGCCCATCCACGACGAGATATTGAACTTTGCTATTGGTTGTTGGTTCTAATGTTTATTTTATATACTGCTTAATGTTGCTGTTTTTATTTTGTTATATTGCGTTTTGTTATTATTTTGTTACGTTTTTCATGTGTTATGTTTTGACTGATCTGTTTGGGCCTGGCCCCATGTAAGCGCAGGCAGATGGAGGCAATAAAGTTGTTGTTGTTATTATTACTAATAATAATAGGTGATTGTAGATTTTATTTTTGTCTTTATTTTGTTTTGTTACATTAATCTGTGTTTTGAAGCAGGGATTTTGAAATCTGGTTTGTAGAACTGTTGCTGTAACTTAAAATCGAGGCAGCCTATGTGAGATCTTCTTTGCTCATAACTTTAAAAAAATCTATTTCAAACAGAAAATGAAGAAAGCTTCCTTTGAACCCGACTCGGATGTAGACATCTTTCCCTCAGACTTTACCTCTGAAGCCGCTTCCACGCCACGAACGGGTCGAGCTCGAAAAGAAGTGAAATATTTTGCAGAGTCTGACGACGACGACGATTTTGCTATGTTTAATTAATTAAGTGCCCGAGGCGCACCCAAACTTCCCACAAAATACCTTACGTTGTCCTTTTTGTCCCTTTCTGTCGCAGACTTTTTGTACATTTGACTTATTTTATGTGATGATGTAATTGATGGTTTTTATTATCGTGTGTAGGCATTTTAACATTCTGTTCTGACACCTACAGTTTTAATGCTCTTTTTTACTCATTGAAATGTCATGTATTTGTCTGATGACCGGCTTGTAGAAATGTTCTAGAAAGCTGTGCAAAAGCACACATTTTAACTGTCAAACCTGCTTTTTGAAATGAAGTTTAAACATTAAAAAAATTACAAAACCGTTTCCTCGTGTCGTGGAGGCTTGTAGGAACGAAACGTCTTTTGACACGGGGTTAAAATAAATATATTTTTATTCTTTGCCAGGAGATTTCCATGGAAAAAGGTAAACAGTATATGAACATAGAAAGCATTGTTAAACAATCTCAATGTACAAACAGAGCCAGTGAAAGTACATCACAGACTTGCTAGAATATATATATAAAAAAAATCCACTAGTGCTTTTAAATGAAACCTAAGAAACGGACACTTTTAAAAAACGGTAACCACTCTACCACATTTTCCACTCTGTTGTATGGTGATTCATTAACAAAGTCATCGAGGCAGGTGCCCTCCTCTGCTTTTGGGTCTCCTTTCAGTGTCGGAGAGGAGGATTGTGGGCCGGAGAAAGGGTCCTCTCTCCAGAGTCACTTTTCACTAGTGTCACCAACTCAGAGGTAGTGATTATGCCCGGTCGTCATGATCCCATGAAGCTTCCCCCCCCCCTAATAGCTTGTGAACCAATAAACAAAATATTACATTGTAACACTGGAAAGTGTTTCTGCCTTGAAGGCTAAAACCGAAGTAAAATCTTTTTTTAGTATTTTTAAATGCAGAGAGGTCAAACAAGTAGTAAACCCCTTTTGTAACTCTTAAAGTGACATTAACAGCGGGACAAAATACATCCAAATAACTGATCTGGCAGATACACTTACACAGAAGCTTCTTCTGCTAGTGCAGCAAATTTCTTTGTATCTTTTTGCTGGAAAAGAAGGAAATACAAACCGAGGCCAATTAAAAAAAAGAGCAGCGACAAGATTTTATCCTAACTAAATCAGAACATCCTTAGAACTTTATAAGCTGTCCATTTCATAAACGAGATGCCTGGGTTGTTTAATGTATGCCAAAAAAAAGTGGGAAAGCACCGAACATCCAGTATAGAAAGTACAGGCCCATATATTTGTATGTACAAGTTATCAGAGAGGGACAGCCACCACTTTTTAATCACTTGTTTGCTTTTGTCACCTTGCAGTCTGGGGGGATGTTCAGAAGTAAAAAAAAACCCTGAAACTTAGCTAGTTTCTTGTTTCATCAAATAGCTGGTTTAGTGTTTCGACAGTTTGTGGTTTCTACTTAAGCTGCAAGGCATTTGCATGTGTGCATAATATACCTATCATAGATACATATGGAAAGTTCTTGGTCCTTGTTGCATTTTAATGGCTGTGTTAAGTCCAGAAAGCAAGCAGCACTAACAACAATTCTTGCCTGTCGTCCCTGTCCAGAGCAGGCTGGGAATGTCACACTGGAGTCTTGTCTTATTGCACCAGTGGGGACTGACTGGCATGACTGGTGTTCTCCACTGAGCTTGGGGAGATACTGGGGCTGTGGTCTGCCATTGTCCCAGTTGAGCTTGGGGTCAGGGGCTCATGTCCTTCAGAGTTCTCCAACATTTCCTGGATAAGAGGTGGCATGGATCCAGGGATTTCCAATTTCAGAGTGATAACACGTTCAGCACCTTCAAGACAGAAAACAACATTATTACCTACTGCAATCAGGCTTTCTTGGCCAGAATCACTGGGTTATTGTGAGTTTTCTGGACTGTATGGCCATGTTCCAAAAGCATTCTCTCTTGGCGCTTCACCTTCTATGGCAGGCATCCTCAGAGGCTGTGAGGTCTGTTGGAAACTAGGAAATCCTTCCAATAAACAATTCCCCCAGGCAGTAAAAAGCCAGACCTTGAAACTGCTAAGTCATAATTGCTAATCAAGATGGCTAGTTGAAATATTCACATTTACCTCAAATGGGCAAGGATTCTTTTCCCACCTTGGACATTCCACAGATATATAAACCTAATTTTCCTAGTTTCCAACAAACCTCACAACCTCTGAGAGTGCCTACCATAGATGCAGGCGAAGCGTCAGGGGAGAATGTTTCTGGAAGATGGCCCTACAGCCCGGAAAATTCACAACAACCCAGAAGCTGGATAGCCATCTGTTGGGAGTGCTTTGATTCTGTGTTCCCGCATGGCAGAGGGTTGGACTGGATGGTCCTTGGGGTCTCTTCCAACTCTATGATTCTGTTACATGTGAATACACTGAATCTGGTGTGAATTTACCTCTAATGCTTCACCTACAATTCTGTGAAGAATTAAGACATGTTCAAAGTCAAGAAGAAAACACTATTTGACAACTGATACTGCTCTTCGCAAAGAAAACGCTGCAATTTTACTCATCCAGTTTTGTGAGAAACAGTAAATGCTTGAATTAAGTGGAAGGGATATTTGAGAGAAAAATCTCATGTGCTTAATGAATTGGCCGCTAATTTAGTTGTGCAGAGTGATTCATTGTTTCTCATTGTGTACACAGGTTTTGAAGTTTATCCACTTCAGACAGTCTCTGAGGAGGTGTTGGAGAACAAGGATTCATAAGAGCACATTGTAAAATCCCACAGATATCCTGCAGGCACATTAAAACAGTGAAGATCAATAATATTGCCCTTCTGTGGCATCCTATGACTGACTTCTCTAAACAATTGTGACACTTGAGGGGAATCTTATCATTTGGTTTTGCAATTTGCCATCACATTGACTTTGATTTATGTGAGCCCTCTGAATGAGAGGCCTCTAAGATCCATGGTCATCAACTACTCTCCTCAGATGTCTTTAAGGGAGACTTATTTATTGTAAACCAAAAAATAAGAAAAGCTAAGGTGTTCTTTGATAAACAATATGCAGCCAGACCATTACCACATATTGAGAATTCATTGCCTTGCAGCATATTTAATTAATGTAAGTGGGTTGCTGTGAATTTTCCGGGCTGTATGGACATGTTCCAGAAGCATTCTCTGCTGATGTTTCGCCCACATCTATGGCAGGCATGCTCAGAGCTTGTGAGGTCTGTTGGAAACTAGGCAAGTGGGGTTTATGTACAGTATCTCTGGAATAATGTCCAAGGTGGAAGAAAGCTGTTGTCTGCTTGAGGCAAGTGTGAATATTGCAATTGGCCAAAAAGATACATTCAGGAATAATTTTAAGGGGTGGGAAGGGGATTGTGTCCTCTAAGAAAAACCCAGAAAAAATATTGTAGCAAGTGGAACAAGCTTTAGCAAAAAGTGTTTGTGTCTTGCAATAGGCTGCTGCCCACAGAAGTTTCTGCCAAAAATTTGTTTACATTTTGAATGTGTTGCAATAGGCTTTGTTACTTTTCCTGACAAACCTTTCTTTGCTTCCACGGAAATATAAACTATCTACCTTTATGGTCCGAGTACAATGAAATGTGCTTAATTGACAGGGTCTGTGAGGGTATTGATAACTTGGTAGGCTAAAGATTTCAAACATAGTAGAGTGCCTGAAAGAAAACTTTGGGTGATTTAGCTTTGGGACTGTGGTCTAAGCATCACAACTTTCTTGTCAGGCAAGTATGTGAGCTCTCAGCATTTGCTGAAGAAGCATGGGGCATCTTATTGGTATTTTATGCACATATATCCTCCCTTACTTGTACAGTTGCACTATTTTGACTGTTAGGTAAAGGTAAAGGTTTTCCCCTGACATTAAGTTCAGTCGTGTCCGACTCTGGGGTGTGGTGCTCAACTCCATTTCTTAGCTGTTGTCCGTAGACACCTCCAAGGTCATGTGGCCCGACAGAGCGGTACCTATTGATCTACTCACATTTGCATGTTTTTGAACTGCTAGTTTGGCAGAAGCTGGGGCTGAAAGTGGAAGTTCACACCGCTCCCCAAATTCGAACCTGCGACCTTTCGGTCAACAAGCTCAGCAGCTCAGTGGTTTAACCGGCTGCGGCACAAGGGGCTCCCATTTTCACAATTGCTTTGTGCTAATATTCACTTCACAGCTGTGTAAATAGAGAGCTGAAAGTATAATGACTATATATGAAAGCATGTGCTCTTGGATGGTTGATGCCGAATAACTCACCAGTGCCTTCAATGTAGTATTTGACTCATTGGAACTGCAGTAACAGCAAACACATTTGCAGATAAAAGGATGCAACTGGCTGCTCAATGTTAGTTTTTAAGAGTCAGGAGTAGTAGTGCAACTCCATGAGCATGGATTTATACAACACAAGCATGCCAGGTTTTAGTAGAGCTCCAGAACTAGAGGGGCCTATTCCATAGTTGTAGGTGCCTTCAGGTTGCCTGTTGACTTATGACGACCCCATGAATTTCACAGGCAATTTTTTTAAAGCAAGGAATATTCAGAGGTGGTTTTGCCAGTTGCTTCCTCTGAAATATAGCCCACAGCACCTGGTATTTTTTGGCAGACTGCCCAGCAGTACTAACTAAGGACTTCATAACACTAGAGCATCTATCCGCTTTAAATTTGGTTGCTGCCACCAGCAGAATTCTGGGATTTGTAGTTTAGCGGGGTCCAGGACCTCTCTGGCTGAATAGTTTAAAAACCTCTCTCTAAACTACAAACCCTAGAATTGTGCAGGAGGCAGCAACCAGATTTAAAGTGGATAGATGCGCAAGGGTGATGAGGTCCTAGGGCTCACCTCGTTTAGCTTCTATGATCAGCCAGAATTGTGCGTCTCTAGAATATTTTGACTGTTTCCAGGACTACGTGCTGAATAATGATTATTGTTGTGTATGATTCCAAGGAAAGCTCACCAAGGGGTTTCTTGGCAAGAGTTTTTCAGAAGAGTCCGCCTTTGCCTTCCTCCAAGGCTGAGAAAGTATGCCTCGCCCAAGGACACCCAGTGGCTTTCCTTGGCTGAGTGCAAATTCAAACTATGGTCCCCGGAGTCTAATATTGAAATCATTACACCCCACTGGCACTCATTGCTTGAGCACAAACTAGCAATTCAGCCTTTGTACACTGCCTTTTACAATGCAGTTGAAACCACAAACTACTCTCAACTGGAAAATCTTGTTCATGTAAATCAGGAACCTTATAGATGTTAAATGGCAGCTCCCAATATTCCTAACTATGCTATTTACGATCTCATCACATGGATGACACCCCCCCCCCGGATACTGTTTTGCCAGTCTCCATGGCAAAACAACCGAAATGGGAGGTGATTCCGTCATCCAGTGCGCTACTCCTGACTGGCACCATTTCCCCATCAAACAGGGGACACGGCGCCAAAGCAGTGTTGAAATGCGCTGACTCTATTGGCGCCAGCACAACACAGGAGTCTTCCCATGTTAGGGGGGAAGTGTCCTATGAAGCTTCCACTGTGATTTGGGATGGAGCTTCAACAGGAAGTCCAGCAACGTCATGTGATGTGCAGCATGCCCATCAGTTGCTGGACTGTCCTTTTAGCATCCTAGGATGCTAAAAAAGGTAAGTTAGTCTGATGAGAGTTGCCACCCTACGAAATTGAGGAGGTCACACCCCTTGCCCAGTCCTCATTTTTAGTGACCAATCTTGAATTATGAATTTTCAATACTGTATATTGCATTGTCTGTATATGCACTGCATGTCAACTCTAATCCTGCACAAATTTAAGATTGAGCACAGAAACAGGTGCCTCCCATCACTCCATTCTTCACCATAGGAACAAAAGAAGACTTTTAAAATAAATTAGATTTAGGGATCATAATAATACAATTTTTCTAACAAGTTAAATTACTTGGTGGGAAAGTGAGCTTTCAGCCATTATTTCATTTCAAGAAAATATGACATGCTGTTTTCCATCTGTTTGCTTTGAAAACAAACACAAATACTAAACACTGCATGGAAGGAGACTCTAACTGCTCGTAACATACCTTTGGCGCTGATACTGCGTAGATCTGTGATTTTCATTAAGATCTTTGGAAACATATGAGGTTTGTTGGGTCTTCTCTTTCTGATGTATATTTTCAGTGCCTCCAGCAGCGGCTCCTGTAGTTCATCCACTTTTGCTGGTTCTTCAAGATCCTGACGGTCTGGACAAACACACAAATTCAGTCAAAATAATTCTTTTGGACTTGTCTTCAGTTGCGATTATCAAATGCCGCTTTTACCATCCTATTTTTCCTTCCTGTCTCTGGTGTTCATAACCCAAATCCAACCTGAAGTTGTTCTTAAACTAGAAATTGAAATTTTCTTCATTTCTTTTCCAATTATTCTCACTACCAAATATATGTTTTTCTTTGGAGACCAACAACTAGGTATTATTTACCATTTTAAATCTGAAATATGACAAAACCAGCAGGTTAACAGTCAATAGTATGATGTATTGTTTTATTTAGAGAGTTATGTTTTTTCCATTCATTTTGTACCTCTGCTATTGCCTAGGTATGCCAGCAGGTGTCAGCAAACCACTGAAAGAAGAGCAATTTTTTTTATTCCTGAGGACTTCTAAATCCATCAAAGACCCAGAATTGCCACTAATGCTTCCTGTTTAACATATCTCCCATCAGATTGTGCCTCAAGCAATATGCGAGGCCAATAGAAACGTCTTGTTCAAATTAAACCTCTTTAGAATTGAGAGGCAGGATTTCTGAAATATTGGTCATCCCACCATTTTCTCACTCTTTCTGAAGTGGGATTTAAGATCATGTCTACCACTGTATTATCAATATTTCAACATGATACGTATGCAGCTATTTCAGGCTTCTTTCAAAATCTCTTGGCACAACTGTAATACAGAGACCGAAGGAGAAGGCTGGATGAAAAATGCAAAATTTGGTCCTGGATTGAGAGATTCCGTAGCAGCAAAATGTCTGATCTACAGTTATATTAATGGATCTACACTGGCCAAATAGACCGGGGATGATTCCTTTGTGTTGGAGCATGCAAGGAATCAGTGAGTGTGTGCAGGGGCGGTCTAAGGTAATTTCAAATGGTAAGCGAACATTATTTTGGCGCCCCGCCCCAAAACATTATTTTGGCGCCCCCCCCTCCGCACATGCCCAGAAGCTCCTGTGTGCAGGTGCAGAAGCCTGTAAACACAGCACTCCCTATTCGGCACGCAGGGAGGTTTGCTACGGCGCGGCGTTGAAGCGCACAAGGCCCAAAAGCGGAACATCGGCTGGACGATGGCACCCCACACAGCGGCATCCTTTGCCTACCAGTTGGTCCGCCCCTGAGTGTGTGTGTGTCAACTGTAAAATAAAATGTATGAAGCTGATTGGTCAGGTAATGCTCGGAGAGTAGGCTGAACCTGGGAATGTTGGTTACTGATACATTTTTTGTTCAGGCTTGAGCTTTGTAGGTGCACAGAGAGAAGAAGAGAGAAGCAGAGCGAGACAGAGTTTGGAGTGTACTCTCGCTTCATGAGCTGCTGAAGGAGTTTATCCACATGGACAAAGAAAGACTATTTTAAATCTCTTGTAAAAGGACATTATATGAGTTGATGCAACTGATCACATTGTACATATGTTGTTCTGAATTAAGAAGAGTAAACTACTTGTTCTTTACTGTTCACCTGCATGGCAAAACAGTGTATGGGCTGCTCAAACGTGAGCTACAAGTAGTTTACTTTACATTACGCCACACTCTTCTCCTCTCTTCTTTGGCTGTCCTGTTACTGCAGGTGAGGGTAGACAGTGAGGAGGCCACCGTAACACAGAGGATGAGAGGGAATAGTAAATACTATCTCATGTCCCCAGGTTGCTGGAGCTCAGGAAGCATAGGATGGGCAATGAGAATAGTTGTGTTTAGTTCCATTCTGGAACCGACCCAACTGTTCAGATGGGCCCAAAGTTGGAGGATACTTCAAATACTGGACCAGAGTTCAGACTATCCCCAACTTTGGTTAAACTGGGACAAGGCTGCATTAAGGTAGCCTTGTTCAGCGTTATCGCAGATCATCTTCATGTGGCGTTTGGCTGCTACATAACTGATCTGGGCATGTTCTGACCTAGGAGGTCAGTGAAGATGTGCTCTAAGATGTGGCTGAAGGGAGACAAGCTATGAGCATGGTCAAATACAGACTGAAATTCCTTCTAAGATTTTCTTGAGGTCTATGAAGAAAGGGTAATTCACTGCCAACCCTGTATCCCAGCAAACTTTATACAGGATTGGAAAAACAGTTTGTAGAAGTTTTGCAAAGCAGCTATGAACTGTTTCTGCAACTAGATCTATTTGGACATGATGGCTTTAGCAACATGAATTAAATGGATAATGTATTTTTGTGTGTGTCAAGAGAGACTTGAGAAACTGCAAGTCACTTCTGGTGTGAGAGAAATGGGCGTATGCAAGGACATTGCCCAAGGGACGCCCAGATGTTTGATGTTTTCATATCCTTGTGGGAAGCTTTTCTCGTGTCCCTGCATGGGGAGCTGGAGCTGACAGTGGGAGCTCATCGCACTCTCCCTGGATTTGAACCACTGATCTATTGGTCAGCAGTCCTGCCAGCACAAGGGTTTAACCCATTGTGCCACCAGGGACTCCTGTATGGACAATGTTAAGATATACTGTTATTTCTCTGTTTGATCTAATGAAAATTTGGCAAGCTAGCTAGAGATTTAAAGACTCTTAATCTATTCCCTTTTTATTAAAAACAGATCATATGGGCATGAAAATCTAGATATCAGAGGTGACTAATGCCCTTTTCAAGGCTTGTGTGGTCTCCGCTGCTCTGAAGTAATGTGTTGAAGAAATTGAACTTGATCCTTACGATCTCCTAACCATTGCCAAGTTTCTCCTCTGACAGATGTTGGAACAGCCGGTGACGTCTCCACCCAAGTTACTGATTTCCTGGATCCATTCCAGTCTTACTTTGGATTTGGAACAGAAACAGCCTTGACTGCCATACAGACTTATATTAGCAGGTAAAGTGCAGGGGAAATGCAACTGTATTGCTTTTCTTGCGAGTTTTTACAACTTGTAGTACAATCTCCTCCATTCGGAGGAGTCTTTGGAATGCTCTTTTTTAAATCCTTAAGATAGGGGCCGATGGAAGGAAGATGTAGTTTGGAAAACTGGCTTCCATCAACATAGCTGTATGCATCTGACTCTGGAACTAAGCCATTGTATCACCAGACTCTCTCCTGTGCCCATTTCAGGACATGAAAAGCCAAAGCAGAACACTGAGAACATCTGGAGCAATGAAAACCTACTCTTCTCAAACTGCGTCCCAAACCTATGTCATTCATACATACCTCCACAGATTAAGCAGATGGCACTAAGAAGGCCAGTTTCTGTGTCGTCCATTTCCAAGGGCAAGAGTTGATTGGCAAATGTGAACACAAGATCAGTCAGGGGACCAAATCCAGCGTTATGCATCTGAGTTCGGTTGAGTGTAAGGCCGTCAGAAAACGTCATTGTGTCTTGTTCAGGGGTATATCTTGTGCAAATTCTAAGGATCTGCAAATAAAATAGCCAAACAAAACTAGATTAAAAATCCACATATGTTGCTGCATTTTCTCTATTGTTTCATCCTTTAGAATTTTTACTGTTCTGGGGCTTCCAACTAGCTTTTTCTTTCGTGTCAGGAGCGACTTGAGAAACTGCAAGTCGCTTTTGGTGTGAGAGTATTTGCCGTCTGGAAGGATGTTGCCCAGGGGATGCCTGGATGTCTTACTATCCTATGGATGGCTTCTCTCATATCCCTGCATGAGACGCTGGAGCTGACAGACGGGAGCTCACCCCGCTCCCTAGATTTGAAATGTTTTTTTAATTTAAAATTGTAAATCACCCACAATACATATTACAAACATATACACATACACATATATAGACAACCCACCACCCACATACAATTACCCCTCAGCCCCTCCCCCTGTGCAACCCACCACCTTGGCTTTCGACACTGATCTTCGCAGAGTTTATGCATAGTTTTCTTTTACCCTCTATTCTTCTAAATCAATAAATTCCTCTTGTTTTATTTCTTAGATTTTCCCGTCAGGTATGCTAAGGCCAACTTCCAATTTCTTTCAAAAACTTCATGACTTTCATATTTCAGATCGAACATGGGGCCAATAAATGTTATGGCGGTTGTTGGAGTCAAGTGTGAGTTTAATTGCAGGCCGAGGCTTTCGAGGAGGGCCAACGTGGTTTGTATCTGCGACCTCAGGACTGTGGGAGACTGCGATGCCAGCAACCAGTCATCCAGGTATGGAAAAACCCGGATTTTCTGCTTCTGGAGGCAGGCCGCAACCACCACCATGCATTTTGTAAAAGTCCTTGGCGCGGATTACCAGGCCGAAGGGAAGGACATTGAACTGCTAGGTCTGACTGCTGACTCGAAAGGAGAGGAAGTGTCCGTGACCTCGACAGATTGATAGATGAAAGTATGCGTCTCAGAGATCGACTGACGCAAAGATGTCCCCTGCACGAAGAAGGGGAAGTATGGACGATACCGTCACCATTCTGAACCTTTGGGCTTTTATGAAAAAGTTGAGGTCCCTCACAGAGACCTCGAAGAAAAAACACAACTAATCACCAGAATAAGTAACAATGGCGAAACAATTACAAATTTGCAGCAAATTCTGAAGGCATTTCAAAGTTATTACTCAACGCTTTATTAAAAAGAACAGGAAGATTTAGGTAAGACCTCTCTATTTGTTAATGAGACTAAGTGTATAAGGTTAACAGAAGCAATGAAAGACAATTTAGATAGACCAATCACACCCGATGAGTTAATGGAAACAATAGATCAGATCAGATCACACAAAGCTCCTGGCCCAGATGGCCTTTCACCACTTTATTACAAAACATTCAAGGAAGAGCTGACACCAATACTTGTGTCAGTAATGAATAAGGTTTTGAAAAAAGGCAAAATTCCAGAATCTTGGAAAGAATCCACAATTGTATTAATCCCAAAATCAGACAAGTATATGGACCAAATTAAAAATTACAGACCCATCTCTTTATTAAATTGTGATTATAAATTATGGCAAATAGATTTAAACATGTATTAGCAAGATTATCCACAAGGATCAAGCAGGATTCCTACCTGATAGACATCTGAGTCAGAATGTCAGAACAATTCTAATCATGTTGGAGGTACCAGAGAGCGACTCCAACAAAGATCTGGCATTACTCTTCCTGGATGCGGAAAAAGCATTTGTCCAGGTTAGCTGGAGCTACTTGGAATTATATGGGGTGGACCACCGCTTTAAAAAAGTAGTGGGAGCAATATACACGAAGCAAATTACTAAGCTAAAAATTAATGGACAATTCACAAATGCAATAGAGATACAGAAAGGGACCAGACAAGGCTGTCCACTTTCGCCATTATTGTTTATTCTGGGATTAGAAATTCTGAGTATAAGAATCAGAGATGATACTCAAATTGCAGGGTTCAAAGTAAGGGGTCAGGAAATTAAAACCAGAATATATGTGGACGATATGGTATGTATTCTACCTCATTGCGCAAAGAGGTATTCCAATGCACATGTGTTTTAAGGTCATTGCGTAAAGAGGTATTCCAATGCATATGTGTTTTAAGGTCATTGTGCAAAGAGGTATTCCAATGCATATGTGTTTTAAGGTCATTGCGTAAAGAGGTATTCCAATGCATATGTGTTTTAAATCATTGTCATTCAAAAGGTATTCCAATGCATATGTGTTTTAAGGTCATTTGCAAAGAGGTATTCCAATGCATATGTGTTTTAAGGTCATTGTGCAAAGAGGTATTCCAATGCATATGTGTTTTAAGGTCATTGTGCAAGAGGTATTCCAATGCATATGTGTTTTGTTTTATGTGTTTTAAGGTCAAAGAGGTATTCCAATTGTGTTTTAAGGTCAAAGAGGTATTCCAATGCATATGTGTTTTAAGGTCATTGCGTATTCCAAACATGGTTTTATTCCAATGCATATGTGTTTTAAGGTCATTGTGCAAAGAGGTATTCCAATGCATATGTGTTTTAAGGTCATTGCAAAGAGGTAAAGATGTATTCCAATGCATATGTGTTTGCACAATGCATATGTGTTTTAAGGTCATTGTGCAAAGAGGTATTCCAATGCATATGTGTTTTAAGGTCATTTGCGTAAAGAGGTATTCCAATGCATATGTGTTTTAAAGGTCAGGTCATTGCATATGTGTTTTAAAGGTCATTGTGCAAAGAGGTATTCCAATGCACATGTGTTTTAAGGTCATTGCATAAAGAGGTATTCCAATGCATATGTGTTTTAAGATCATTGTGCAAAGAGGTATTCCAATGCACATGTGTTTTAAGGTCATTGTGTTTAAAGATTGCATAAAGAGGTATTCCAATGAATATGTGTTTTTAGGTCATTGTGCAAAGAGGTATTCCAATGCATATGTGTTTTAAGGTCATTGTGCAAAGAGGTATTCCAATGCATATGTGTTTTAAGGTCATTGCGTAAAGAGGTATTCCAATGCATATGTGTTTTAAGGTCATTGTGCAAAGAGGTATTCCAATGCATATGTGTTTTAAGGTCATTGTGCAAAGAGGTATTCCAATGCATATGTGTTTTAAGGTCATTGTGCAAAGAGGTATTCCAATGCATATGTGTTTTAAGGTCATTGTGCAAAGAGGTATTCCAATGCATATGTGTTTTAAGGTCATTGTGCAAAGAGGTATTCCAATGCATATGTGTTTTAAGGTCATTGTTTTAAGGTCATTGCGTAAAGAGGTATTCCAATGCATATGTGTTTTAGGTCATTGTGCAAAGAGGTATTCCAATGCATATGTGTTTTAAGGTCATTGTGCAAAGAGGTATTCCAATGCATATGTAAGGTTTTAAGGTCATTGTGCATAAAGAGGTATTCCAATGCATATGTGTTTTAAGGTCATTGTGCAAAGAGGTATTCCAATGCATTCCAATGCACATGTGTTTTAAGGTCATTGCGTAAAGAGGTATTCCAATGCATATGTGTTTTTAGGTCATTGCGCAAAGAGGTATTCCAATGCATATGTGTTTTAAGGTTGTTATGCAAAGAGGTATTCCCTCCCATCCCACCGCATTTCCAATGCAAATAAATATGTCAGAAGAGTTAATGTGAACACTGATTTAATTTCAACTCTTCTGGCCTTTCCTAGCCCCTCCAGGGTAACTTTATAGTATGCTTCAGCCAGGCGTCATTCATTGGATAGAGTTCACTATTTCCCATGGTTTTGCGTATCCTCACGAAATCCCCTAGGACCTCTGTATTTGAAAAGATGGGAGCTTCCAAGCTCTCCAGCAGAAACAAATAAATGCAGCATGCCCTATGCAACACCCTTTCTGTTTTTTCTCCAAAACTACACATAATTGACTGCAATCTGATATTATCAAGGAAGGCATGCAGGAAGCTTTCATGCTGACTTATTTATGAAGAGTGGGTGGAAAGGAATCCAACCCAGGAAAACACAACCTAAGATATTCCAGGAGCAGGCTGAGTTGGAGTTTTCAAAACTTCAGGCTATTTGTTTCCACTGTTAAGAATAATAAAGGGGATGATAAGCCAGCCGCATTCACACACACTCCCTTTGTTCTTCAACCCCTACTTCACCAGGATTTGCTTGCCTGCACTTTCTGCTTAGTTTTAAAGATGCAATGGCAAGCAAAAGAAATGAAGCCTATTCCAATGCAGCTTAATAATTATTTCTAAGGCAACTGATCCCGTCTTGAAATGCCTTGCATACCTGGAGGCTGAGAATTATCTTGGTTGCTTCATCTTTGCTTGGCAACACATACTTCACAAAGAGGCACAAGGAGATTTGAGAGAGGAAAGGCATTTTGATTTCCAACAAGAAGTTGTCTTTGGTGCCTGTAAACCCTGGATAGTGAAGTGGGATTTTGGTCTGCATACATAGTATAGTGTCTAGATCCAGGGAATTCATGCTACCCCTCTATTCTGCCTTCATTAGACCACACCTGGAATACTGTGTCCAATTCTGGACACTGCAATTGAAGAGAGATATTCACAAGCTGGAATGTGTCCAGAGGAGGGTGACTAAAATGATCAAGGGTCTGGAGAACAAACCCTATGAGGAGCGACTTAAAGATCCGGGCATGTTCAGTCAACATTATTGGGTTTCATCCCTGACTGCACAAGTCTCAAGCCCTCAATGAGTAGTTAGCCTATATAGACTAGAACAGGGGTGCCCACACTTTTTCATCATGCGAGCTACTATATGAACAATCAAGTTGAAAAGATCACCTGTTGTGCATGTGAGCGTGTGCACGCATGCGCGCATGCACGCTCCTACTGCAACCTTCCATTCATGCTGGGTTTCTTTCTTGCCTGCCCACGAACTCGCCAAGAGCAGAGCCGTCACAGGCGCGCACCGGGAAGGGGATCTTCCCTGCTCTTGGCGCCGCGCCGCTCTCTTAATGTCTTCATTGCCTTCCTCCTTCCTGCTACTGCGTGCTTTCGCGAAGCAGGAAGTTCCCCATCCCGTCCTGCTTCTTGCGTGCACAGCAGGCCCCTCCCACGCACGCAGCAGGAGGGTATTTAGAGGCGCACCCGCTAGCGCTCCGGCCAGATATGGCTTCAGCGGCGGCTCGGCAGGCGCAGGGCTGGGAAGAGGGGCCACCTGGCTGCTGCCTGGGCCGGGAAACTCAACCGAGAGAGGGACCCACATGAGGCTGGAGCCTCCCCACGGCAGCCTCCCCCCCTCCCTCGAGGCTTCCTTACCTGGGCAGGAGAAGGAAGAGTGGAAGAGGTGCTTCCCCAAAGTGACAGATGCAGTGGGGGGGGGGGTCCTTCCTTCCTTCCTTTCAAGGGTGTCACTCAGAAAGGACGCCCAAGTGGACGGCTGGCAGGAAGGAGAACCCCTCCCACTGGTGGCAGTCCATGTCCATGGGGGGGGGGGGAGGGTGGCTCTTCCTAGCTGGCTCTGAAGAGCCACCCCCCCTCTCTCGCCCCCGGGGGCCCACGCCGCCTTTCACCGACGAGGGTGGGGGAGGGCGAGGCGGAGAAAGGTGGGAGGGCACAAGCAGCAGCAGCAAGTGGAGTCTCCATTCCCGCAGCCCCTCCTCCTCGGGTTCAGCCCCAGGAACATGGCGAGCCCCCTCCTCCTCGCCCCCAACCAAGGAAAGAAAGCAGCCCCACACAGCTCGCTCGCCCAGGTCTCGGCTTGGAATGGGAGTCCCGAGGGCAGCAGCAGGGTTTGTGGCGGGGCTTGCTTGGCTTTGCCCCACTTTGCCCGGCCTCCTTCGCCTCTTTCTCTCTCCCTCTCACCTTCCAGCGCCCGCCTGCCTGCCAGCCAAAAGGATCCGAAAAAGTTCTCTGTCTAACTGTCTTCTCTCCTTGGCTCTCTCTCTCACAGACACATTCCCTCCATCCCTCCCACAGCCTCGCATCCTATCCGTGCGCGTGCCTTCGTCTTGCCCCCCCCCCCAGCAGCAACCAATGGGCGGTCATGTCACCACACCGTGCGTGGCAAGACAAGCGCCAGGGCCTGCCCACTAAAGCCTCATTTTGGCAAAAGAAGCCCCGCAAAGGCGGCGGCAGGAGCGCACGTGCGCGCGCATGGGAGGAGCGCGCCATCCGGCTGGTGAGGCCCAAAGATCACCTGGAAGAGGGCCGAAGATCACCTAGGTGCTCTCGATCACCGTAATGAGCCCCCCTGGACTAGAATGAGGGATTCCTTCCCCAAGTTTCCTTTGCATGTCTGTCTCAAGAAGGGGCTTCGAAGGGGTGTTGTCTTACTCATCCTGCATACCACTATCTCCTCCCCCTTTGAATACTTAGCAATGTGAACTCTTCAGGAAAAACATAACTTCCTCTTTAAAGGTATTTTTATTGCTCTGGGCTGGCCATGCGACCTGTCTCCAATTTCTGGGTCTCTTCTTCCTTTGTTCTGCTAGAGTGAGAAGGCTTCTTGCCATTGTCCAGGCAAGATGTAGTAGATATGCCTATTTTGTTATTTTCCCTTTTTCTTTTCCTTAGAAGATAGCAAACAGAAGCTAGTTAGCTCCCCAAAAATTTCCTAACCAGAATGGATTTATTTTGTCTTTAATAAACATATTCTTTTTGATCATATGAAGTTGTAGATCTGCAATCCTGTTCCATCCTGTTGAATGGAAGCAAATCCTTGCTCACTACATGCAAGTTTCTGTTGGTTATGAACTGTGCTTCTGGCACTCTATATTTTTGTGGAATCACCCCCAAGTGAGGGTTATCTTTGCGCCTAACTGCTCCTGATTCCCAACAAACATCACATGCAAAAATTTGAATGTGGCCATATAGCTGTGCATCTAAATCTATGTTTTAACAAAATGCATAGCAAGGCTCAAAGATGTGATCATGGCTCTCAAATGACTACAATAACACCCCATTATCCACAGGGGATATGTTCCAAGAAGCCCAATGGATGCCTGAAATCATGGATAGTAATTAACTTTGTATTTTTGGACTGCAATATACTGCTTAAACTTAACCCACCATCACAGAGTTAAGGGCTCTTGGAAACAACACTTCATGAGGCTGGAAAGATTCCTGCTGCCCTCAAATTCAGCTATTCAGCCTGTGTTCTACCTATTGGTTTTGCCTACTTTTCATTTTGTGATGAGCTATGCATCTCCTTATTGTATCTTTGCAATCCAATGCCTCCCATATACATGGGAACCTCTTTGCCTGATGTGCTATATAAAGCTCTAAGTGCATATAACATACTTTCTCCTGTCAAAGTCAAAGTTTCCCTTCCTATGGCAGACAAGTTTAGTATCCCTTTTCCAAAATGCTTGCTCACATTTCGGACTGGTATCCTGTTTGTGTACCATACTTGTGTAACCTAGGATTAGACAGATACATTAGGTTTTAAGTTTGTTGCAGAATAGAGTATTCAGTACTCTGGGTTGTTGTAGGTTTTTCGGGCTATATGGCCATGTTCTAGAAGCATTCTCTCCTGACGTTTCACCTGCATATATGTCAGGCATCCTCAGAGGTTGTGAGGTTTGTTGGAAACTAGAAAAATTGGCTTTTTATATCTGTGGAATGTCCAGGGTGGGAGAAAGAACTTTTGTATGTTGGAGGTAGGTGTGAATTAGGGTTGGGTTTTCGGATGAAGAAATTAAATTAGTTCGTATTAGATCTGTTCAAAATGCTAATTTTGACCTTTACCGAACCTCCCTGGCGAACCCGGAAGTAGACTTTGTTTTACGTTCCTTGAGGCTGGTATTTATCGTAATTATTGTAATTAATTCTTAATTATTGTACTACTACTCACACACCTTCTCCCTGTCTTCTCCCCCTCGGTTCCTTCCCACCTTCGTTCATCTTCTTGCCCTGTTTCTTTTTCCCGCATTTCTATGGGGAACTGGAAGTGACGCTGCCGCTAGGCATTCTGGGAAGTGTAGTCTACACGCTTATCCCCCCCTGCTTTCTCTCTCTCTCTTCCTGGTGTTCTCTCTTTCTTTCTCTCTCTCTCTTAGCCTCACGTTTATTCTCCCTCCCTCCCTCCCTCTCAAACACACACACACTTTTCCTCCTTTCTCTCCCTGCACTCTCTCTCAAATGCTTCTCCTCTTGCGCCTCCCTTCTCTTCCCCGTCGCTCTGTGTTCCCGCCAATTTCAGCCCTCCAGGTGTTTTGGACTTCAACTCTCTCCCCCCTCTGCTTTCTCTCTCTCTCTTCCTGGTGTTCTCTCTTTCTCTCTTAGCCTCGCGTTTATTCTCCCTCCTCCCTCCCTCTCAAACACACACACATGCCTGCACTCTCTCTCAAATGCTTCTCCTCTTGCGCCTCCCTACTCATCCCCGTCCTCTCCAAACAGCCCTCCAGGTGTTTTGGACACATCTGCTTTCTCTCTCTCTCTTCCTGGTGTTCTCTCTTTCTCTCTCTCTCTCTCTCTCTTAGCCTCGCGTTTATTCTCCCTCCTCCCTCCCTCTCAAACACACACACATGTTTCCTCCTTTCTCTCCCTGCACTCTCTCTCAAATGCTTCTCCTCTTGCGCCTCCCTTCTCTTCCCCGTCGCTCTGTGTTCCCCCACCGCACGGGCCAACTTCAGCCCTCCAGGTGTTTTGGACTTCAACTCACACAATTCCTAACAGCAGGTAGGCCAGCGTTTCTCAACCTGGGCATCAGGACCCGTGGCGGGGGGGTCGTGAGGAGTTGCGGGATTGCCAAAGACCATTAGAAAACACAGGATTTTCTGTTGGCCATGGCGGTTCTGTGTGGGAAACTTGGCCCAATTCTGTCATTGCTGGAGTTCAGAATGCTCTTTGATTGAAGGTGAACTATAAATCCCAGCAACTACAACTTCCAAATGTCAAGGTCTATTTTACCTAAACTCCATCTGTGTTGTTCACATTTGGTCATATTGGGTATTCATGCAAAGTTTGGTCCTCTCCTGATCCAACATTGTTTGAGTCCAGACTGCTCTCTGGATGTAGGTGAACTACAACTCCAACGCTCAAGGTCAATGCCCACCAAACCCTTCCAGTATTGCCACAAATACACATATTAAAATGTATTTCCATAAAAGTTACATATTAAAATGTATTTCTATTATTATTATTATTATTTGAAACACAAGAAGATGCATTTCTATATGCTATAATTGCACTCCAAGGTGAAGGGAAATGTGGCCCCCTGATTTCCCTGTGCTTAAAACAGTGTCAGTCCTGTTTTCCTGCTTTGGACAATTTAGAACCAATTACAAAATTTTGTAAGTAATAACATATCAATTAAGAATTTTTTTGAAATGTTTTTGTAATTCATTACGTTAAGCATAAAAAAAATCCCCCCCCCCATTTGTTTTTAGAACCATGATTTTTTGGTTCTAAACCAACACTGTGAATGTTTCAATTGGCCACCTTGATTAGCATTTGATGGCCTGTCAGTTTTTAGGTGTAGCTTGTTACTACCTGGGGGAATCCTTTGTTGAGAGGTGATTAGCTGTCCCTGATTATTCAGTACTCCTTGGGCAAAGATTCTCCCAGTACAACCAAGCTCTCCAATACAGAATGATCAATAGCTGGCCACAGAAGGCCAGGAGTTTCCCAAGTATTATGCATATAAGGTTGTAAATCAGGAGGTGAGAGAAGAGGTAATCTGCCTGAATTGACTATGTACCTACATATAATTGCTGGAGATCTTGGTAGATCTAAGAAGGATGTCATCTTTCTTCTTCTCCTACCTATAAAATCAAAGCTGGGTACTGCCCATGTGTTTCCCAATCCTACAGACATGAATTGGTTATGGGGTTGCTTGCACTGGGGTGGAATGGAAGGGTAAGATGAAGTGCTGCATGCCACTAGCATAATGTAGAATGTCAACCATGTCTAACGCCTATTCGCACAGACACAGTTCAAATGGAGTAAGTCTTTGTTCACAATAGAGGGCACAAGGGAAGGAAGCTGTTGAATATAGCACCCTTACCTGCACAAAAACAGTCCTGGACCTCACCTCATGACCCATTTTACAATGAATAGGTGGGCCCAAAAATGTCACTGGCTGGTAGAGAATAAATAGCCCTTCCCAAGCCCAGTTCCAGAACAATTTGAATTTGGTGTGGAAACAAACTGGCGTGGAAACAAAATGAAAGGAGAGTGAATTCAGAAGTACCATTAAAAACCCCTCTTGATCAGCATTTTGGCAATTCCATTCAGCACCAGCAGAAATGTCCAACTTTGTTCTGCCTATGCCTTCACAAAGGCCTAAATCTAATCACTCATTCCAATTAGTGTAGATCCAAGGAATCAATAGGTCCTTGGTAAGTCAACAGTTATATACATCTCATTGATCAATGGTCTACCCTAGTTGGAATTAGTGATTGGATTCAGGCCACAGTCTTTCCTTTTTATGCTTCTGCTCACTGTTGTGTGTCTTCAAGTCACTTCTGACTTAATGTGACCCTATCACAGGGGCTTCTTGGCAAAATTTGTTCGGAAGAGTTTGCCTTCCTCTGAGGCTGAGAGAGAGTTGACGTGCCCAACCCCCCAAAATGGGGATGACTTACCATGGACCAATGTGAGTACTGTACCTTAACTCTTATAAAAAAAAGTGTCCTTTTTAATGTTTGGGTGGGAAAATGATGGCAGTGACTAGAAGTGGCTGCCCCAAGTCAGCATTGGTGCTTTCCGATTTCCACAGAATGACCTTAGACCAGGCGTGGGCAAATTTCGGCCCTCCGGCAGGCTGTTAGGAATTGTGGAAGTTGGAGTCCAAAACATCTGGAGGGCCGAAGTTTGCCCAGGCCTGCCTTAGACTTATCCACGACGCATATGAAAATATTTTCACCCCCAAACCTACCCTCAAAATATTTAGAAGGTTGACTTATAGTAGTTTCTCACACATTTTAAATTGGCAATATGGCTTCATCTTTCCTTAAATAATGAACTAAGAATAAAGTGGTTCTTTGTCTGGTTTGCTAGGGAACAAAGTAAACAGGTTGTTGGGTTTAGAAGTCACCGTAATGATGTGCCACTCCTGCTTGCCATTGATTGTACTATCCACATCCACAACCAACAAACCACAAGACTTCTAGCTGACTGTGATATCCAAATGTATTAAGTGACCAAAATCAGGGCTGGGGCAATTCATCTAATTCAGCAAGTCATTCCAAGGATATGGAAGATGGCCTTTAAAGCAACCAGAAATACACATGATTATGTCTGGCAGCTGAAAAGCTTTCATAGGCTGAAAATAGAAGGCAGGCATATTCAAAGTGAAGGTTTGGAGAGAAATAAGCTGTATAAAATCTTACTGAACTGAGCCTTTACAACAGCTGCAGCAGCAACAACAATATTAACTGTTGTTAAACCAGCTTTATATTTTTGGTTAGTTCCCTTCTCGTGCCTCTATCATGAAATATGAGCAAGATAAGTGCCATTGACAAAAATTAGAGTACACTTTTCTGGGGTAGGAAGGATTTAACTTATCATAACAGCGCTAAGCACACAAGCATGCAATCAGCAATAAATAGCTCTGTGTCTGGTGAGACCACACACAATAATGAGAAGGCAGGCCAGTATGAATTAAATTCTGTAAGAAAAAGGAGACAATGAAAGGTGAATCTTAGGAGCTGCTCATCAGCCCCACTTTCCCTCTACTCTCTGTGACACTCTCCTCTTGCTCCTGTTACTCATATATCAGTGTCATACAGAAAAGATTGTTCAGCTACGCTTATGACAAGATGAGATGGAAGAATAGCTAATATTCTCCTCCAAAGGATTTTGTTTGATGTTACATGGGTTCATGGGATTCCATGATTAATGGCTTCAGTGGGAAATTTTTTTGGACAAACGCTGGGCTGAGCCAAACATAATACACACATCAGAGGATACAGCCACCCAACAAGGGGTGCCTGGGGACAAGGGAGGAAACGGCCAATTATCAGACATCCATATAGCCATTCCTGGTCAGAAATGTGTGTGTTTTAAACCTCCACCCCCTCCAGCCTTTGCATAATTTACTGCATTGTAAAAAAATAAGTCAGTCATTTGAAAATCCCTTTCGCATGGGCTTCTTTGAGAATGACAAATTTCTGCAAGCAGGTCTATATGTGTGTGTTCTGATATTTTATGATGAAAAATTAAATACAAGGAGATTCTAAATTAAAATGATAGAAATCCTGAAAATGTATATAAGTGTAATGATTATCACCTTCTTGATTAAATGCACAATTCTGTTTGCTTCTCTTAGGGCCCATCCACACCATACTTTTATCTCAAGAGCACCCGGTTCAAAATGGTAAGTGGCCAAATGACGTCACCTGAAAACACAGGAGGAATCGCTACAAAGCACTTAAAACATTTGCTTTTCAGTTGTGGGAATACCTTGGTTCTGGCTGGAAAATGTGGAAAATTCAGGCTGGAAAATTTGAATCTCTATGTTGCTACCCTCGGAAAATACGGATTTTTTTGTTGGTTTGTTCCCGAGTTATAGATGTTGGTTCCTGATTGGTTGTATCCTAAAACATGGCAACAGATGACTAGAAGGCAAAAACTTTATCCTGGTAAGAGAAACTTTATCTTCCACACGTTTAATGAAGTCTGTGACACAAAGGTTTTGCCATGTAATCAACTTTCCCCATGTTTTTTATGATAAAAGCAATGAGGAACAGACATGTATAACTCAGGAACATCACCCCATTGTTCCCAAGCACAAGCACACAATCCTGTCTGGACAGATGGCCATGCAGCCTCTGAATGATAATAATAATGATGAAGATCTGTTCCTGGCTTGAAAGTGTCAGTTCCTGTTTAATAGTGTAGTCCTGACTTTGAACATAGTGGTTCTACTCCACAAACTTTATGTGTCACAAACTTCATTATATGTGCGGAGGACAAAGTTTCTCTTGCCAGGACAAAGTTTCCCCCCTCTAGTTAACTTTCACCATCTTTTCAGAATAAAAGCAATGAGGAACAGATATGTATGACCAAAGAGCAAAACTTGTACAAACAATGTGCATATTTGCACCGGCACATTTAGTTTTGTTTTTTTCTAATGCTGAAAGTTCCTACAGGCATCCTGCAGCGGCCATCTTGTGGGCCTCGAAATCCTGTAATGAAGCTGCAAGTCTGGACGACGCAGACAGAAATCCCATGACCAATAGGTCTGGGTTTTGTTTTGTTTTTGTTACTCATGGAAAAGCCGTGATTTGGTGTTGTCTGGAAGTGCCCTTAGAAGACAAGTCCTATTAGATAATGAAAAATGTCCACTGAGTTCTCCTTCTTCAGTTTTGGGGATGAGACATTACAATGCCTAAATACATGCATTCCTTATAGTCATCTAGCAGGTACTTAAGATGTAAGGAAGACACTTCCTTTACTATTCAACCTATCTGCCTGAATTCAACTAATTTCCATTGCTGATTAATGGTTTTGGTCACTGGAATGGGCTGTCAAACACATTTTCACTGAGGGTCATATCAGCCTTATGGTTGCCTCCAAAAGATCATTTGTAATTGTAAGACAATATAAATATAATAATGTTGCCTTGGCATTGAAAGTCCCGCAGGACCCATAAATAAAATGACGTGTCAGCCTAGATTTGGTCTGTGGACCTTGAGTTTCACATGTGGGCTAAGGGAACACTTTTCTAAACGTTGTGCTCCCACCTGCCCCCCTCTGAGACAGTCAGAACCAACAATGAAGAACACAGGAAGCTATGGCAAAAAAATATTGAATCACATTGAGAATGTTGTCCTTTCATAATTCTGTTAATAAGAGTGATATATAGTAAATGTTGGATTCCCTTTCTCAAAAATGGGTGGTAGTATAAAGGATTAGGAATTAAGGCTGTTCCAAAACGCTTTGGAAGGAAGTATTCTTGCTACAGTTTCAAGTCAGTTCAACAGAATCTGAACAGAAACATTACATACAGTTTCTATGAACTAAAATACTACTACAATTGATAGTGCTTTGCTGTCTACATTAGACTATATCTAATGCCTTACTGTCCTGATGTGCCTTCAAGTCATTTCCAACATACGGTGAGCCTAAGGCAAACCTATAACACGATTTTCTGGGCGGAGAGTGTGTGACTTGGCCAGGGTCTCCCAGTGGTTTTCAAGATCGAGTTGGTATTCAAACCTTGGCCTCCACAGATGTAGTCCAGCCACTCTAACCACTATATCATACTCATGTTTTTCTTAACAAAAGTAAAATAGAAACAAAACCTGCAGAAAGAAAAGATACGTACCAAGATGTCCAGACAGGCAGCTTTAAGTAGAGTGATCTGGTCTGCAATTGTCAAACTTGTAAAACCAGGCAGCCGTTTTGCAAATTCCACTATTTTAATAATGCACTTTGTTGCAAGTTCACTGAATTTGTCCCAAAGCCCAAGGTCCAGTCGAACTCTATGGTCTGCACTGGAGTTCTAAAAAGGGGGAAAATAAACATAAATCAGCCAGTTTTCTTGGGGAAGGTAACGTAGTTGAATCTATGCAACATATTAAACAGCCATTTCTATTTACAATCTCAATTTTGGTGATATTTGCTTTAGGAATGTTTTTGTTCTTAGCTCTGTCTAGTCTACAGAAATTCCTTGCATGCTTTATATGTTGCTTATGATGAAAGGCACCATGTGTACATAGGATAAAAATGAATGACGGCTTTCCCAAATGCCACTCTCATCTTTCTTTCCTGTTAATTATACCATGTACACCAGTGTTTCCCAACCAGTGTGCCGGGGCACACTACTGTGCCGTGAGCTATCATCAGGTGTGCCGTGGGAAATTGGAACCCCCAGGAGGAGGGGGAGAATTGGTATAAAAACCTAAGAAACCAGGCACTCCGTGGGGATTGGGGAGTGAGTCTAGTGTGCTTTTCATCTTATGGTATAATGTCAAGTTGCAAAACATTTGGCCACCAAAAATGATGTTTCTGGGTTTTATTTAACATTATAGTACCCAATGATATTCTGCATTCATTCTATCTTTAAATTACCCCAAAGCTGGGCATATTCCCTCAGCATCTAATAAAGTATCAAAAGTACCTGGCCGTTTTACGTCACCTGTGAAATGTACAATCAAATAGCTCCTCGTATTTACCTTACAATGTGGAGGAGGCTTTTTTATTGGCACAGGGAGAGAACTATGCTTATTATTTGAAACAGGCAAGGAGCTGAAATTGCTGTCTAGTGAGAAAATGAATGTTTGTGAAAATGAACCTTCAGCATCCTGTACTGACAGAGAGTGGCCTGAAGAGTAAGATATGTGTAAAGAAGCTAGGAGTACATAAAGACCACATTTGGGAAATGTGGCTCGAGGCAAGACTTTCTACCCTTTAAGCTGGTCATATAGAATAGGCAATATACTGAAAGACAGATTCTTTTTCCCGTGTCAGGAACGACTTGAGAAATTGCAAGTCGTTTCTGGTGTGAGAGAATTGGCCATCTGCAAGGATGTTGCCCAGGGGGCACCTAGATCTTTTACCATTTTGTGGGAGGTTTCTCTCATACACCCACACGACAAGCTGGAGCTGACAGACGGGAACTCACCCTGCTCCCTGGATTCGAACCGCCGACATTTCAGTCAGCAGTCCTGCTAGCAAAAGGATTTAACCCATTGCGCCATCGGGGACTCCTAAATGATGTCACAAGGCTACCGTATATATTAATATATAAGTTGACCACATGTGGGAGTCAAGAATTAAGGAACAGTACTTAGCACTGACTTGTGGATAAGCTGATCCAGGCTTTTTGCACTTTGATTGCTTTGACTAAATTTTCTAGACTTATACAAGAGAAAATAGGATAGCTGCTGTATCCAAATGCAGGAGTACAGTGTTCCCTCACTACTTCGCAGTTCGCTTATTGCAGACTCGCTGTTTCACGGATTTCAAAAAATATTAGTTTAAAATATATATTATGGTATTTTCGGTTTTTGTGGGGTTTTGCCGCCACCGCTCTCTAAAGCGCTTTCCCTCCTCAGTCCTCCCTCCCTCCAGCCTTGAAGGGCCTTTCCTTCCTTTCCTTCACTTTATTTTAAGTTTATAAAGACTTAAAATAGTGTATAACTACTAAAATAATGTATAAATATTAAAATAAGTAGAGCATCCCTACATTGCAGTTTTTCACTTATTGCGGGAGGTCCTGGAACCTAACCCCAGCAATAAGTGAGGGAACACTGTATTTGTAAAAACTCTCGGGGCCCTTCCACACAGCCCTATATCCCAGGATATCAAGGCAGAATATCCCACATTATCTATGTGTGGGCTCAGATAACCCAGTTCAAAGCAGATATTGTGGGATTTTCTGCCTTGATATTCTGGGATATAGGGCTGAGTGGCCCTTGAAGAAAGTTAGACTGAGGATTCTGAAACCAGGTCTAGTCCTGGGCTCTTTCATACTGCACAAATGCAGCACTGTGATTCCACTTTATCTGTCATGGCTGCACCCTTTGGAATCCTGGGCTTTGTAGATTGGCCTGAAAACATGAGGAGCTCCATGACTGAGAATCTAGATACTCTTCTCTAAACCAGGATTCTACAAATGGAACTATGCTAGCTAAAGTGCAATCATGGGGTTATATTTATAGTGTGAAACGGCCTTTGAATATGGCTACTGCCTCCAGTTTTTTATGGGTGTAATCTATGAATGTGAGAGATGGAACATAAGGAAGGGTGAGCCAAGCAAGATAGATGCTTCTGGACTGTGGTGTTGGAGGAAAATTCTGAGCGCCTTGAATCGCAAGAAGATCCAACCACTCTATACTTCAGGAAATAAAGCCCGACTGCTCAATGGAGGGAAGGATATTAGAGGCAAAGATGAAGTACTTTGGCCACATCATGAGAAGACAGGAAAGCTTGGAGAAGACAATGATGCTGGGGAAAATGGAAGGAAAAAGGAAGAGGGGCTGACCAAGGGCAAGATGAATGGATGTTGTCATTGAAGTGACTGGCTTGACCTTGAAGGTGCTGGAGGTGGCGACGGCTAACAGGAAGCTCTGGTGTGGGCTGGTTCATGAGGTCATGAAGAGTCAGAAGCGACTGAACAAATAAACAACAACAATCCATTGTCCATATCAAGAATGATTTTTTAAATTGTCTAATGATTTGAGATCATTAGACATGAAGCAAGCCTATGAAAGTTACTTTAGAAAACGACAACTCCCATTTCGCAGGCAGATTTTTTGCTCGTGGTTATGCAAACTGGGGGATTATGGTAGCTGCAGTCCAAAGAAGAATCTTTGTCAAGCTATGGAGATGGGGCAGTGAAATAGAAACTTCTGTTAAATAGCAGTGGTGAATATCGGGTAAAGTGTGTGTGTGTTTGGGGGGGAGACGAGCATTTTTAGAAGCACAGTTTTTCTTAAAAGTCATGTTGGCCTTCATTTCTGACAACGATAAGACAAGTGCGTGTGACTTTTGCTTGGACAGAACAATAATAGAAAAGGAAATTGTCTCTGAAAACATTTCCTTCAGGAGGTACGCAAATTCCCTGGCAACATTTCCTGGATGTCATATTGAGCTGGATCCCCATGTTAGGACTTTTCAAGCGGGTTGTATTCTAGGACCTAAGGGCAAACAAGGGGTTAATGGTCCGTTCCGCTCACTGAAACAAGTTTCTCCTTTCCTCAGTGCAGATAGGTGGTTAAGATTTATTTTATATTATCCTCAAGGACCTTGGTGAAATACTGTATATAAGGGGGTTGGGGGCGGAGTGGATAGGGGGGAATGAGATCAAGATGTGCAGCCATTCAGGCTGTAATTAAATTTAATAGGCAGTTTATCCAGTTCCATAGAAAAATGGCAGAGCAGAGGGCTGCACAAAGCAGAGCCTAAAGCAGGAAATCATTTTACAATAGGGTATCCATCTGGAAAGAAGATGTTGCATGAAACCAGCGAGTGTGAACAAAATCTTGACCAGGATCTTATGAGCTCACTCCATCATGCTCTCCCAACACCCAGGCAAGGCAAGCGTGACGTGGCTCTTTTCAAGCCAATGCCCAGCAGCCTTCCACAAAACATAAATCTTATTTGACTATTATGCAAGCCAAGGAGAAGAGGTAGTCAATAAAGCACCAATTTAGCTTGTTTTATCACGCTGCAAAACCCTGGGCTGAAAATGGTTATTCTTGCGAGGACTGCTAACTGGAAAGCATTTTAATGTTTGGTTTGGTAATAAACTGTGAAAAATATTGCTGGAAACAAACACATTTTAGCCACTTCCTTCAAGATGGAAAAATAAAATTGAGTCAGCATCGATGTACGGGCCAGAACTTGAAATATGGGCTTAATATAAAAAGGCAGGTTAGAAGCGGAAGCTTCAGGACTTGCTCTCCATGGGTCCTGAGAAGTATCAGACTGAAGGAGTTTAGCAGAATGTTTTACTATGACATAATTTCCAAGTACCTCTTCCAAGAGCATTCATGCATGCAGCTTAAGGACCACGTTTCCTATAATTCTGCAATGGAGTACATATGGTAGAATAATACTGTAAAGCACCCTAGTGACACTTTTATCAGCAGAAAAACCCAGCCATGCTGTAAAATCCAATTACAGAGCCATTTTTAAATTTTATTTATTTTTATTTTTCATCTAAATTGATCCCCTTTGGTTCTTTGTTACAATCTGCTGTATCTTTTACTAGGAATAAGGCATAAGACATTCAATGAACCGAACCAAACAAACACAAAACCTGTCTACCCCTGAATTCTACTTTGCTTGTTAGAAGTTGGAAATGTTTATTCTAGAACAAGGAAATGTTGATTTCTAGCACTACATCCCCTATACTCCTTCAGAAAGCATACAGGCTGAAGGATTCTGGGAACTGCTGTGCAGTAAGCTACTTCTTTTTGAAACTGAAAGGCTTGGAGATTCCCTGCCACCAAGTATGTTCTGTATGGCAGTGATTTTCAACCTTTTTTGAGCCGCGGCACATTTTTTACATTTACAAATCCTGGGGCACACCACCAACCAAAATGCCACAAAATGACACTCTGTCATTTTACTAACTGTCACCCTCCCCCCTCGTGACGCCGCTGCTTCTGCCAAACCCCGCTACCCGGAAGGCCCACGCACAGGGGGCCCATCACCGTCCCACAGGGTGACTCCGAGCCTTGGAACAAAGTGCGGCGGAGGCTCGTATCCGTCACCACCCCCAGCTCTCCTTCCCGAAGGGGTTCAGCCCCACCCCAGGAGTACCCCCCCCCCGGCATCCCTTCGGCTTCCCTGCTGTCGCCTTGGGGCCAGATCGGGAAGGAACCAAGCTGCGCATCCCGGCCTCTGCTCTGCAGCGAACCCGGAGCCCAGCCAGAAGAGGCCAGGAGATGAGGGGTTGCTCCCCTTCCCCGGCGCGGAGGGGCTAGAGGGTAGAAAGCCTTGCCTCGAGCCTCTGGGAGTAGGGTCAGGCGGGGGCAGCTCCCGCAGACTCCTCCTCCCTCTCCTCATCCTTGCTGCCGGAGGGGAGGAGGGCAGAAGAGCGCCCAGGAGCCGGCCAGGTAGCCCTTGGCGCGCAGAGAGGGAGGGAAGGAAGGAAGGAAGGGAAGGCGAGAGAGAGAGGAGGGAGGGAGGAAAGTTCTGGATGCCGAGGGCTCTCCCTGACTGCAGCCAGGCTGGCTGGCATTACTGCTTCGGCCAGGTAAAATAAAGAAATGAGTAGCGCCAGGAAAGCTACTAATGGCTTGTAGGCTATATTTCAATTCGAGTATCGTGGGAGATGGGACCTCATCAAACTTGAGCATTTTCCCACTTCAATCCACTTTAAATGCTGTGACTGCGGGCAGTTCCACACATACTGTACATTAAACCCACTTCAGAGTGGGTTTAAGAAACCTGCTCCAAAGGGGGTTTAAATCCACACAGACAGGGGGGGAAAACGGGCTTTCCCCTTTGGCTGTCCACATGCTATCCCAAATATGTCCGAGATGACATGTGGCCACCCCCCCTCCAACCCCCCCTTAGAAATGAAAAGGAAACTCACTGGGAGCCATTTGGCTTCTCTTCCTACCAGAAGGAACATACCAATGACACCCAAAAACATTGGGGGACCCTGGGGCCACCCCCCCCCCTTCATTTCAGGCATGAGTGGCATATTCCATCAGAAAAGAGAAGAAGCCAAATGGCTACTGGTAAGTTTTCTTTTTATTTTTTGGGGGGTTGGGGGGTGCCCTTGCAGTTTTCCAGGCTGAATGTGAGACTATTGTCTGGACTGCCCACTCAAAAGTCCAGAAATTTTGAGGGATCAGTCCAGACAGCGAAAGTAGTGGGTTTACCCTGCGCCCTTCCAAGAAGGCACAGAATAAACCCAGTAACAATTAAATTTGCCACAAACCAGGGTATTCTTGGTTTGTGGCGAATGATTGTCTGTTTCTCTGGGACTTCTTCCGGACGGCCCCCTTTTAAATGCAGGAACTCCCGCGTTAAAGGGCTGTCTCAATACGCCCTGGCTCCTGCAGAATTCTGAGGTTTGTAGTTTAGGGAGGCCCGGACGTCTCTGGATGAGCAGTTTAAAGGCTTCTCCCTAATCTGCAAACTCCAGAATTCTGCAGTGACAGACTGCTCAGACCTTCCTTATGATCAATTGAGGTTGCACACTTAGCCTGCACAGCAATATGATCTAACAAGGACTAAAACACTTTCATCTGAAAAAGGTGGATTTTATGGAGTATCCCATTCTCATGACACCTGATCGCAGGTGTCTTCTTGATTTCTTATTCTTCTGCCTCTGTAGTTAGAGCACAATCTTGGATTATGGTTATATTGATGGATTTTCCCTGAAATCTTTTTAATATTAGACTTGTATCATAGCTTTTGCTATGTTTCTCCTCACTATTACTGCCACCCAATTTCTTAGATTTGTATGAAACACTATACGATTCTCTAACACAACATGTCCCAATCCTCTGCACTTTGGCTCGCTCACTCCAGGTATTGCAATGTTGGTATGTCCTATTTTTAGTTTTACTATGTTTCATGCCTCTCACATTCAATTTTTCTATTTGCATTGTGCAGCTTTGGACTTTTCTTTTACCTCTGAGGAAATCAACAGCTGAACTTCTTTTCAGCTTGAGTCTAGTTGCATCATTAGCCACGGTTCTACCCACAGTTGTAATCTGCTGTTTCCCAATAGCTGACTGTTATCTCACTTGGAAATGTCATCTTTTGGTGTTAATTTTTTGTTTTATTTTGGATTGTCTTGTTATAAAGATTTCAAGGTAGAAGGCTTCAGGAGTGGTTTATTATACCTTCCTTCTACAGCATCTATTGTCTCTGAGAGATGCTCCATCAAGATCACCCTCCACACTATTGCACTGATCTGGCAGGAAGCAGGATATTCCCATGGGGAAAACATGCACGATGCTTTTGCTGCTTTCTTGCACTTCTTTTGCATTTCCTTAGAACCAGCTCTAGATCTTCTCTATATAGTAGAGATCCTCTATCCAGCAGATAACTATGTTAACTGCTGTGTTCTCATCATCCATGGTGACAATTTAATATAGCCCACACAGCTTTTTTGGCTATAAAATTTGTCTGTTGACATTTTAAAAGGACCGGAGACATGCTTTCTTTGGCTATTGAAGTATTCCTACTCCCATCACACATCCTGGCATTTCTTATGGAAAACATGGTCCGTAGACACATTTATTTTTGGCAGTATCACATCCACATTCTGTCAACGTCAATAACTGTAGACCAACAGGTCCTCATGACACATTTCCAAATGGACAGAATCTTACCGTAGTGTATTTGCCCAGCTGACAGAGTGACGGGAACGTTTCCTGATGAGATTTCCTTATTTTTTCTGTGAGATCATCCAACTCTGCTGTCATTTCATAGTTCTCCATAAACTCCTGTTTTAAAGGCTCTTTCTTTTTCTTGTTCCTGTCATTTCTGACAGCTGGAGGCAAGAAAAGAGGCAGTATAAATACCGTTATTTAGACTAAGCTACACTAAATCCAATAGTTCTTGATTACAGCAATAAACATTAACAAAGTCAAACATATGGAGAACACTGAAAGAAAATTAGTGATTTTGTTCACTAGCCATTTACGAAATTTGAGCCCATGCGATTAACTGAGTTAGGCTACAAATCATTCTCTTTCCGAGCCCCAAGACTCTCTGCAGGCATATACATTGGGAAATGTTCATTTTAACACTAGAATAGCTCATACTTAAATCAATCCACTGAAACATCCCTTCCAAACATTTGCAAACATTATTTGAAAATTTAAAGTGTCAGCAAGACCCAATGAATAAAATTAAATTAGAATAGAAACATACTGAATCAGATTATTAGTGTATTGTCTATTCATCATGATCTGCAGTGGCTCTTGGTATTTTAGATAGGAGTCTTTCCCAGTCTGTGGAAATGTCATAGATTGAACAATGCAAAGTTGATCGTTGACATTTTCCTCAAGAAAATGATAAAATGAAGAAAAAATATATATTTCAGTCTTCTATGGATTCTGCTTGTCAAGAGGCAAGTGATCTTGCCAAGCAAGAACATCGCACTAGGAAAGTTTTGTTATATGTATACATATGCATGTTCAAGTTCCCTGTCAACTTATGGCAACCCCATGCATTTCATATAGTTTCCTTAGGCAATTCTGCCAGTTCCTTGTTCTGAAATATAGCCCACAGGAGCATTGGTGGTCTCCATCCCAAGTACTAGCCAGAGCTGACCCTGTTTAGCTTCCAAGATTAGACAGGATCTGGGGCCTTTAGGTTATTTAGGCCCCTAAAGCTGCATTACAGCACCTAAATTAGACTGTCAAAGATTTTGAGGTGTAAATTCTGTCCTCTAGTACTGATTAGCAACAGCAAGGTCATCATCCCTCTCTGTTCCTTTTTCCAGGATAAATCAAATCTGACTAATGGACCAAGAGGTGGCAGAAGGTGCTACTACACCCAATACCATTCGATGTGTGGAGCCTGTGCTCTTCATACAGTTTCTTTTTTCTCCCCTGATCCAGCACTCTGGAGGAAACGGCACGTGCAAGAATAGCATCTGCATTTAAACGGTGAGATAGACCTTTAAATGACCAGATCCCAAGCTGTTTGCTTTCAATATAAAGACCAAGGTAGGTGCATCTGAAAATGAATGGGCAACCAAGATAGCAGATATAATAGGCTACACGGTTCTGGCACTTTGCTAGATGAGAGAGAACTAGAGGGCCATTTCAAATCTCCTGCTTACTATCATCAATTAGTATGTTCTCCCTTCTTGCTGCATCTCTACTCTTGTTCTATACTTAAAGAAAACTAGTACTGTACTGTGAACATCACTATACTGTATTTAATCATGCATCCTTGGCAGAAAAATGCTGTCATGTTATGCTAAGGAATTCGGAAGTTAAAGACTGCATTTCAGTTTGGATGCCTGCATGGTTGTAATTTCCATTTCTATATAGGATTATGAAACTGCAGGCTTTATGGCCCCTTAGAGACAAAAACTGAATTTGCCAAGAGCTTCTGTAGGCAACATTCAATACGTGAAATGAACTACAAATGTGACAGGAAAAATATATGTACAGACTAAAGCACTCTGTACATATATTAGCCAGGTGAGAACTAAAACACACTCTTGCTGAGGGAGCTATAAGCCTAGCATCAGTACAACACCAAACCAACAAATCCTCAAAGTTCATTAGAGGAATTTCCCAACCCAATCTAGCTTTCACACTTTGGTCCCTTCTTTGCACTTTTGATATGTTAATGGTTAAGGGCGCTATCCTTCAAGCCGAGCCCTATGTAGAATCATAGAATCACAGAGTTGGAAAAGAACTCACGGGCCATCCAGTCCAACCCCCTGCCAAGAAGCAGGAAAATTGCATTCAAAGCACCCCCGACAGATGGCCATCTAGCCTCTGTTTAAAAGACTTGGTACTCTTGGCCTATTTTGTTCTTCCTCACTTTCCCAGTGATCTGAACTATTTTAGTTATGAGCATGGTCACAGAACAAATTAAATTCATATGTCACTGTATGTTGGATCAGGTCCACAGGCTTGTCTTCTTCCTCTTCCACTGAAAGTGCCAACAAACACTTGCAAGGAAGTGCCACTCGCACATATTTCTATGAGAGTATTGAACCATTTGCTAAACAGAAGGTCTCAGCAGCTACTTAACTCAATAGCTTTGAACAGCTTGCAGAACACAAACATCTTATTTAGGCCAAGCTTGTGAAGTATTGCCAAGAACGCCAGCTACTATATGATGGGAACTGCTTTTTTATTTCTTTTCTGCCATTGAACAGAGAGAGGTTAAATATAGCAGAAACAGCCGAAATGCTTATTGGTTATACTCTTTAATGAAATAATGATATTCAAAAATAAATGTTATTCATAAGAACATAAGAACATAAGAAGAGCCATGCTGAATCGGGCCTCAGCCCATCTAGTCCGGCATTCTGTGTCACACAGTGGCCCACCAGTTGTACACGGGGATCTCTAGCAGAAAGGAGGGCAAAACCCTCACCTGCTCCCGACCCCCCACAACCAGTACCCGGGGAAATCCTGCCTGCCTCCATCAACACAGAGGTGGCACTTGGATGTCCATTTCAGTAACTACTGATTCCCTTGGTATCCATGAATCTGTCTAATCCTGCCTTGAAGCTGTCCAGGCTGACAGCTGTCACAACCTCCTCTGGAAGTGAGTTCCATAACCCAATGACCCTCTGGGTGAAGAAATATTTCCCTTTATTAGTCCTAACTTTCCTGCCTTGGAGCTTTAGGGAGTGCCCCCTAGTCCTAGTGTTGTGTGACAGAGAAAATATTTTTTCTTTATTCACCTTTTCTATCCCATGCATGATTTTATACACTTCGATCAAGTCGCCTCTTAGACGCCGTCTTTCAAGGCTGAAAAGACCAAGGCGTTGCAACCTGATTTCATAAGAGAGCTGCTCCATCCCTTGGATCATTTTTGTTGCCCTTCTTTGTACCTTTTCCAGTTCCGTTATATCCTTCTTGAGGTGCGGTGACCAGAATTGTACACAGTACTCCAGATGTGGCCTCACCATAGATTTGTAGAGAGGCAATACAACATTTGCTGACCTATTTTCGATTCCCTTCCTGATCATGCCAAGCATAGAATTTGCTTTTTCACTGCTGCAGCGCACTGGGTTGACATCTTCATTGAGCTGTCCACCAAAACCCCAAGATCCCTTTCCTGGTTTGTCTCGGAAAGCTTTGATCCCATCAATTGGTAGGTGTAGTTGGGGTTCTTTGCCCCGATGTGCATGACTTTACACTTGTTTAGGTTAAAATGCATTTGCCACTTTGTTGCCCATTCACTCAATTTCGAGAGATCTTTCTGGAGCTCTTTACAATCAGTTTCATTTTTAACTACCCTGAACAATTTAGTGTCGTTTGCAAACTTTGCTACCTCAGAATTTACTCCTACATCCAGGTCATTAATGAATAAATTAAAAAGTAACGGACCCAAAACTGAACCTTGGGGTACGCCACTTCTCACCTCTTTCCACCCAGAGAAATGTCCGTTTATTACCACCCTTTGTTTCCTACAGTTTAGCCAGGTTCCAATCCAGGACAAGACCTGTCCTCTGATTCCATGGCTGAAGAGCTTATTTAGGAGCCTTTGGTGAGGGACTTTGTCAAAAGCCTTTTGAAAGTCAAGGTAAACAATATCGACTGGGTCCCCTTTATCTATGTGTTTATTTACACCCTCAAAGAATTCTAACAAGTTAGTAAGACATGATTTGCCTTTGCAGAAACCATGTTGATTTTCCTTCAGCAATGCCTGTTCTTCTATGTGCTTAGTAATTTTTTCTTTAATAATGGTTTCCATCACTTTGCCTGGAACTGAGGTTAGACTAACTGGCCTATAATTTCCTGGATCACCCCTGGATCCTTTCTTGAAGATCGGAGTTACATTTGCCTCCCTCCAGTCCTCGGGTACAGTGCCTGATCTTAGAGAAAGGTTATATATTTTGGCTAGAATTTCAGCAATTTCACACTTGAGTTCCTTAAGAACTCTGGGATGGATGCCATCTGGCCCTGGTGATTCTTCTGAATGAGCTCTCCCTCTTTGATATCAATGAAGATATCAATGAAGACTATTTTAGTTATGAGCATGGTCACAGAACAAATTAAATTGAAGGTGAATCCGTCGAAGACGGAGATCCTGTGGCCTGGTCGCCCTGGGCTGGGTGGGTGCCGGTTGCCTACCCTGGATGGCGAGCAGCTTAGCCCGTCATCTTCGGTTAAGAGCTTGGGTGTTCAGTTGGACTCCCTGCTGACCATGGAGTCCCAGGTCTCCGCGGTCAGCAGGGCATCCTTCTTTCACCTATGACAGGCTAGGCGACTGGCACCCTACCTGTCCAGGAACGACCTGGCGACGGTAATCCAAGCGACGGTCATCTCAAGACTGGACTACTGTAACGCCCTCTACGTTGGCCTTCCCTTGTCGACAATTCGGAAACTCAAGCTAGTGCAGAATGCCGCTGCTCGCTTACTGACGGGCTCGTCGGTGAGGGAGCATATTACGCCCATCTTCCGGCAGCTGCACTGGCTTCCCATTGAGTACCTAATCGCCTTCAAGGTGTTGGTATTGACCTTTAAGGCCTTACACGGCCTAGGGCCTGCGTATCTGAGGGACCGCCTTACCCCGGGTGTACCCCGAGAGCACTGCGGGCAGATGAACAGAATCGGCCGACGGTACCATCAGTCCGCGCCGGCCACCTATCTGTGACCAGACAGAGAGTCTTCTCTGCAGCAGCTCCAGTGCTGTGGAACTCTCTCCCGGACAGTGCTCGAGCTATTCCCGAGCTAGTACCATTTAGAAGGGCTTGTAAGACCGCCCTTTTTGGTCTGGCCTTTAATTAAGGCATAGAATGACTGTATCCCAAGAACCATGTTGTCACCCTGCACCTCGAAATGTGTCAAATTGTGTGTTTTTAATGTGTTTTATTCTTTTATTGTAGGCCCCCATGTCTGCGACATGATGCCCATTTATATTGTTGTACCCGCCCCGAGCCTGTGGGGAGGAGCGGTATACAAGATCGAAGAAATAAAATAAAATAAAATAAGATTGAGACTAAATATACTTACCTCCGTGGAGATGACCTGGCCACAGTGATCCAGGCCTTGGTCATCTCGAGACTAGACTATGGCAATGCTCTTTACATCGGCTTACCATGGTCTACCATCCGTAGACTTAAACTGGTCCAAAATGCAGCTGCTAGATTCTTGGAGGGGACCCTTGCAAGGTGCCACATCTCTCCAATTCTACAAAAACTTCACTGGCTTCTGATCGAGTATCGAATCATCTTTAAGCTACTGGTCCTCACCTTCAAGGCATTACACGGCCCTGGCCCATTATATCTAAAAAATCGACTCGCCTTTTATCAACCTCAGAGACCACTTCGATCCGAATATCAAATGCTGCTTGTAGTTCCCTGTCTCAAGATCATACGATCTACAAAGTCCAGGTGCAGGGCCTTCTCTGCTGCAGCTCCATCTCTTTAGAATACTCTTCCACTTGAAGTCCATATGCTCCAAGACTTACTAGCGTTTCAGAGAGTATGCAAGACTTATCTGTTTAGGCAGGCCTTCCCACCTGGCTAATCCGTTTTATATTTTACTGTTTTTACTGTTTTATTGTATCACTCATGTCTGATGTAAGCCGCTCCGAGCCCCCGGGGAGTGGAGGCCTATAAATTTGAAATAATAATAATAACATCACTCCCTGGACTCAGGGGACTTCCTACTGTAGCACAGCAGTTCTCGTTCGTGCCTGGGGGGCAGGGGTCAGGACCTGGGGTCCCATTAGCATTAGAACCAGCAGTGCCAGAACATGATTCAGAGGATGAGCTAGATGACTGGGGCGAAGGGCAGCTTTCCCCTGATGGGCCTCTTTCGCCCACAGAGAGCTTGGCATGGGAGGAAATGTTGTTTGGCCCTAGCGAGGAGACAGATAACCAGGTGCAGATGGACAGCGATTCGGGCAGTTATGAACATCCAGGGGGGAGGAATTCTCAGGAGCCTCCAGGGGAAAACATGGAAGAAAGCGCATGGGAAATGGCTAGGGAGGAGAGCTCTCAGGGAGATAGAAACACAGCTGCGGAGAGACAAGGTCGAACCTTTGATAGGAGACGGAACATCGAGTCTAGCAGAAGGGAATGGTCTAAGAGCATAGACCAGCCGAGGTCCATGAGCAGCGATTGGAGACGCAGAAGCCTAGAGCGTCGGGGACCTCGGCCGAAGGATTAAGGATAGGATCCGTGGGAACGAATCCTCAGTGCTCCGGCCACGTCTCATCTGAATAGGCGTGAAGCGGAGTGGGACCACGAAGCTAAGCTAGCCAGTGGTCATCAAGCCTTGCCTTGCCTTGTCCTGATCCGCCTGGTTGTGCGGAGTCTTGCCCTGTTCCTGATCCGCATAGTCTTGCGGAGCCTTGCTAAACTTTTGCCTATTTGCTACGTTACCTTGGACATTGTTACTTCAAGCCTTTTGGATTGCCTTTATATTCTATTGGACATTATTCTTTGGAACTGTTTTTATATTCAATAAAGTAGTTAGCCTTCAGTCCGTCTCTGTGTGTGTGATTAAGGGGCCGGTCAAGTCCGTGCATCGTGACACCTACTGTGTAGGCATACACGGGATTTCACTGTAATCAAGTAAAATCTGACTAATTTATCTGCTAGAATTTATTGAAAATAATATAGTACAATTTTGTATGATATAAAGAACTTCTGGATTCAAAACCCACTGCACTTATTCAGTGATATCATTAATTTAATGCAAAAGTCAATGGTAAGACTCCTTTGCAGACTGGGGAATTAAATAAACACACAAAAAACAGTAAATTCTAAGATAGTGTTCCCAAAGTGACTCTAACTGCCACACTGTGCAAATACAGAATATGCGATTATGCTGTATATTGTATTTTATCTAAGTTATATCTTCTCAAGCTACTTATCTCAGCACAAATCCCCAGAGCAAGATCATAGGTTTTAATGAAGTCATACCAACTATGAATCTAGCTATTCTATTTAACGTGCCTCGAGTAATGTTGATATAAGAATTTCTTACTTTTATAGCCATTAAATACTTAGGGCTCAAGTGTTACAATATTTCATCGTTTTCATGAATGCTATGTATACAGATGCAGATTAAAGGAAAAACAATTCTTCTGGCTGTTGGGTCTTTCTTTCTTTCTTTCTTTCTTTCTTTCTTTCTTTCTTTCTTTCTTTCTACTATTTATCTCATCTTATCTAACCTGTCTAACAATATATAGTGTTTTAAATAACTGTACTATTTAATTACTATATTATTTAATTATTGTTTCAATACAATTATTTTATTCATATGCAGTTTCTTGATCAATTCATTTGTTGACTATATTTTTATTTCATCTTTTCATTACAATAAACAATACTCAAAGCAGCTTATGAAAATGGACAATCATTCTCATTCTTCTTCTTTGTCCTTTACCTGCTTAACACGTACAATTATACTCTCACACTATGGCTATATTGTGATCCATTGGAAGAGTACCTATTGGTGATCCAAAAAGATGGCACTCTCTCACTCAAGAGATAGTCATATTCAGATAGTACAGTATTTCTTCCAAGATTTCCCTTAGGATGTATCTATACTGTAGAATTAATTGGGCCTCACCAAACTACAAATCTCAGGATACTGTATCACTGAGCCTGGCAGTTAAAGTAGTGGCAAACTACATTAATTCTACATCAAATCCAAAACCTGCCATGCTGGAATGCACTCCTGAAAGTTGCTCACCTGGCCTTCAAAAAAAATAAGTCCATCACCTTTTGAGATAGTCTATTCCATGGTTGAAAGAGCTTCTACACAAAAGAAGTTCTTCCTAATGTTTAAGAGCAGTGGTTCTCAACCTGTGGGTACCCAGATGTTTTGGCCTCCATCTCCCAGAAATCCTAACAGCTGGTAAACTGGCTGGGATTTCTGGGAGTTGTAGGGCAAAACACCTAGGGACCCACAGGTTGAAAACTACTGGTTTAAGAGGAACCTCTTTGCTTTGTAAATTGAATCCACTGTTTCATATTCTCTTTTATGAAGCAGCGGAAAACCAGCTTGCTCCATCTTCCATATGATACCCTTCAGATATTTAAAGTCTATCATGTCACCTTTCTGTCTTCTCTTTTCCAAGCTAAACATACACAAAACTCTAATGTTTGATTTGGTAGAGATGCTGGGCTGTTTGTAACCAGTTCATTTCAGAATTTTCTGCACATTCTGATGTTGACGAAATATGCCAGATATGGGCCCAAAGTGATGATAGGATCATTATGTGTTTTAAAGATCAAATGGAGAACAATTGTTGTAGCACATAGAAATAAAAGTTGCAAAAATAGTAAAACATACCACAGATATTAAATGGTGTGTATGATGCTTGTCAAAACGGGTTTAAAAAAAATGAAGAAAGAGCAATATTAAGAAGAAGCAAATGGCCTCTAAATTACATATACGTTTAGAGCTACATTTGAGAAGCACAATTTGAAATGCAACATCTTGACTGTTTTTTCATTTTGATATTTATCATTTAAATATATTCAAATATATGTAGGAATAAATTCAAAATTATTGGGGGATTTCTATTAAGCAGAACATATCCCCTGAAATGGAAAACAAAATAAAATATCCCTGCAGTATACATATTCACCCACGTGACTACATTCATTAAAGGAAATCACATATCACAACTATTTACTCAAATCTAATGCTAATCTTTTTGGGCTAAATGACATTGCCAACATTAGTGTGCACATTAGATTTGTGTCATAAGGTAATCTTAATGCTGAGCGAAAACTCCTCTTTGAGGGACATCATCTCTAATTTAATGGCCGCGGCCCAATGGTTTACAATCTTGGGATTTGTAATTTGTTGAGGCATCTGCATCCTTTGGCAGAGAAGACGCAAGACCTTGTAAAACTGCATAGCACTGAGGTAAGACAATTAAAATGGATTAATTCTACAGCAGAGATTCACCTCAGGGATTTTGTTTTCACTGATAGAAACTTTGGTGTCCAAACACTTTGGTTTTTAAAGAGGGAATTCTAAGCAGGGAGCATTTTTGTGCCAAATGAAAAGGAGTGCCCTTTTTGCTGCTGCGCATTACATTTGGCTACATTTGAGCAAATATGGATATATTATTATTTCTACTCAAATATTCCGCGACAAAATATCTCTTTTAGTGATGCAAAAATATTCAGAATGAAGTAACAGAATGCTCTATAGCTACAAAGGAAATCTAAGGTACTAACAAGACAAAAAGAGATAAAAACAGGTCAGAGTACTACTTCATTCCAGCTAACATAATTTAAAAGGTAATGCCAAAAAATGTTTTTGCATTCTGTAACAAATGTATCTTTGCCAAAAACCTCAAGGGCTATTATTTTTAATTTAGTAGGTACTCAAAAGCCTGTACAATGTTCACTACAGCGCATACCACATCTGTGCATTATCATTTCCAGACCATGGAAACAACATAGTGAGTCTGAACTCTGTCTGGTTTCAATATACTTATACATCTCATAATTGTTGCATATCACTATAAACTTGATCTATTATAACCTTCAGTACTGTACACTAAATGACATTGAAAATGAGATTATTCTGATTACCAAAGAAGTGAAAAAAGGTACTAAACATCTGTAAGCTTCATAATCAATCACTGTAGCCATCTGAGTGCAATAAAAATCAATCAGGAGCTAGTGCATTTAAATCTAATTTTTTAAGCATGACATTTCCCACTGGGTTTCGTTCTTTAAATGTCACCCCTTTTCTACTACAGTGATTGATTCTATCCCCAGGGACAAACCATGAACACAATCAGTTTCATCTTCTCTATGGACCACATTTTTACCCCCAAAACAGAAAGATAACAGAACACAATACATTTTCCTTTCTTAAGGAGGCAGTGGCACTAATTCTGTAAACTATCCCATTTATGTAGTAAAAACACACACCAGCTAGTTTCACAGATAGTAATCTGTGCATTTTTAAAGATAATTTTTGCAAGTTTTAAATTGTAATCTTTTAAATGTGCAAGCCACCTTGTGTCCCAGTCTTGGAAAAAAGGCTGGATATATACTAGTTGTGTCCATTATGGGTAAAACTTGATTCATTTCATGCCCTGGCTTTTGGTGGGGCCCCTGATCTATTTCTACTGAGCCTCCCGTAATCGGGAGGGTAGATATTTCTTTTCAGTTTTCAGGTGCCAAAAGATTAATTTTATTTCTTCCCATTATTAGGGGGGCACCCATGTTCCCCTTCCCAGCACACACTTTTGGATGGCGTTTGCCTCACCTTCATCTGGGGAGTCGAGGATTCTCTGGCTGGGGCTGAAGACCCATCGTGTTTGCTGCTGGTGGCCTTGCTCCACAACCCAAAGCATAGGCACAAAGCACCCGAGCCTGCCGGGGTCTACGGTTGAGCATCGAGGGCTTTGTGCCTATGTGCCTGAGCCTGTCAGGGCCTACACCTGAGTGCCAAGTAAGCAGCGTTCCTTACTCGACGCTCGGCTGCAGACCCTGGCAGGCCTGGGAGCATAGGCCCAAAGCGACTAAGCCTGCAAGGGCCTGCAATTAAACATCAAGTAAGCAGTGCTCCTTACTCGGCTGCAGGCCCTGGCGCTTTGGACCTACACGTGTGACAACTGATCCAAAAAGCTGGCTTGGAGCCAGTACCTGCTTCCGCCTGGCTTTCGTATTGAGTTTATTTTTGTTCCAGGAGAGGCCTTCCCGTTCTGTGCCATCCGAATGGACGAAACAAATGAAAACATGAATTAAATGGATGATACGACTGCGCCCATGACTAATATATACTCGGCAATCACCCAAAATAACATCTTATATTAATTTTAAAGTAAGGATAATTAACACTACTTGTTTGTGAATATTCATATTATCTGAAGAAAAATTCATAGTATCTATAGGAATTAGGATTTTAATGTAGTTATCTCCCATTAGGTCAAATCTTTGTTGCATATGCTAATATAATTTGTGATTATATTAAATTGAGTTCAGAGAAGAACATTTCTGGTATGAGGGGGGATTCAGGGTTACACACATTTGCCTTGCCCCCAAAACTCCTCTCTCCATGAATTTTAATACAAATTCATTGTGAAGTTCAGAACGGATTAAACTTGGCTGAAAAAACTTCGCACAATCAAGAATCCTGATAAAGTAAATTCTCTATGACATGGGGGAACCTAAATGTGCTTAGCTGATCATATGGAGAAACAGAGCCCTTCAGGCTTTCACATTGGATGTGTGAAGGTTTCAGGTTTTTCTCCTAGGAAATGTGTGTCTTCCATGCATCTCTTTGTGGTTTTCTTCAAATCCACAGAGAGTCCAATGCTTCAGTTACATTTCAACTGTGGTTTACGGCTTCTGAACCTACATTCATTGTCTTGAAAGCAAAGGAATATAAAATCATTTTCAACATAAGAACAGAGCAGAACCCTGCTCTTCCTCCAAGGAGGTGGGTATATTTCATATGGCCCTGTTGCTGCTGCTGTTATTTCTAACCCATCTTTTGCCCATATTGGGACTCAAAGCAGATTACAATAATTTAAAAATGATTAAACCATTAAAAAATTAAAGAAAGGTTAAACTATACAAATCATTATTAAAACACACAGAGAGGCCTTTAAAGCCCTATACAGCTCAGGTCCAGGCTATTTGGCTGATCACATCTCCATGTATGAACATTCCTGGGCCCTGGAATCTTGATTTTAACTGTTAATTTCAATTAATACCATTTATGCTTAATTCTATTTTAATGTTTGAATATTTTTGGATTTTAATTTGTATTGAAATGCTTTTAATGCAAAACACTTTGAGTCTCAAAAAAGCTGGATATAAATAAACATAATACTGTAACTCATCAAAAAACTGTCAGAAGTGAAAAGTCATAGGTATGGGGGGAAAAGTAGCGAGAATGCCAGTCTAAATTCTCTGGGAAGGGGGTCCCAGAGAATATGGCAGCCAGGTTACTTAGTGGGGCTTCCTACTGTTCAAATACAATTCCTGTGCTGGAAAATTGGTCAAGGTTGTCAATTGTATGCTGAACCACATTCAAAATGTTATTTTCTGTTTCTGGGGCTTTATTTGGTTCAGGATCAGGACAGAAATTATCATAACCCTTATGTTGTATTGCATATATTTGAACTCTAGTTATTAAACTACGCCTGGTGAGGTTCTTCAGCTATAAGGGTCCTCTTGAAGTTATAGTTTTAACTAAGTGGAAATGGCTTCCCCACTGAAATCTGGTATGTGCCAATTTTGGAGAATATTCTATCTACTGTTCACCTATCTGTTCACCCAGTCATTTTCCTGTTGGTGGTGAAGGTTTGCCTCTTCAAAATGGTTTCAGTTCAGCAGCTTCTCAAAATATATCTCAAAAGATCAGCTCACACAGCGTATGTAGTCCCCAAAATCAACTTTGACCCCCCCTCCCCCAAATAACACCACCCACCTATGCAATTCTCCTATGGTTTTAAGGGTTCCTGGGCAGTTTAGGTTCTATTTCACTTCCTATCTAGACTATTCCAATGCACTCTATGTGGGGCTGCCTTGAAGATAGCCTAGAAGTTTCAACTAGTCCAATGGGTGGCAGCCAGACTTCTAACTGGGATGGTGGTGGCTTACAGCCCGGGAGGACTTCGCCTTTGCGATGATATTGATGTGCTGAAATGCGAAACCTCTCATGAAGACCACATTGAAGTTGAAGGACTACAATCCTAGTGAGGAGCGGTTCGAAGTCCGAGCGCCCTGAGGAAGCGTAGCAACACGAAACGGCCATTGTGGCGTCATCTTTGTACCTCCAGCCATAGGCGCCTTTCCAGCCGGCGTCTTGCCAGCCAGCTCATTCCCATCAGCTCCCACAAGGACTTGGTCTCTGGTTTGTGAGTTAACAGACTCCGAACTTGCTTACGGGTTCATTTGGACAGTGAGCTTTCGTCTTTTGCACCCATTTATTGTGTTATGGGTTCCATGCTTCTCTATTTGATATGTATATGAGATATGATATTTAATGTTAAATAGTTATGTGATTCTAGACCTGTTATTGTGTGATTAATAGACACTTTGAATGTTGTGATGATTTTTAAATATTACATATGTCACAATTAATACATTTTGATACTGTTTGCATATAGAGCAGGGGCGGGCAACCCATGGCCCGCGGCCCGGATGCGGCCCGGCAGCCAATTCTGTCCGGCCCGGGGAGAAGGGCGTCGGGGGCAGGACCAAGAGGAAGGGGTGCCACTGCCGCCATCCCATCGCGGGCTCTGTGGGGCCTGTGTCGGCAGACAGGCTGGAGGAGCAGCAGCTTTGGAGTGCCTGCATCCCTGGAGGCGATCCGGGCCTGCAGCGGGAGCACTCAGCGACCTGCGGGGGCTGGTCGCCCTGGCGACCCGGAAAACTTGATCGTCTTCCGGGTCGAAAGGTCGAATAAGCCGCCTCAGATTGCCGACTGCTCCCCCTGCAGGCCCGGATCGCCTCCAGGGATGACAGGCACTCCATAGCAGAGTGATCAGCTGGCGAACGGCTGCGGACGAGAGCGGGCGGAGGCCTGCAGTCTCCGATCGCCTGCTGCTCTGTTCTGCTGCTGCGGTGGCTGGGTCCGCTTTGCCATCCTCTGGGCTGGGGTCATTGGGCCATTCCATCTTGGGATCCTTCCTCTCTTGAGGATGTCAGCCTTCATCTTGGTTCGCACCTTGTCTTCTTTAATTTAATTTAATTTAATTTTAGTGGTTTTTATTATTATTTTATAATAATTTTATTACAATAATATAATAATATAATAAATAATATAATATAATGATGTTATTTTATATTATAATTTCAATATATTTGTAGCACAGCAGTTCTCGTTTGTGCCTGGAGGGCAGGGGTCAGGACCCGGGGTCCCATTAGCATTAGGGCCAGCAGTACCACAACTAGATTCAGAGGATGAGCTAGATGACTGGGGCGAAGGGCAGCTTTCCCCTGATGGGCCTCCTTCGCCCACAGAGAGCTTGGCATGGGAAGAAATGTTGTTTGGCCCTAGCGAAGACATAGATAACCAGGTGCAGATGGAAGACAGCGATTCTGGCAGCTACGAGCATCCGGGTGGGAGAGATTCTCAGGAGCTAGTAAGTGAAAACATGGAAGAAAGCGGTTGGGAAACTTCTAGGGAGGAGAGCTCTCAGGGAGATAGAAACACAGCTGCGGAGAGACAAGGTCGAACCTTTGATAGGAGACGGAACATCGAGTCTAGCAGAAGGGAATGGTCCAAGAGCATAGACCGGCCGAGGTCCGTGAGCAGCGATTGGAGACGAAGAAGCCTAGAGCGTCGGGGACCTCGGCCGAGAGATTAAGTATAGGATCCGTGGGAACGAATCCTCAGTGCTCCGGTCACGTCTCATCTGAATAGGCGTGAAGCGGAGTGGGACCACGAAGCTAAGCTAGCCAGTGGTCATCAAGCCTTGCCTTGCCTTGTTCCTGATCCGCCTGGTTGTGCGGAGCCTTGCCCTGTTTCCTGATCCGCATAGTCTTGCGGAGCCTTGCTAAGCTTTTGGCCTATTTGCCACGTTACCTTGGACATTGTTACTTCAAGCTTTTGGGATTGCTTTTATATTCTATTGGACATTATCTTTGAACTGTTTTTATATTCAATAAAGTAGTTAGCCTTCAGTCCGTCTCTGTGTGTGTGATTAAGGGGCCGGTCAAGTCCGTGCATCGTGACAATATTATGTCTATATATACTATAATATAATAATTATGATATTAATACTAATAATATATGAATATTTCTTGATATATTAATATGTTAATATTAATATAGTAAATATAGTAAATAAATAAATGATTAAGGTAGATTAGAATGTAGTTTAGCCTTTAGGTGCGGCCCTCCATATTATTTTTTGCCTCTCGTGTGGCCCCTTGGAAAAAATAATTGCCCACCCCTGATATAGAGCGTGGTTTACGACCACAGAGTTGTGTCACATGCCCTTCCAGCCCTGAAATAGTTAAAGGTACAGCGTAGTTTTGTTTCGGTGGTGTACAGAGAGCATACTACTCCTCTGTTACGTCAGCACCACTGGCTGCCAGTCTGCTACCAAGCCAAATTCAAAGTGCTGATCTTGGCCTATAAAGCCCTATATGTTTCTGGTCCAACTTACTTATCTGAACACATCTCCCTATACGAGCCTACAAGAACGTTAAGATTGGCTGGGGAGGCCCTGCTCTCCGTCCCAACCTCTTCACAAGCTCGATTGGTTGGGACAAGAGACAGGGCCTTCTCAGTGGTGGCCCCTCGGCATCAGGCATACCTTATCCCTTCTGGCTTTTACACAGGTGTTTGGTGAATAGGAAACTATGGAATGAGATTTTAACAGTTTGAATAATGGACTATGGATTTTGGAAAACGATTCGGATATGAGATCACGACCTGGCATTTTATATGTGGTTTTAAAGTAAACTGTTTGATAGATCGCTATGTGTTTTAATTGCTTATATCTTAGATTGTTTATATTTTATGAGATGTGTTTTATTGTTTACCTGTGAGGCACTGAACTTTTGCCAGATTTGTAAGCTGCTTTGAGTCCCCACCCGGGTTAAGAAAGGCGGGATAGAAATGAAGTAAATAAATACTTAAAAATAGGGGGTATAATTTTGGAGTGATTAAAAAAATAATCCATGGCTACAGGTTGCATCAGATGAAGGGGCACGTTAATTGTTCCCACTCCTTTATTATCAGTATAAAAAAGAAGGTATAATGAGAGATAAAAGTTAATTTCAGATTTTACTCCAATGGCACTTGCTTTGTGATGTTACTACTGGTACGAGGATTCAGGATTGTAGTTTTTGAACACGGTCTGATGACATAATGGAGCACACTGGATCCTGATTATCCTCTAATAAGATAATGAATCCTGATGCACAGAAATTCCCAGTTATGTGTATTAAGCTTTTTCTGACTCACAAGTGAGGACATGGAAGTATTTCCTGGTATGGATTCTATTCTAGAGCTATTGCTGGATTGTGGCTCGGTTTTTAAATATGGCATGATTTTTAATTGCTGTGTCCACACACATTTATAAGACATCGAGATGCAATCATTCCTGTCCCATTTGTAAAATGTCACCTGTTTCTTCTGTGTCTCTTGCGTGCTTTTAAAAAAACAAGAAGACGTTTAAATATTTCTTCTTCAAGATTAGACAAAAAACAAACCCATGTATTAACTTTCAGTACAAGGTCATTAGTAAGTTGTCTCATCTCATTCCAGCTGTTCCAAATGCCCTTTGGAGCTAACTTCCTGAAGCAAGTGCCCTTTGGAGCTTACAGTCCTGAAATTTGGAATAGCAATCCCCTTGGACAGCTGATTACAGAAATAAATATCCTAAATTTGACCTTTCTGTCATATATCACTAAAAGGTTGATCATCTACGAATGTACGGATATTGTCTTAATGTCCCTTGAAAGTCAGGAGAGTGCCTCCTAATTTGGAGAAATGAAGGCCTTCAGAGGTCAGCAGATCTGTTTATTGGATTTTTGAAAAGAAAAAAAAAAGATGGTGACTGAGTCACTGCCCCAGAGCCAAAGAATTACCATCAATTGATAGCAATTAACTTAATTTTACCTGTGCAATCCCGTGTAGATAAGAGTTGATTATAGTAGTTCGTGACATTTGGAATGTTGTCACATCTTTTTCGTTTTCTTTTTTAAAGCCCAAGTTGTCACTAGACAACAAATGTGCAAAGCAGACCACACCAGTCATATTGCAATTAAGCCAATGGAAAATTGCAGAAAGGGAGGCAACTAATGGCAACCTTTGAACTTCCAAAAGTGTGGCTTCTGTGCACATTAACAATAATTTAAAACAAGCGAACTGCTGCTTTTGAGGATAGCTTATTTAAACTAATGATGATTCATTTAACCAAAGTAAAAACAAAAACTTTCAAATTACACCTTCCAACTACACAGTTTTAAAATCCTCTACTTTCACAGTATGTATTCAGGCAATAAAAGTAACTGAATCCTACCAAAGTCAAATTGTAGAAACCCTTGAACATTATTGAGCTGGACATTGGCTTACTACTACTTTTATTACTACTTTGGCAAGATATATCACAGATAACACGAAGTAGATGAGACATTTGCTTGTAAAAATCACAGCACACCCAACTCTCTAATCTCTTGCTTGGCAGGCACAGAGAATGGCCCTTTACCAGATGCTATGGATAATCACATTGCTAAATGGATTCTCGATGCATTGTAGTGACTCCATGGGTCCTGACCGGGAGCATGGGGAATCCATCGCTGCACACAGCCCCAGATCACCCAACTTACCTGGGATGCCATTCTATGGGGGGGAAGCATCCACTGCCTGGCTACCCCCTATTGTTCCAAAGGCAACACGGGAAGCCTCCTGTGTTGCTGTGGCAGCGGCACACGCTGCTTACTCTCCCCTTTCGGCAGAGCCCAACCGGAAGAACACATGCGTTGTGTAATGGGCTCCGTGCTGAAAGGGGAGAACAAGTGCATACAACAAGTAAAGAAGGTTGTATGTCATTAATTCTGTATTTTAAAACATCCATGCTCCAATTAGTGAAAGTAAATATCTACATTATTTTTTCAAGGTTTATGCCCATGTTCTAAAGTATTGTTTTAAAGCAACTTTTAATGCTGATATAAGTGATTTCAATGTTTGTATATATTTATGGTTTTATGTTCCGGCATTGAATGTTTGCCGTATATATGCTGTGCTCCACCCTGAGTCCCCTGCGGGGTGAGAAGGGCGGAATATAAATGTTTTAAATAAATAAATAAAAAAAATTGGGTTTTGAAACAAGATTTTGTTGTGTTTGGTTGGTTGGTTTTCAGAGTTCGGAAAAGCTGGGCATTACAGTGGTAATTTTTTAGGACACAAAAACTATTCTGGTTACAATTTGTGTGGAACCAAGGAGATCTGTCAGGTATTCAGAACAATTTTTTCTATCTTATTTTTCTGCCATTTAACAGCGACATTGCTTTTCTAGACATTTTGATATTTTGGAATACCTTTCCAGCTGTCCTGAGGACATGGGGTATCTTTATCCTCTGAAATACCGTGGGGTTAGATGATAACCCAGAAATTTGGAATCTAAAGAATGCAACACAGGCAGGTCAGATTGCCAAGCGCCTGCACCGCCTGTGGCCATCCGGGTGTTTTGGACTTCAGTTTCCAGAATTCCCGACCATTGGACAGGACGCCTAGGACTTCTGGGAATTGGGAGTCCCACAGGTTGTGCAGGCCTAGTCTATGGACACATCTATGACACTATATACAGCTTGCAACCAGTTTAGGAAGAACCAGTTTGCTTTGAGGCCAGGTGGGTGATGCGTATCAGCACTTGGGAGCTCTATAGGGTAAAAAAGTGACAGTTAAGACTGGAGTCAATAAATTACCCTTCCTTGGGGATCAATTAGCCCCCTGATGTTCAGCCATGGCCTTTGTGTACTTTTCGGCAGCCCTGTTTCTAGATTCTTTAATGCACTTCAGGAGGGGTGGGTGTCAACAAGGCACTTTGCATTTTGAAGAGCTGATTTCACCCTGTATTTTGGGATGCACTGGAATCTGCTGCAGCACATTATTTGGCATAACTTGGACTTCCCTGCAACATTTTAATGCACTGTATAACTTTAAATGCACTCTGCAGCACACATTGGTAGTTGATATTTACATGTTGTATGAATGATATGAATAGCCTTGCAGCCTTTTGGCTTCTACAAGACAAAACTCTAGGGCTGATTTTGATCTCTAAAGGGGAAAAATACTTGACTCTTTTGCAACTCAGAAGCTAAGCTTGCAAAAGTTACTTTTTTGGAATATATCTTCTAAAATGCCACAAATTAGTACATTGCTTCCGGGATTGTATATTTTAAAAAGCAATCCCTTTAAACACAGCTAAGTAAACAGTTCACGGGTCTTTACAAGAATGCTCTACCAGGCTTCTCCTTATTTAAAGTTGAAGAACAGGGGCCCTCAAACGTTTTAAAGCTGAGGGCCAGACACAGGCCTTCGTTTGGGGAACCCTGGTGTAGAACTATAAAATGCACTGACTTTCAGTTAAAGTTAGTAGCAATGGATGAGCTAGTGTGTCTTGGCAATCTTGTCAGGTTCCATTTGATGTGTTTATGTCATCTTCAGAAAGGCAAAAAGAAACTACTTTCACATAGAAACAGGAATTTTGTAAAAAGTATATTTTTCATAAATTGCAGGCACTACTGTATATGCTTGATAATTTTTTGTCTAAAAATTCTAAAAAACCTGGGTGGACTTATTCATGGGTCAATGCTGGAAATTGATGCCTGATGAGTTTTGTGTTCTGTGCCCCTATTGGCACTTGAGACAGAGTGGAGTGGCAGTGGCTAGAGAAACAAGGACCAGATGGTTGTCTTGCCCTTCCCCTTCCTCCACCTCTTCCTCCCTGATCAAAGCCCCTCCTCAGTCTTGGCAAGGCAGGGGTAATGGGGTGATTGCTCTGCTTCCATGTGGCACTATGTCAAGAGGGGCTCTTGCCTTTGCCCCTTGTTACTACCTTTGCTCTCAGGACCCTTCCACAAAGGCCCATATCTCGTGATGGGTCATGGGTTTACCAAATGACGCCTCAGGTAAACCTGAATTAATCCAGAGTACTCCGGGTTAATTTGACACATGGAAAGATTCAGACCTTAATGTAAGGTCGAGAATGATCTTTCCATATATGCACCTATGGAGTTGGAGATCAATCCCCATTGCCATTCTGTTCATTCTAGAATCAGGACAATAAATAAAAAGCAACATTCAAAAAGCCCAGGGGAATTCCAGACAGGAAACAATCAGGGCCAGTTAATACATCCCAACAAAGGATTCCCCCAGACAGGAAGCTGCAAGGCTATTCAATTTTAATCAAGGTGGCCAATTGCAACATTCACACTTGCCTCCAACAGACAAGAGTTCTTTCTCCCACCCTGGACATTCCATAGATATATAAACCTCACTTGTCTAGTTTCCAACAGACCTCACAACCTCTGAGGATGGTTGCCATAGATGTGGGTGAAACATCAGGAGGGAATACTTCTGAAACAGCCCAGTGATTCTGGCCATGAAATTTATTTATTTATTATTTATTTCCAACATTTCTACCCCGCTCTTCTCTACCATGGATGATGGGGTAACTTCCTTACTTTCCAAGACTGCTACAAACCTAATCCAATGACCAAGGAGGGATCTCAGAGATTACTGATTGGCCTAACAAAAGGCACAATTCGATCAATGACTGATCAACACCAAAGCACAGAGCCAACATAATAAATACAATATAAAACCAAAAACATACAGCATTAAAACACATTAAAATACAATTAACATTAACACATCATAAACATTCTCTTAAGTTAAAAACAGTATTTCGTCCATAACAGGAGCATTGAGCCATATCCATCAACTTGCTGTTACAAATCCAGTCCAAAGTGCTGTATTGTGCTAATGTGCAAATGCTTGGTCCCACAGCCAAGATTTCACTTTTTTCCTGAATGCCAGGAGGGATGGTGTTGATCATATGTCGCTTGGAAGCGCGTTCCACAGACGGCCCTCTCTCTCGTCCCCACCAACTGTGTTTGAGAAGTTGGTGGGAGTGAGAGCAGGGCCTCCCCGGAAGATCTTAAATTACGAGGTGGGACGTAGAGGCTGATGCGTTCGGACAAGTAAGCTGGGCCAGAACCGTATAGAGCTTTAAAGGTCAAAACCAGCACTTTGAATTGAGCTTGGAAATGGACAGGCAGCCCAGTGGAGCTGACACAACAGGGGGGTGGTATGCTCCCTGTATGTAGCTCCAGTTAGTAATCTGGCTGCCGCCCGTTGGACTAATTGTAATTTCCGAACTGTCTTCAAAGGCAGCCCCACGTAGAGTGCGCTGCAGTAATCTATTTGGGATGTGACCAGAGCCTGGACGACCGAAGCCAGATCAGACTTCTCAAGGTACGGGCACAGCTGGCGCACGAGTCTTAACTGTGCAAAAGCTCCCCTGGCCACCGCCAAGACCTGGGGTTCTAGGCTCAGCGATGAGTCCAGGGTCACTCCCAAGGTGCGAACCTGCATCTTCAGGAGGAGTGTAACCCCATCCAACACAGGCTGTAACCCTATACCCTTAAAGCCTTCGACAACACATAACAGTCATGAACTTGACTATCAAGTCACTATGTTAGATCTTATTTCAAATGTGAATCTATCTTTTAAAGTAACAAAAACAAAGAGCAACAACAACAAAGTATAGATTATAATAACTGCTATGGAATTCTGTGAGCTGGAGTCTAAAAAAGTAATTTTCCCAAGTTCTAGGAAGAATTGGTAGCATAATGTTTGGGAAATTGGAAATGTTTAGACTTGCAAAATCTACACTGTTTGTTTTCTAGAAGGACTAGCCTACTAACTAGAATCTAACACAAAACAGTGGGTGGTAAAAGGGAATAAATCAGTTCTTTATTACATTCCACGAGTTAAAGAGCCAAACATGCTATGTAGAAAATACATCTGAATTCTAAAAGCTTGACACAGTTGCACAAAGAGATGGATACAGCCAATCATTTAATACTCATATGTTACGATGGGAAATGTTGAGGCTAAAAGATAAGCAGTGAGCACAAAGACAGCCAGAGCAGAGGTGTTTTCTTTTGATTTTCCACGATACTTGCTACTGCAAGAATCTTGCCAATTTAGTGCAAGTCATCCAGAGTTCTCTCAGGAGATTTAGCCCATGAATTCCCACCAGTGCAAACTTGAATTCTGGCCATCTGTTCTACTTTGAAGGATGAAGTCTCATTATCATTTCTTGGCAAACCAGCAGCCTCTCTATTTTATCTTGCCTTAAATCTGTTTTCTGATCACTCACACTAAACTAAAAACTAAGCTTAAAAGTAAATACAGATGTGTCAGCTAATTTTGAAATATATTATTAGGCCACTTCTGGTATTGTATGTGTTTCAAGACCACTTTTTAATCACATTTTGGCCACAGTTTCAAACAGCATTATATGACAATGGAGATGGGGCCATAGTGTTAGTTTGTTAATAAGCTAGATGAACCCTCTGCAAACACCAGAATGAGCCTTCCAACAATATACAACAAGTTCACAAACAAATCCTAATTTACCTTCTGTTCAGACATATATACAATACTTCTCTTTCTTCCTTCCTCTCTTAGTAAAGGTAAAGGTTTCCCCTGACATTCAGTCTAGTCGTGTCCGACTCTGGGGGGTGGTGCTCATCTTCATTTCTAACCGAAGAGCCAGCGTTGTCTGTAGACACCTTCAAAGTCATGTCATCAACATGACTGCATAGAGTGGCATTACCTTTCCATTGAAGCAGTACCTATTGGCAGAAGTTGGACCTAACAGCGGGAGCTCACCCCGCTTCCCGGATTCGAACCACCAACCTTTCGGTCAGCAAGTTCAGCAGCTTAGCGGTTTAACTCACTGCGCCACCAGGGGGATTTTCCTTTCTCTCTTACTCTCCCTTCTTTCCTATTCCTTCCTAAAAATCCTATTTTGACCTTATGATGGTATAACTTCATAGTAGCTCAAGTTTACAGAAGACAATTTTCTATGTCAAGATGTCCTCCATTTAAAGAGGTATTTTACCATTAAGAAAGGGGAAAAAAATAAAAGGCTAGCAGGACATGAACCTTCTCCAGGTTTATCTTCTACCTGGAAATTCCAACTTTTCCAAAACCCTCAAAATATGTGACCAAACATGATGAAGGAGGAGGCCATGCAGATACAGGATGGAAAAGATGAAGGGAGAGAAGAAGGAGATCAAGGGAGAAGGAAATGAGAATGAAGTAAATTATCCAGAACCTAATGTTGTGTAAGCAACACACCGAAGAATTGCAAAGGGGCTCATTGCAACCCAGCTCAGTATTATAGAGTAACTGTACATTACATAATAAAATAAAATCTAGTCCAGAATATAATTAAGGTTTTAAAAGTTACCGAAGTGAGTCAATACGTTACCACCACCCCAAAAGACCAGGTCTATGGGGGCACCCAATTGTCAGATCTAAAAATGGCTTTTGAAAGAGCCCATGATATTATACAAGACTGTATATTATGCAAGAATAAAAAAACAGAACTACTGCAGGATATAACTAACACAATAGTTACAGAATAGAGTCATACTACACTTGCATATCCTCCTTGATAGTCCTATGCAGGTCCATGGTGGGGATCATTGGTCTATCAGGCCTAAAAGGCATAGCATTCTGTAAGGCAGTGGTTCTCAACCTGTGTGTCCCCAGATGTTTTGGCCTTCAACTCCCAGAAATCCAACAGCTGGTAAACTGGCTGGGATTTCTGAGAGTTATAGGCCAAAATACCTAGAGATCCACAGGTTGAGAACGACTGCTGTAAGGGCTCTGGCTGTTTTACGTAGATTTCTGACCTCCTTTTAAGCAAAGAAACTACTTCCTCCTACCTTTTTCTTTACCATTCTTTCTCTTCCATTGTTCCCAAACCAAGCTATTCTTCTGCTTCACAAAGCCAGCCTGTCTGCTCCATCTCTCCCCATCTTCCCAAAGAAATCACACAAATTAAGTTTATTTAACAACAAAAGATATGCCACATTTCCTCCAATTCTAATATTTCTTATTCTGAAGCAGCAGACCTTCTTGGTTTCCAGAATATGAGAAGACTCGACATTAGTAAGGGCCTGAAATTAAGTCAGGCTTCAGCTCCTGCCTCCGCTGCCCTTCCTTTCTCTTTTTCCCTCTGGAGGAGGTGACAACAGAGGCAAACTTGCAACTCTGTGCACCATTTATTTCCCTCACTTGTGAAAAAGAAACCTGGTTTCACCATGAAGACAACAGAGACAACCCTGAAGCAAAGAAAAAGGAAGAGCGGTGGAGACAATAACTGAGGCACTTATTTCTTACCACCTTCTTCTCCCTTTAAAATGGCTGATCTAATGTAAATTTCAAAATAACCTTGAGTCCAAGATTCCATGCGTCCTCTTAAAAAAAAGGTCTGATAAGCCTTAAAATTTCATTCCTGTACCTCACTACTCTAGTCTGAATCCAACAACCTCCCCAAGTTGTTAGATTGGTAACTTTGGAGCATAGAAAAGGGAAACTGCATAGAGGTAAAACACTCATTAGAGGGGAATGATGGGTTCCAATTGCTACTCTGCTGTAGTGTTGCATGTGACCTCAATCTCTAAGACATGGGCTCAGAACCTCTATGGGCCACACTAAAGCCTTGTGAGGACCGTTTCTGGGCCCCGGGCCACATGTAGTGCAAGTCTCCTCTCTCATTTATGGAGGCACGTTTTTAAATTGAGCATTAAGAAAATAATTATAGCAAAACAAGACTTAAGGCAAGTACAACTTGATCTAAGTATGAAACTTTTCAACTTTTATAAACATTTCATATATTTTATTAGTAAATGTTTGTTACTTGTTGTTTGGAATTAGGTCAGCTTAAAGACCAGATAAAGATATTAAAAAGCATGCTGTTAGAACGTATGTAAAAAGAAAACAAACTCCAAAATGAAGATAGAAGCAAACATGCTGAAAACTCCAAATACTACAGAAACATATTTAGATCACAAATATGTTATTTGGTTCCTACAGCCTTCCCTTATGAGGGTGTACACCAAATCCTTCAGTAAACTTGAAATAGATTGCTCCTCATGGAAGCAGTTGGAAAAGCAGCTCATTTTCCCTGGGGGAATAAACATTTTGGATTATCTTTGAATTCCAGTGCTACCCCCTACCTCCAGTTTTTGAAAGAAGTATGCAATGCACAGAAAATCTCTAGTTAATTTCCCAAGGAGTTCTTAAATTTAACATTTTGTTTGCTTGGAGGGATGTGGCAGGGAGAAAAAGAAAGATGGGAAGGAAAGGAGAGGAAAAGTAGGTCAGTGTGTTTCTCTTGCATGTCTTCCTTACTCCATTAAAAGTGCCTGTCAGATGACTAGCCAAGCCTATAATCCACAGTAAAAGCAGGTTTGCATTCAGTTGCACTTTTTGCCAGGGGACATATGCAATTCCATTTAGCTCCAGATCCCAAAATTAGGCATACACCATGAAAATTCAAAGAATATCCTCATAGATATTGAAGCAAAGCCATTTATGTGGCTGTAATAAACAATCTGTTACAGATATGGGACATTGAGATAGAATCCAATAGTTAATTTAATGCTTACTACCCTTAGGCACTGCCTGTAGGAGATCCAAGTACAACGTTTACAAATCAGTCTCAGAATATTTTCATGTGTCAGTATCAGTACAATTCTTTGCATGTCCACTTAAAAGCAAGCCACAAAGAATTACAGATAAACACACACAAGACTGCAGCTTCAACTTTTCCCCAAAACTATAGTAAAAAATAATCACCTCCTAATAAATACAACAGTGATTTAAAAAAAATGAGAACTATGTTATTATTTGGTGGACACACATCAAAGTTCCCTTGCAAAAAATAGGTAATGACAAATGTTGTTGAGTATCCCTTATCCAAAATGCTTGGGACTAGTAGTGTTCTGGATTTCTCATATGTGTATATATATGGGTGTGTGTGGAATTTACATAATGAGATGACTTGGAAATGAGACCTAAGATACTTATCTATGTTTCATATACACCTTGTATACATAGTCTAAAGATATGTAATTCACTACGGTCTGAAAGTAATTCCATACAATATATTTTAAATAATTTTGTACTTGAGAATTTGTATACATTCTACACATGCCTAATAACCCAGATGTAACCGGTATAAAGGGGGGGGGGTGTTAAACAATATTTAGCCAAAGTGTGGGCAGAATCGGATTAACAGTTGAAAAGCACTTGATTAAAAAGGTGTGCTTAAAACCCAATTCTGCCTCAAAAATGTGCACCTTCGCATGACTGTATATCCCTACAGTCATGCAAAACATGTGCTTCCCCCCATGTGCTTCCTTGAGAGCACATGCACATTTTAAAAGTCCAAAACAGCTGATCAGTTGATCAGGCTGTCAAAAAAATTTGAGCCATTGATACACAAGTGGCTCAGGGGAAACACTAATGGAAAGCAATTGAAACCATTCCTTTCTTTTGATCTTTATAATATTAAACAGTTGAATTTAGAGTTGGATGAGGAAAGAGAATCAGAAATCTGCTTGTGTGCACATTTAAGATATTCATATGTTTGCATATGAGGTCCAGTGCATCTCAAAGATAATAAAACAAAAACTTCCACAGTTGTGTCCCTTATCAGCCCTCCATCTTGATCTGCTTCAAAGAAAGATGTGAAGTCCTGCTTTCAGATCCCGGGATTTTGTGCCCCAGTTTTAAAACCCACATTTTGGCACTGACTGGATGCGCCCTGGGCCTCCATCAAACTCTGGTCTCTAGAACCATAGGCCTTGCCTACACTGACTATTTAATGCAAATTCAAACTGGTACTGGGGAAAAAATGGTTTTGATGTGCAAATGATTACAGAGGAAATTCTGGAACCAGTTTGCACCCAGGATGATGATTACACAAACCATAGACCTTTCATTTCTGTGCTTTTGCAAGTTTGTTGTCCAGCTATTGCATCTTGAAGCTAGCTTCAAACTACATTAAATAGTCAGTGTAGATGGATCCATAGTCCAATACACAAAGCATTGCAACATGCTGGCGAGGGATGGCAAAACATTTAGATAGAAACAAACAACTATGTGTTTTTATACATTCAGTATGCCATTGCATCAAGGGGGTGAGAGAGGCCTGTAGACATTGTTTTAGTAGTTACTATGTGCTTTTAAGTGGACTCAAATGGATGGTGATTGGTGACCATATCATTGGATTTGCCACTGATTTCCTTTAAGAAAAAGAGGGTATGTCTTTCCCCAAGGTCACCCAATGGGTCTTCATGGCTGAGCAGGGGTTCAGTTTCTAGTTTCCCAGAGTCCTAGTCCAATGCTCCAATCACTAGACCACAGTAGCTCTCTGTTCTGCCTACCCAGCTCTATTCCTCTGCTCAGTTGCCATACACATACTGGCCAAGTGGTGGGTGAGCGGGCTTGAAATTGCAAAGTCCTACTATGATCCTTCTGGGAACAGGCACTCTGTTTATGATGGAGTGGACAAACTGTCTTGGTTGTATAACAGAAATTCTGATTACAGTTACGCAAGGCTGACAAAGCTAATTATAATGAAATCTCAAGTGCTGCCTTTCCACTGATCCCATTCTACTTAGTTGTTGTTACTGTTTAATTTCCATATCGATTTCCATATAAGATCTGGAGCACTTCTGACAAAAAGTATAAGATAAGATTTTTATTTTTTTTAAAAAAAACGAGACATAATGACTGAACTTACACCGGCTGGATCTTATTTTTAGAGCTAAGCCATGAGGTTAGCATCCTGGCACAGCACCAAGAGGAGCTGTAATGTGGCAGAAAGCCTCTTCATTAACTAGCTTTCCAAGACCACAGCTTTGGATAATTCCCTTTGCTAAAGCATGAAATACATGAATGGGTAGACCCTATTTCCTAAATTTAAGATTATTTCCCATATCTCGTTCCCCCAACACATGAGTTCTCAATATACAAAAGATTATGCCCTATAAATTCTATCTTATCTATATCTCATGAACATGTGTGTGGAATTCTCAATGGTTTTGCCAGTTTATCCTCTGAAATATAGCCTACATCTTGTAGTGTTCATTGGTGCTCTCCCATGGAAGTGACCCTGCTTAGTTTCCAATTCCCTTTGGGGAATTCAGACTCCATTCTCATTCTTCAAATAAGGTACAGGTTCCCCCAAATACTTGAAATAATAATATAATTAAGATATATTCTCTCATGAGTAGTTTGGCTTTAAAAATGAATTTAAAAGGCACATTTTGAAGGAGGGAGCTGTTCCAACATCAACTTGAGCATACCAACCGACACTTGATGAGAAGTTGCCTAATTTTTTTTAAAGAAAAGATATCACTTACTCTAAATACAGAACATCTTTTCCCCCCAGTTTTCTTTCAGGCCGCAAAGCAATATAAGGTCTACTCTATTGATGGTTCCCAAGCTTACGTCTCCAGATGTTGTTGGACTTCCAAATTCCAGAAACCTGTAACATTATCTGGGAATCCGCAAACTGGGAAACAATGGTCTATACTAAGCTTCAACTCTTTCACTAAAGATAGCATTAAGGTGAACTTTCCCACAGCAGAGTTATGTGGAATAAAAATTCTCCAGGAGAATGAACACAATAATCTAATCAATGAGGATGCCCTACAACAAGATGGTTGGACACACATGTGTATTAATTTTACTACAGTCATTATAAAAGTTATTTTACTTTCCAGGACAGATATTCATGTCTCCCACTTTTTGCCATTTGTCAGCAGAATCTGCTGCCATTATTTTATTTGACTCATTGATGTAAGGTCTATGTTTAGCATTATTTCAATAAATCTATTTGGGGGTCATATTATTAAATATTACATGTAACTCTCCCACAGAAATGTTATACTCAATAAACATCTTAGTCAAATACTTTATTGTATAGTTCCCTTAATCAATGCAGCAAACTTGCTTTGAAATAAACACAGTGAAATTATCATTTCTATCTCTAGGTCAGCTTAAAAGGGAAAAGAATGAAAATCATGAATAAGATAACAAGAACTTTTCTCTGTTCATCATATGGATATAATTTACTTTTCTTTATCTTCTCCATATGTTCATTTCATCAAAACACAGCATGTACTGGTTAGCTATTTTTGTCTTTCAAGATTTTCTTAGAATACAACAGAGACACATTTTGGCTTCTGCAACGAGCTAGGAGACCAACCTCATTTCTTCAACCCCAGGAGAAACATCATGGCAACTGAGAGACCACCTGGAAATTTCCATCACCCAGTGAATGTGAGTTGATGCCTTTAGTAATGCCATTGGAAAATCTCTTTGAAGCAGCAACTTAGAATGATTGCACCTCATATTATTGGGAACATTTGTCATTACATTATGTTTATTCATTTATGTATTTATTTAAAACTTCTATACCCCGGCCTTCTCACTTCCGAAGAGGGACTCAGACCGGCAAACTGCAAGTATTCAATGCTAACATTAAAAATCTAAAAACATCATAAATTTACAATAACATTATCATATACAATAAATACATTTTAAAAGCCTTTCGCCAAAGTAAAATCAAGTCCAACTCAATCCATATATTCGGTCCGTATCTAGTGGTTAGCGACTTTAGTCGATTCGCGATCTCCTTCATTCTGCGAAGGTCTTATTGCACAGCCATGTTTTCACCCGCTTCCTAAAAGTCAGGAGGGAGGGGGCGGATCTAATTTCATTTGGGAGGGAATTCCATAGCCGGGGGTCACCACAGAAAAGGCTCTGTCCCTCGTCCCCACCAGACGCGCCTGTTTCATAATATTTATAGAAAATCCATGGGAACATTCATTGAACCATTATGTGAATGGTTGAGTCAATCCACCTGGCTTTTGAAGATAATGGATATTTTTGGCTACTTAAAAGAAATCAAAAGCTTGTAGATCAACTTCAATGCAACCAAGGGCAACATTTATTGCAAGGAGTGCCGTAAAACATCAAAAGGGTAAACAACAAACTCTGCATAACGTAATGAGACCTTTGACTGTGTTGCCTACATATCTCTCTTTTTTTCTCTGTGCATACTTTGACTCTGTACATTTTGCTTGCTTTCAATGATGTTGAAGACTTGTACTAATGTAATAGGCTAAAACAATGCATCTTTTGTGTTCAGCAACTCTGGAAAATTTTAGTAGTAGTAGTAGCAGTAGTAGTTTAAAGATCACATCAGGAGAAGAGCAGGTTAACAACCCTCCTTGACTCCTCTTCTTCCCATTCTCATGAAGTAAAATCATCTTTATTTATTAATTAATTAGATTTATTAGCTGCCACTCCCAGTGGCTCGAGGCGGCTTACAACAAACATCACAACAAAATCACAATCAACAACAGCATTAAAACAAAGAATAAAAGCAGCTCAAAGGCCTTGCAGGCGTTCTTAAATATTACAGCTTAAACGAAAGATACAACTAACCCAAAATAAAAGAGAAGTCTCCTTCCGAAGTCAGCAAAGCAAGGATTTATGTATGCAAAGCAAACTTGGCCAAGCAGCATGTGGGAGGGTTAAAAATTCTGATAAAATGGATGTTGCAGCAGAGGAGCGATGAAAGGCTCATCACTGCAGACATTATACCTCAGAGAATAAGGGCTAGTGTAACTTCCAGCTGAGGACATGTAATCAATCTTTATGTGCGCTTATTAGCAGTATCTCCCTCATGTTGCTCTGTTCAGACAAGGGAAAAAATGCACACAGAGAAATCAGTGGTATGAAACTGCTTTAGCTGAACAGCTGCACCCTCATGCTACTGTTTCTGCTTTTCTGTTTCTATGTCTGGCATGAAAAATTGTCCACAATGCTAAAAATAAAGCCATTCCCCTGCTCAGACAGCCATAAAACAGGGAAGAGCTGTGGCAGAACTAAATTAACCTTGACTTGTAGTAGGAATTGACCCCTTTCCTGGGGCAATGGTACTGTTCCCCAGAGTTTAGAAAAGTTACATTTTTGGACTTCGATACCTAGATTCTTGCAGCGGTGCTCTGAATAAATAATCTCTCTGGCCTATTATACAAAGATATAATAATATAGTAATATAGATGGCTTAAATACCCTTATAAGGCACCTGGTCATGTCTAATCTTGAAAGCTAAACAGCCTTAACCCAAGTAGTACTTGGACTGGAGACCACCAATGAATACTAGATGCTTTTAGGCTATATTTCAGAAAAAAATAACAATAGCTCCACTGAATATTCCTCACTTACAAAATCCCTATGCAATTCATGAGGTCCCTATAAATCAATTGGCATGTGCGATCCATGGTTTTAAAATACGTACACAACGAGGGGGTGCTGGTGCTTTGTTTCTATGATGTTTCTAAAGTTTTGATGGTGAAAATTTTAGAACTCTAACAAAAATTTCAAATTTTTGTTATAAGTGGCAGTTCCTAAATGTTTCGGTCATAAAACATGGCAAACGTTTATTACACTCCAAAAACTTTATCTTTGTGCAAAGGACATCATCCTATAGCACATTTTTTGGTCTTTGTTGAGTCTCAAAAATAAAGTTTTTAACAAAGTTTATGCCTGAAAAAAATAAAGTTTCTGGAGTAAAGACTTTATTATCAAAACAAAAAATAAAATTCTCAAAAATCAGGAACAGATTTTCTTTATTATCAAAATTTTTTTTATAAAAACTGAAAATTCTCCAAAAATCAGTGGATAAGTCAAACGTTCTGAAATTTGGTTGAGCTAACAGTGGTGAAATTTACAACCATTTAGAACTATGGATTGCACATGCCTATAAATCTGGCATGGGCAACCTTTCTAACTTGGGGGCTGCATAACAGGCCAAAGCGGGGTGGATGGGCAAGGTGGGAGGGGTTCTCCCCAAGCCCCCTCCCTGTCCTTTTCTCCCCTTCCTCTTCTCTTTTGGAGGCAGAAAGTGAAGGAAAGATGGGAAATGTTTGGATCACAAAAGGGTTAGCCTTGGTCAGGATGAAAAGGTGGACATGAGAGAAAAAGTGTATCCAGTAGGAGTACTGCCTATTCCTGATATATAATCCTAGAATCCTAGAGCTGTAAGAGACCACCCAAGGACTATCCAGTCTGACCCCCTGCCATGCAAGAAGACACATCAAAACACGCCCAATAGACAGCCTCTGCAGAAAAGCCTCCAGAGAAAGAGACTCCACCACACTCCGAGGCAGCCCATGCCATTCTCCAACAGCTCTTACTCTCAGGAAGTTCTTCCTAATCTTTCCAGTCAAATCTCTTACCCTGCCATTTGAAACCATTGCTCCCTTGTGCCATGGTCTATAACAGGCCTGTCCAACAGGTGGCCCGGGGGCGTACACGGCCCCCTAGCCCCTTGGCTACGGCCCCTTACCCTCCTGCAATAAATAACATATTTTTAAAAATATTTTAAAAATATTTTTAATTAAAAATATTGATTTTTATTATTATTTTTGGTCCCGCCCCTTGGCTTTCTATTGGCCACCTCCTCTTCTCCTGAGGGAGGGGCCAATGGGAGGAGTGACGTCTCTCAGGCCCCGCCCCCTTGGCAGCAAACAGGAAGAGCGACCTGTCCGCATCGCTTTCCCCCTCGGCAGCGCTCCTTCGTCCTTCTCATCCTCCCTCCCTTCCCAGGGAGGGGAGTTATTGCAAGGAAGCATTCAGCGTTAAGGTGAGCCACATTTCTTCTCCCTCCCTCCTTCCATTCCACCCTTTCATCCTTCTTTCTTCCCTGCCCCTTCCCTCTCTTTCTCCTCTCGCTCGCTTCCTCCTCCTCTTCAGGATTGCTGCTGCTCCATCTGGGAGGTGCTTAGGCCCTCAGCGCCAGGGAAGCAAAAGGGGTTTGGGAGGGGAGGAGTGTCTGTCTGAGTGACAGAGAGAGAGAGAGAGAGAGAGAGAGAGAGAGAGAGAGAGAGAGGAGGGGGACCTGCCCTGGGCACACCTCTCCCCAGTGCAAAGGGAAGATCTCTCTGGCTCTCTCAGACACACACACACACACACACACACACAAGCCCCTTCCTTTCTGACCCCTTCATTTGCGTTTCATGAACTGTCTCTTTAATGAGAAGGAGAGAACCGGCCAGCCATAGGAGAGGGGAAGAGGAGAAAAGGAGGGAGGGGAAAATGGAATGAGAGGGAGCTCAAGGAAAGGCCTCCCACCCCCTTTCCCCCTCCTTTTCCTCCCCCCAGAATTATTTACATTCTTTGCAATTACCTAAGTTTACTTTGATGACTTGCACTGAATGGAATCAGCCAGGGGTAAACTGGCAGAATGAAAGCACACAGACCTTTCAACTGCAAGGCCATTCAATGCTGATCAATGTGGCCAGTAGAACAGTCATATATTCCAGTTCAAAGCAGAGATTGTGGGGTTTTCTGCCTTGATATTCTGTATATTTATGCCCCTCATGTGTTCCATCCATCCCTCCCTCTCCCCTTATTTAAATAATATAATATGTAATTGTATATTAATGCCCCTCATGTGTTCCATCCATCCCTCCCTCTCCCCTTATTTAAATAATATATTTAATTGTATATTTATGCAATGGCGGGGGTGGGGAGAGGGCGGAGCCAGGGGAGGGGAGGGGCGGAGCCAGGGCTTGGCCCCCCAGGTGATCAGTGACTGGAATTCCGGCCCAAGGGCCGGTAGAAGTTGGACAGCCCTGGTCTATAGAGCAGCAGGAAGTCAGTTTTCCCTTTCTTCAATGGGACACACTTTAAAATCTTGAAACAAGGTTCTTATGTCCCCTCTCTACCTTCTCCTCTCACAGCTAAACATCCCCCAGGAGGAAAGGAGGAAGGAAAAAGAATAGAAAGGGAGAAAGACGGAGGAAAGAAAGGGTGGAAGGGAATGGAGGGAGAGAGGGGGAAAGAGAGAAGGAAGGAAAGACAAAAGGGAAGGAAGGTGAAAGAGGGGGGAAGGAGGGAGGAAAGATGGAAAGACATAAGGGTAGGAGGGAAGAAAGGAGGGAGGTGGGAAAGAAAGAAGGGAAGGAGGAAGGAAAGAGAGAAGGAAGGACAAGATAGGATGATGTGAGAGAGGAGGGCCTGAGAAAAGAGCCCAAGGGACTACATCTGGCCCCCGGGCCTGGGTTTGCCCATACCTGCTATAAATCAACAGCGGCTTGAAGGCAAACACATGCACATTAGACTCTATATATCCTCCCTAAAAAGAACTTTAGAAGTCCTTTATTTTCATTAGGATGAGTGCCAAAATGCTACTATGTGCAGCCATCCTTGATTCAGCTGTACTGTAAGGCCTTTGCTGTTTATTTATTTACTTGTTTGTTTGTTTTCTGGTGCCTTCATAACTAAGATGTCCCCATACTCTCTTTTTGGCCAATCCCATGCTCTACTTTTTCTTGATTGTACTTATGCCATAGCTAGACCACACTGTGGGAAATGCTAATTTGATGTATAGCTAAAAAGTGAAGGTAGGACTAGTTGTGTTTATCTAAGAGGCATCATTCACCATCCTTAACTATATCCACGCAACACTCTGTGCTGAAGGATGCCTTGGGAGTTTCAATAGAAACCTTGACTCCCGACCTCCATAAATATCTGATGCCATTCTGTTCATTCTCTGCCATTCACAGCACTGATGTTCTTGCCATATTCAGAAGCTGATTTATTTGAACATCAAACATAAGAAGCATCTTGTTCAATGATACTGAATGAATGAACATTTTATTTCAGTCAATGAGTAGTATGTTCAGTGATACTGAATATCTTTCTATCTAGCAATCATAATAGTCACTAACATTCATATTCTTCATCAATTTGTCAATTCTTGCTTCTAAATTCATGCAAACTGCTACCCAGCACTAGATCATGTGGTTGCAATTTTTATAATTTAAACTAGCATTTGCAAAAAAGCACTTTTATTTAACATTTCCTGAACATCAGATTTCAGTTACATGAGAGAGGGAGAAAAACTACTCGCACAGCATATGCATCTCTTTGTTTACCTCTCTCATGTTCCCCCTTACTCACCTTTTCGCTAAACTTAAAGATCCCCAAGAGCCCTTTCTTCATAGAGAAGTTGCTCTAGCAAAGTCTGCATGCATCCTAAAGTAGACTGTGCATCACATGTCACCTGGGAGCTCCTTGGACTCTACCTCCCAAACTAATTTTCTTACTACTAAAGGATTTCCTAAGTAAGAGTTTTGTACTAGTAGTAAACTTTATTATGGTCAATGACCATATCATAACAGAAGAACCCAGTCTCACACACACACATCAAACCCAAGGGGTTATATGCTTCAAACTTCAACACATTTTAAAATCTAGGCTAAAACCCAACACTATAAAAATCCACTATAAATATTATCCAACACTATAAATGTCAATCTATATCTGATTTCCCATCTTTGTTCTAGAGATGAAGCTTAGGTCTTTAGACTCTCAGTTGGATTTTAATCGCAGCCATGCAGAACTCAGCGACATTATACGTCACAGCTGAGTTTGTGTCCGAGAGCAGCAGGGCTATATAGAATTGTCCAGAGCATCCTGGGTATTTAATTGTCCATGGCGAGATGAGACAAGATCGAATATCTCTATAAAACAAGCACTGCAGAAATTTTGTACTAGAAGAAACTCCCAATCTCTCGGAAAGTTTTTTTTTAAAAAAGTGGACCACTTCTGATTTTTATTTCACGTTAATTATGTCTCTAGGTTTGGTAGTCCATGAACTATTACAAATTGCACCCATTCTACTTTGCACCTTTTCTGCATCTCTTCTATCTGCAACTTTCTTTTTGGAGCACACCAACAAAAGAACAACCTTGTAGTGAATAAGCACCAGGGTCTGTTTCAGTCTCCCAGATGCTCCTATCTGTGTCAAGCTGCATGGAAAGTAAATTTCTGAGAATTTGTTATTTTCTTCAGCCATTAATTGACTTGTTTCAGATACTCTTCAGAAGCAAAAACAAGTTGCAAATGAATGCATAGGCTATTAATCTGCTATACATGGCACAGGAGGGAAAGCTCATTAGCTGAGTTGATGCAATTACTGCTATTACATAGCTGTCTCTCCTGAACATGGATTTGATTTTGTAATTAATAATTTACTTTAAGATGCTGCTTTAAGGCCTTAAAGCTGGCAAGTGGAAGGCAGAGCAAAACTGACGAGGAGGTTAGGGAAGGGAGATCTGGAAGATATCTCTTTTACACCCCTTAAAGGCGGTGAAGCAAAACTGTCCCACTGAGAAACATTAAGCAAAGATATTTAATCACAGGAAAAATATGCATACATGTCAAATTGATCTGAATTGTTCTATTATTAATGAATCATTAAACTATGCATAGATCCAATTCCCAAACTAGCACCTTCTAGGCCAGGGGTGGGTAATTACCGGCCCTCCAGATGTTTTGGACTTCAACTCCCAGAAATCCTAACAGCTGGTAAACTGGCTAGGATTTCTGGGAGTTAAAGTCCAAAACACCTGGAGGGCCGGTAATTGCCCACCCCTGTTCTAGGTAATACTGCATTGTTAGGTGCCAATGGCAGTGCTGGTTGGGGATGATAAGCAAAAACATAACAAACATGGGAAAACACTTGATGGGGAAATGCTAATATAAGCCATTACTCTTTGCTGTAAGACTCAGGGCTCTTGTACCAATGATCAGTTTGATTTATCAGAAAGATCGATACCTTTTGGGTGCTGTTTGTTTTCTAATTCAGTCCTCTTCAGGCATATATCTCATACATTAAAGTTGATTCAGGGCTTTGGCACAGGTGAATGTACAAAAGCCTTTGTACCAGTGAATGCACCATGTCCATGCCAATATGCAAACACTGGATGATTCAGTCAATCAGGCATGTGGTTTCAAGGTCAAGGCTAGTTGACCCAGCTTTAGGGATCTAATTGTTTTTTTAGTCTTGCTTTCAAAAGAAGCAGTGAATATTTTTTAGTAAATTTCTTCCCACTGAAAGAAAGTAATTGAAAACAGTTTTTGAAGAGTACTCCTAGTCTAGGACTTATTCTTCCCAAAATCTGCATGTAATTTTTTCTTGTGCAGAAAATGCTGTAACTAGGAATTTACGAGTCTCCTTGTAGAGCAGTGGTTCTCAACCTGTGGGTCCCCAGGTCTTTTGGTCTACAACTCCCAGAAATCCCAGCCACTTTACCAGCTGTTCGGATTTCTGGGAGTTGAAGGCCAAAACATCTGGGGACCAACAGGTTGAGAACCATTGTTGTAGAGAGAAAACATGGTTTATAAACATAATAAACATAAAATAATAATCAACAACATAATCTGTAAAGAATTAGTTTCTTTTGTGTAAAAAGGAGCATTTTTCAAGCACTGAAAAATATGCACAAAATATACCTCTTGCATAGAAAATGCTGTTTTCTGCACAAAATGTGTGAACTTTGTACAAAATGGTTACTTTTTTTGCAAAAAGGAAAACCAATAAGATATTCAACGGCAATATTTTATCTCATGTGTCTGGACTACAAATATACTCAGCAGTCTTAGATTCTCCTCATCAAGGCTAACTGACACTAATGCAACACCGTTTTGGGAATATTTTCAGATATTCTTTCCTATCCAATTTCCATCTTGTACCTATTTCAAATCCCTTGAGAAATTTAATTGTCAGATTTTTCGACCAATGCCATGATATACCTATTGTTTTGAATTTCTGGGATGTCTTTCTACTGTAAGGCAAAAATAGCCTTTTCAAAAGGGGGGGGGGGGAAGGCAACCCAATCCACAGCACAAAGCAAGTTCCCTGTGCAAGCATGTGAAGCTGCTTGCTGGATTGGGGCCAATTTGTTTTTTCCCAGTACAATACATTCCTTATCTCTGTTTGGACTTGTGGATACTAATCAAAAGAGAAAACAGAAATCTGTATGTACCATCAGTTTCGGTTCATTAGCCTTGCAGAAAGTGGTGGAGAAAGAGAGTCAGCGAACGAGTGAGCGAGCGAGAGGAAAATCACAATAAAAAGGGTCATAAAATTTCCGGATATGTTAAAAAAGAATAATTATTCTGCTACAAATCTCTGAATTAATTGCATTTCACCATTTACCTAGTTGGAAAGTAAATCACTAGATAGTAAAATAAATGGCTTCTGCTGCTCTTTGCAACCATATCATGCTTATTGGTGCCTTTAAAATCCTATCAACCACAGGGACTGAGGACTGACTTTGCACACATAGCTGCTTCTCACTGAAATTGCCTATTGAAAGGGCAGCCTTTGGCCTCAGGGATGTATGCGCCTTGTCTTGCTTTTTCATAGGATAGAACCAAACAGTAATGTATACATAGAGGATTTCACACAGTTCTAGTTGGGCACTCATTCTTCTTTATGCCCTCAGGAGTAGGCATTTGGGCTGCTATTTCAATTGTCCACCATGATTAACTTCTCATTGGGGGCAGGTTAAGCGGTGTAGACTTGTTTTCCTACATAGCCTTGGAAACGTACATTTTTGTCCTTTGTTGTGACATTTGTGCTGCAAGGGGCAATCATGCACTTCAGAATGGGAAAAGTAGGGACTGACGTGAAATGGGCAAAGGCTGACACACACAAATATACACACACACTTTTAAAAGCCTACAACAAACAAGCTTTTCCCCCTAAATAGAAACATTTTTTCCTCAAAATGCCAGATTAGAAAGGAGTTTACCATGTAAGCTCTGACAGCTTACATATTGGTGCACTTTGGACACAGACTTGAGCTAACAGAGGGTGCAGCATACTTCAGGTCACTGAAATCATAAACTCATAAAAAGTAGAGCTGGAAGCATATTCAGGGGTAATTGTGTTGGCCACACAGCAAAATAAAACAAAATCTTAAAAGAGTGATACTTTATTGGGCAACTAAAATGCATCATAGGAAAGGTCTACAAGGGTCATCTCAATGGACTTAAACACAACAAACTTTTTGTTAGATTAAGGCCGTAACATTAAAAACAGTTTTCAGTATTATGATGCACATGTATTGTGATGCAAGCCTTCCGTTCACACATTCCCCTCTCTTTCATACTCCTCTGTGTCTGCAAGGCAGATTAACAGAAGCATCCTAATGTGGCCAGAAAGGAAGAAGCAATGTGATGCCAAGAAAGAGATAATATGAGGGGACAGAGATGTGCAATAAATACACATGTTTATACTGACATAAAGCTGCAGATGTGAATGTAGAAGTACTGACAGCTATTGAAACAGAAATTATTCTGATCACAGTGGAGAAAACAGAAATTCTGCTCTCCCTTCATATGATTTAGTTCTGTTCCAAGCAGACAGGGCATCTTACCATATATACTCATGTTATTGGAGGGCAGGTTTTGGGACCAAGATGGATTTTGATAGGACCCATGAAAAGTTGAGGGTCATTCTGTGGAGAGTGGAAAGTGCCAGCCCTGACCACCACTGTTTTCCTGTCCCAATCATTTAAAAAGGCCAGAAGCAGAGCCGTGGTGGAGAGACTATAAGTGTCAGTACTTCTTTTAGGTTCTCCAAGGACAAAGGTCTCAACTTTCACCACTCACCTCAGAGAAGCGAATAAGAGTAAATGTACAGTATATAAACTGACCTCTGGAAAAGCTGACTCAGATTTTTTGGGTTTGACTTTTTTCACTAAAATGTCTAAACTCTATGTGAGCATAATAAGTAGTTCCCCAGGATTATTCTGTGTGAGGGAATCCCACAGAACAATTTCAGCCACCTATATATTTTATGACGTCACAGAAAATTATAATGTCCTTAAATTTTTTTTACAGAAAACAAAAACACATACATTTTCAAAGCTGTTTTGACACGTATTTGAAAAAAGAACATGAAAGATATTCAAAGGCGATGTTCCATCTCATGTGAATATGAGTTTTCTGTGTGTCTTATGTACTGTAGAATATCTTTGATTCTCTGCTCACAAACACTCCTGTGGATATGGGGCATTTTATATCTTTTAATACAATGGAATTCTAAGAAAATATACCAGATTAATGGACTTAATATTTTTTTATTTGCATAGATTATGGTTTTCTTAAGAGATAAATATTCAGAAATGGTGTTGCCAGTTCATTCTTATAAAATATAGTCTACAGCATCTGGTAGTTGTTGGCAGTTTCCCATCCAAGTCCTAACCTGACCCTGCCTTAGCTTACAAATTCAGGCAGGACTTGATGCCTTTTTTTTCCTTAATTTTTTTTTCAAAAAAATTTGATAATTAAAATTTGATATTTCAAAAACAGATAACCGGAAAGCACTGTGAATCCATCCATCCTCTTCCATTCCTTTCCATTGGTTGGCTTAGAAACATTCTTCAGAAAACCAAAGAGGAATCAAGGCAACTAGAGACAAATGCTCAAGCTTTCCTGTCCAGCTAACTAAAATGGTTAGATTTTCTTCTTTCTGTCTTTTTGAAAAGGAAGCCTGATAAATCTGAGAAACTGCAGAATGTGGAGAGCCACATCTGGGAACATTTTGCCTGAGATCCTATATCTGCATTTCATAGTAGAGGAATTACTTTATTACAAGTGATTTTGGTTTTCTTCCTTCATTACACTGTTTTAAAAGTGACCAATTTCAGTTATTTCTGCCCCATACTTGAGCAAACCGCTGATTTTTTTACTCTCACCAAAGTTCTTTGATTGTTTTTGTTCTATAAAATTGATATAGTGGTGGGTGGAAGCAAACGTGTGATTTCTTAGTTGGAACTCAAACAACCTCTTACACTCACATATCTGGAGAAATTATTTCTGTTGTGACAATCACCTTATCAGGTGATTTTCAAATCTCGGATTTTTCAATGTGTATAGAGACCCAGAAAAGGATTAAACGATCTATTCTAGATAGACTACACAGATCTGGAGAGGAGGATCTGTATGTTTACTTAGCAGTAAGTCCTGCTGTGTTCCATGGGGCCAAATTCATAGTTAGCATGCATAATATTGTAGCCTAAGTGATGAAAACAAACTAAGACAGCTTTGTTCTTTGTTACGATAGCCAGATGTTCTGTTACCTTAATTTAACCAGAAGATATTGATACTTTTATTATTCTGCTTTCTTGCCAACTCTTGTATCTGAATTAATGTCTTATCAACTGTATTTTATATGATCTGTGAATCCACATAAAATCCACCTGAATTCTGCTCTACTAAGAATTCAGCAAATAATTTATATAAGAATGAACCACAATTTTGCTCAAGCAAGAAGTTTATTTCTTAGTACAGGTGCAAGAAAGATCATGGTGTAAAGTACAGTTTGGTTAGGAAGCTTGCTTCTTATGATAAACAGAGAAAATGTTGACAGATAAGTAGTATGTATTGAATGTAATATGTAAACATGTCTTTTGTGTTTACATATGTACATATATCTGTGTGAACTAATATGTGCATGTTTATGGGCACGGGGTCTTGGATCACTCCCTCCCTTACCCTATCCCTCTTAACTCTGGCATGTGGGCCCATAACATGTCATTCTACAACAATTCAAATGTAGAGTGGGGCCAATATAGTGTTGCAAACAGCAGTTGAATTTCAAGCCTCATAGTTTGCTTAATTTACTCTCTGCTTTTATTGCTTTATTGTCTTTGCATTTCTCGTTTTGCTACTGTTTTATGGTTTTAATCATATGATTGCAATTTAAATGGAAAGGTAGAATACTTAGCAACTGATTACTAAGTTGTTCTTTCCCTGTGAGGTCTGAATTCTCCAACTTTCAGTTTGAATACTTCAGCTATTGAATGGGAAAGTAAATGACCCTGGTTTTTGGACAGGCCCCAGAACCTCAGGTTTTATCTTAGGAGAGGAAAAAAGAAGACATATTCACACTGGAGACAGAAAATGTTTGTTGTTTGTACTTGGAGATGCCTTGGTCAGCTTCTGTTTGTTTTTGTTTTCTGACCAATGGTTATGTGGGTCAGGCCAAGTTAACAGGCCTTTCCCTGGATGCAACTATTGAAAGGAGGTAGGCAATGCCCTTGTTTGCAAACTGGAATGAGTGACAGGGTTCTGGCTATTGTTAATGAAAAATTCCAGACTCAAAAGGAAACAGATTCCCATTCAGGACTTTAGCCAAATGTGCTGTCCTTTAGGTTAGAAGAAATTATAAGGGGTGATCAAGCTAATTTGGTTTTCATCGTTCTTTTTCAAGAGATGTTCAAAGGAATGTTAAGTGGGTCTTGGGAAAAAGAAAATTGGAAAGTGACTTTTTATGTCTTGTATCCCATGAGGACACTGATTAAGCCAAAGCTGAGCAACTTTTTCAAAGTTGCACTATTGGGTTACATATATACATACTCACACAGAAAAGGTGAGACAGCAGATGGGCTAAAGGCATGTTCCTTGTAGTTTTGGTTTTGTTGCTTTTGGAGGAAGTTGCACCATCTTGATTCCTGCTTGTGTTACTGGGGTATGTGTGTTGGTTTTTCTCCATAGTTTGGGATTCACCCAATCGTGTTGACTGACACTTCAGTTTTACTTGGCTCTTTTTCTTTTGTGCTATATCCATAGCACAAAGGCTATGGATATGCTGTAAGAATGCTCCCACTTGCTTTGTCAATAGTTACACGGTTTACTGCCATTGTCACGTAGCCATAGAATGAAAATAAGAAATGGAGCATCACTGCATTTCCCATTTTACTCTGCACTACTAAATGGCCTTTGTGACAAAGGCTTCATGCCTCACCCGATTTCAACTATGGTCCCGCCTTTTCTACTATATTTTTGAAGGAATTTGTTTTTAAATTTGATTATGCATATGTCTACTTGTTCACCAATCTTCTCTCACATGCATCCTCTTTACAAAGTTGTCTTTTATTTTGTTATGATTTTGACAGTGGCAAAGTTTTGCTGTTGTTGAATGCCTTCATTTCTACTTCTGGTTACCCTTGGGCTTGGTTCAGAGTTGCCTAAACTGACACCAAAGCTTGCTTTATTAGGTTGGCCAGTTCAATCTCTAGAAAGTGGCATGTTGTTTTTCTGTGCTTTCAGGTCATCTTTGATTTATGGACACTCAAAGCCAAATCCTTCATTGGTTTTCCTTGGCAAGTTTTGTTCAGAAGCGGGTTGGTTTTGCCTATCCCTAAGGCTAAGAGTGATTTACCTGTTCAAAATTTATCCGAGTAGATTTCCATGACAGACCAGGGATTCAGTCATAACCCAAATCACTATATTGCACTGGTTCTCTGGCTAAACAATATGTCTGAGAACCACATATGTGGGGTTGATCAGGGTAAATTGTAGGGGTGATAAGGAAATATGATGAATATACTCAGATATATACTCACTTTTATCATATCTTATATTTATTTTCTGTATTGTTATAAGTGTCTTATTTTAACTTACTACATAGAGTGCAATCAAGTCTTATCAATCCCTGCTGTTTTGTTTGATATTGTGATGTGGCCTAAGGGCTAATCAATAAAATTGCTACTACAGTGGTTCTCTGACATTTTTATCTTAGAAATAGCTTTCAAAAAAACCTTTATTCAATCTTTAGATTGAAGAAAATGTATTAACTTCCTACTGGACACACAAACTTCCCACCACAGACTTCGGCAACAAGTAGACCTGTGGGTGTAACCATGTATATGTACATCAATGAGCACAAGGACAGTATGTTACAAGCTACAAAAAGCAGGAACCAGGATGTACAAAACTTGTATATTTTTCCTTCCTGGGGACTTTGAAATCCACACCAACACCACTGTAATTCTGAGATGTGTTTTTCATTGACAATAGAGTTACTATGCAGCATGTAGTGATTTAATAACCAACAATTCAAGTACTGCACAACCTCTGACAAAACTCTATAGTGACATACTCTTTATCTGATCTAAAAATAATTTTACATAAAATCAACTCTGACAGTTTCTAACTAGAGATGGGGTTTTAAATCTAAATGTGTACTCTTTAAATTCAGGAGCTAAGTTTCTATCCCAGGAGCTTCAGGGGACTACATGGACTATCAAAATAACTGCAGCAAGAATTGGATTTTCATGTGTATTTTTGAAAAAAAAAAGTGTACTTTTTAGTGCAGGGGGACCAACAGACATTTTTAAAAGCTGTATTTCTGATTGTCATCCAGGAATGAGAACTCGGGTCTTTTTTTGAACAGGGGACAGAGGAAAGAAAGGAATTTGGGAAAGTAGTTAATGGAGATTGAAGGGAACAAGGCAAATAAAAGCAGCCCCAGGGCCACATGCAGCTTCACATTGCCCACCCCTGACCTAAACCAATTTGTAAACTAGAATATTTATGTTTTCAGTTTTGCACTTCTCACTTTTGTGGTGCAGTATTCCAATAAAAACCATGTAAGGAGTTATGTATTGAGAACATGGCATAAAAAATAAAAAAGTGTATATTAGGGACAAGTGATTGCAAAGAATGCATACATTGGTGGAATGTGTATCTAAAACAGCACACTAATTCCCCTATGAATTTTCATGGAGGTTTTAACAATATTTGCAAATGGATGGGAAAACGGAATGGAATTTGACGTGTACTTATAAAATATGAACATTGCACAAAGTAAAACAGACACATTTCTGCATGCTTTCTTCTGCCCCCATTACGCCACATTCCTATGGCCACCACTGTGGCCCAAACAGATAAGACAGATGGGGCAAATGAGACAATTTCTAACATCAACTCACATTCTTTGGACATTCCCACTTCAAAGCACTTCTGTAGTCTGCAGTACTGGCAGCGATTCCTAGTGACTTTATTAATAACACAATTCTTATCCCGGTGACATGTATAAACCATGTTCTTCTGAATGCTTCTGCGGAAAAAACCCTGCAATCAAACAGAAAGAAAAGAGAGTGAAGTGAAACCTCTCATCATGTTGCCAATTGTTCTCTGAAGTGACTGAAAGAGCTGCAATTCTGTGACTAGATTTGATAACCTTCAAGCCTTTATGAAATATGCAACATCTCATACGACTCTTTTGCAACATGGGGAATCGCATTCAATCAAAAATAAACAACTCTATTTACCAAAGGGATTAAGGCAGCAAGTACAAAGAACATGCATTCAAAAACTGAAGGACAAAGTCTGGTGGTCCATTTATGTCACACTCAAAATATGGAGAAGAAATTGTATGAGTCACTTTGTCTAGGACTCTGTGAAACCAGCCATTTATTCATTCACAATGCAGGAGATGCTCACCCTCCATCAAGCAACTGGAATGCCACCAGAATGTATGTATAAGTCAGGGCACAGTCAGGGCAAATTCAAGGTCATTTCCTCCTTTTTTGATCCTGTTCTGGAATCAACAATAAAATGCCTCTGGATATAAATAATAACTATGTATTTTCTTGGTTGATTATTTTTGATATGCAAGAAAAACATTCTAATTGACCCAGGTGCAGATGGATATAATTCTGCAGTCCCACTGAAGTCTCCTACTCCCCCAATTCCAGCCATTCAGCAGTAGGTCTGACTTCAGACTAAATCAAGAATAGATCTGAAATCAGTGCATCTCACAGATAATATTTAACTCAAGTGCCATAGATTCAATTGGTCTATTTTAAGTATTACTAGTATTGATCAAACCCTATATATTTGTAAAACCTCAGAACAAATAGTTGATCTTATTAGAATATGAACAGTTGATTCAAAGTACCGTATTTTCCGGCATACTAGATGAGTTCTTAACCCTGGAAAATCCTTGCTGAACTTGGGGGTCGTCTAGTATGCTGGGTATAAAAAAAAAATCACTGTTTTGGGTAGAGGCGAGGGAGGCGGGCAGCTGCCCTGCACTGGAGCAGGGCACCCGGAGCAGCAGCAGCTGCTGCGCTCCTCCAGCACCGCTTGTCTCCCACTGCTGGGCTTCAGCCTCACCGAGGGGCTCTTCCACTCTGTGTCCACCTTGGCTGTCAGTGCAGCGGCAGAGGAGGTGATATACTTCTCCACCGCATGGACAGCCGAAGCGGGCCTACAGTGGAAGAGCCCCTCGGTGAAACTGAAGCTCAGCAGTGAGAGACAACTGCCAGATGGCAGCCCTGGGGTTCTGCTTGCCTCCCGCTGGCGGGCTTCAGCTTCACTTAGGGGCTCCTCCACTCCAAGCCCACTTCAGCTGTCATGTGGTGGCAGAGGCGGCGGCGATATACTTGCTGATGGCTGCATCACCTCCTCCTCCTCCACAGGCGTGGGTTACTCTCTTCGTCCCACAGGTGGGAGGAGGGAAAGGAGGGAGAGATGACGCCCAAAGACAAAACCGCCGGAGTGAAGAATTGGCGAAAATTGAGACATGACATGGCTTTGGGAGCAGGATTGAGCCTCCTCCTTTTCCTCTTTCCTTCAAAGATAGGTGGGCTTAGCGAGAGTCCAAACGGGGCTGCCTTGCCCCGCCAGCGCCGTCTTTTGCCTTTACAGATACCCTCGACAGGGCTCTGAAAGGGGAAGACAAGGGGAGCCCTGGCTTTTGGGACTCCCCTGTTTCCCTGTCTTCTTCTTCCAAACCTGGGAGACCACCCCTCCCTCTCTCCCAGGAAAGCTCATTTGCTTCGGATTTGCCTGCAGCAGTGCCACTGACTCGCTCACTTAGCCCATGCCTCTTTGTCTGAAGAGCTTAGGCTACAAGCACCCCAGCTCTCACTTTCTGAAAAGCTTCCCTACAAGAGGAGGAGGAGTACAAGGTGGCTCTTGGCACTTGGGCTTCTTCCTCTCCTGCTTCTTCTTCTTCTTCTCTCTCTCTCTCTCTCTCTCTCTCTCTCTTGCACGTCACATCTAAATACATCGGTAATTAGATGGAAGCCTGCCGGAAATGATAGATTGGCTGCATAGAGAGAGAAAGAGAGGCTCTGCTCTAGCCCCCGCTCCTCTTCCCCTTGGCTAAGTGGGCCCCCTGAAAATCAAGCCCAGGTTGACATTACACGTCACTGTCTTTTTCAGTACTGTAATTAGCTGTGCCAAAGGATAGAGAGGCTACGCGGCTTCCCTTCTTCAAACTGCTTTCAAACATGTTTGCTGTATGATTGTGAGAGGAGGGGTCGCAGAGTCTGGCTAAATATATACACCTAGGAAAAGAGCGAGGAGAACAGCGGGCGGAAGGAAAGGAAGGAGGTAGGGGGCGTCGAAGAGAGGAAAGGAGTGGAAGGAGGAGGCCGCCTTTATGGAGCCGAGAAGCCACCTCAAAGCCCAGTAAAGGAGGCTTTGGGTCCTGAAGGGGTAGTCTAATAGGGTGAGTATATCCAGAAATTGAAATTTTAAATTGAAAAGTTGGGGGGTCGTCTTATGTGCCCAGTCCCCTAGTACGCTGGAAAATACAGTAAATTTATTTATTTTATTTATTTATTACTTCATACTTGTCTCTCCCCCCCCCCCCCCGACGGCTTGGGGCGGCTCACAGCAATTCATAAAATACAGTTAGCAGACATCTCATAAAACCACAGTAAAACACCATTAAAATAGAACTGCAATTAAAACAGTTAAAACAGTGGATAGAGTCAGTTTCCCAATTGAAAGTGGGAAATTCTGTGCCACGGAGGAACAACCAGGTGTCACAATGCAGGGTCTCGGCCCAGCCCCTTATTCACACACACAGAGACGTTAATCAGCTAACTATTTATTGAATAATAGAAAACAGGTGAAAAGGTAAATTGTTCATAAAGTATCAAAAAGTTCAATCAAATGGTTAAGAGTTCTGAAGTCAATCCAAAAGCAAAGAGCTTGGCAAAAGTTTCCGCAAAAGCAAAGCGGATCAAAACAGACTTGGTCCGTGGCAATTCAAACAAGGCAAAGTTCAAGAATCAAAGGCCCAAGAAACTTCTTGGTAAACACGAGCCCCAGTCCTGGCTCCGTGGATCTTCACTCGCTTCACTCCCTTCAGATCAGAAGTGGCCGAGCAACTGAGGATCCGTTCCCACGAATCTTATACTTAATTCCCTTGGTGAGACCGGTGACGCTCTAGGCTCCTGTGCCAATCTCGAGGCTCACTCCTCCGTCGCTCTAGGCTTCTGCGCCATTCCCTTCTATCCGACTCAATGCTCCATCTCCTATCAAAAGACCGTCCCTGCCTCCCAGCACCTGGCTCGCTATCTTCGTGAGAGCCTAACTCCCCTTCGGCTTCCATGAGCTCATCCCCCACTGCTTCCCATACTCGCTCCTGTGATCCAAAACCACCTGGTTTCTCATACTGATTATCTGAATCAGGAGAATCAGTGTCAGCCTGACCTTCCCATCCCTCATATCCATCCGGCCAGCCATCATCCCATTCCAAACTGTCTGTAGGAGATGAAGGCCCAGCTGCCTCATCGGCCCCATCATCAGAATCTATCTCCATTGATTCTAAAGCAAGTGGGACCCCCGGGGTGGCCCCTGCCCCCCCGGCACGAATGAGAACTGGGTTGCTACACCAGGTATCAAATGTGGACCAAAAGCAAAAAATCTGGAGTGAAACTCTCCTTGTATTTATATTTTATTTCACCCACTTGTTTGGAGAATAATATTGAAACAAAATAATCTCAGCACAAGGCTGATCTACATCAATTTTAAGAACCTATAAATGATTATTCTCAGTACTTCACAGATGAGCAGGATATCATATCATTCTTTTAATGTATTAAAACTACTGAAGATTACATCAGAATATAAAATGTGGATCCTCAAATCTTCTTTGACTTCAAAAGTTTTGTTAAATATATTTTCTTCCTGTACCTCCTCTGAATAAGAAATGCAGGACTGGCCCTTTCATGGAGATAAAAGTAGGCAGACTGCTCTGGGCAGCAGTTTGTAAGGAGTGGGACAGAATGATAAGGTGTCGAAGGAGAAAGCTGTGTGTGGCATATGAACTGCTTTAAATTTACTGAGCTAGCCTGGTTTCTTCAAATGTGGTAGGGTATGCTATCTAGTAAGATCAGTCCCTGGGTATGGAAAAGGGGGCCATATTGTCCTTCACTACAGGAAACAAATGGTCTTCAGCCAGGCCTGTGGTGTAGCCCTGATTAAGCACTATGACTTGAATTCAAAAAACATAGGCAGAGGTCAGTGTTGGAGGGCCCTTTCAGATAGTGTCATAATGCAGGACAAAGACGTGGGGCAAAAAATCGCAGTACTTGACAGTAAGTCCAAACATGGAGCTGTTAGTTCTGGCCAAAATCAGATTTTAAGTGCGCCCTTTTAACATGTTTTTTTGGGTGTTAATGCGATCCAGCTTGCATTTTCGGCAAATGTTATATAGCCCCCTTTTATCCCAGTTCCTTCCACATTTTATGCCAGTGTAGAAGGGCCCATGGTGTTGGAAAAGATGCCCTTGAGAATCAAGGGATCTTTACTCCACCGAGATGGTAAATATATGCGTTTATGGCTTTGTTTCTTAAGAAGTTGCTGTGTTTGGGAGATTATATAATGTATTGTTATATATTTTATAGATTATGTGTGCTGACTTACCTCATGACTTTGCTATGATGATTATGTAACCCTTGAGAAAGATCCACATGGATCGAAACGAGTTGGGAGTTCCGAGTATCCATATCCTCGTCAGCTATGACTTTTGTCTATTAGTTGGCGTTGGAATTACTGTATCTTGATGGTCTACAGCAAATTGCAGATCATTTGTTCCAGTCAAGCGGACTTACTGATGTTCTACCATCTTTCTGAATATCCAGCCTGAACAGTAGTGATTTTACTTGTCTTTAAAGCGTCTGTGTGGAGTTCCCCTTACCCTGAACATACTTTCCTATTACCCCCGTTTGGATTCTGATACCCTACAACACTTACCTGAGAACCCCTGTGTGGGTTATAATTTGGCCAATTTTGGTCTCTTTGGAACTACTTTGCCGTTGGGCAGGCATGTAGCCAGGGGGGGCTAAGGGGGCTTCAGCCCCTGAAATTCTCAGGGTGGTCTGTGAAAAGGCCTTACTGGTACATTATTTAAACTGTTATGTTTATTCATATCATGATCTGATCACCATGCTCATTATATCCCACATTAATGGGGTTATTGGGATAACAATACAAAAGGTTTGCTAGGGTAGACCCTCTTCCACCCAGTCTCAGCCCCGAACCAAACTCAGCCCCGAATCAAAATCCTGGCTACGGCCCTGCCGTTGGAATTACTCATCGTTTATAATCCGCATTTTCCAGGACGCTTAATACATCCTACTATTTGCACTCTAGTGGAGAACTCTGATATTTCTGGGTACTAGTAGGAACGATCTGAATTACCGAATTGTGTTTTGTTATATTGATGTCTTATTTGAACTGTGTACCCATGCCTGCTTACTGTGTAACATATCACTGCTCTATATTCAGCATACTAACACATTAATTATACTTATTGTTTGTACTCAGCCCAGTGTTGTTAGTTTGCTTACCTTTTGGAAAGGTACACGACACAATTCTGAAGGCCAGACAGAATGGGGTGGGTGAAGAATGGAACAGCAATTAGCTAGTAGAAACTAAAATCCTCAACTAGCATGACTGGAAGTCACTTTAACTTATGTAAAGTTCTCTTTGGGCACATGTTCCACATTGCTGCTGGTATGAGAAGAAACCAAAGCAACAATGCACTTCTTAAAAAATGAGCCACCCAATCCAGAGAACAAGGGAAACAAAATCCACAATATAATCATTACAAGAAGGGATACTTTAGCCACTTGACTTGCATTTATAGGTCACCCATTTGACAGTTGTCCTGTTAGGCTACCAGACCCAAGCAATCCTTTTAACCTAAAGGTTTAATTACAATTGCTCAAGAAGGAATATGAGATGGGTTCTCTAATTTACAGGAAGAGCTTGAATTGGCAACCACAGTGAACAGGAATATATTGGTATATATCAGCTGCAGAAGAAGGGAATGCATTTAAAAGGATAAATGCAAGTTAGTGATGGCACTGGTAATTTTAGTTACTTTGTCTCTTCTCTGCAGATTCTTCTAACACTAAAAACTTCTTTTTTTAAAAAAAAAGAAGGTATGTATGTAGTAGTAAAATAATTGCAGGACGAGGTGAAACATCTCCCTCCTACTTGTCCAGATGGAATGTCAAGCAGGCAAAAATAACAACACCGAATAATGGCCTTTACGTCCCCAAAGAATGGCTGAGTTTATGGCAAAAATGTTCCATGTTTGACATTACTCATATTGACAACATTATCATACTGGGTTGCTGTGAGTTTTCCGGGCTGCATGGCCATGTTCCAGAAGCATTCACTCCTGACGTTTTGCCCACATCTATGGCAGGCATTCTCAAAGGTTTGAGGATGCCTGCTATAGATGTGGGCAAAACATCAGGAGGGAATGCTTCTGGAACATGGCCATACAGCCCAGAAAACTCACAGCAACCCAGGGATTAAGGCCATGAAAGCTTCAACAACACATTATCATACTATTTCTGAGAGCTTCAGAGAATTTGACTGGGAAAGCTTCATTAAACAACTACAATTTGCCCGTCATATTTGTGGGTTTGATTTTTACAGATTTGGTTAAAATGTTCTTTCTAGGAATCTCTAGGTTTTCTGTTGCAACTCTGGTCAGCTTCTGCTAGAATACACAATTGCATTTCAGATTTCAAATTCTTCATAAAGGATGCTCAACCTGTACCACACAGAAATACTGAACTGAACTGACTTTATTATTTCTGAGTCGCCCTCCACGGTAGTGCTCCGGGCGACTTACACACAGCAATTCAACAATTAAAATGATAGAATAATTAAAATTAGATTAAAATATTCAGTGGTTAAATGCAAGGGACCAGGCTCGGTGTTCGAGTTGTTGGTTAGGCTGACAACTAATAATAATACAATATATAATAATGTAATAAATTAATACTAATATATTAAATATAATACTACCGATAATATATAATGATATAAAATGATATAGAAGCCCTCAGTGGCACAGTGGGTTAAACCACTGAGCTGTTGAACTTGCTGACTGAAAAGTTGGTGGTTTGAATCCAGGGAGTGGGGTGAGCTCCCGCTGTTAGCCCTAGCTTGCCAATCTAGCAGTTTGAAAACATACAAATGTGAGTAGATCAATAGGTACTGCTATCGCAGGAAGATAATGGTGCTCCATGCAGTCATGCTGGCCACATGACATTGGAGTTGTCTACGGACAATGCTGGCTCTTCAGCTTAGAGATGGAAATGAGTACCACCCCCCCAGAGTTGGACTTAATGTCAAGGGGAAACAATTACCTTTACTTAAAACAATATACTGTTTAATTGTTGTATATTTGTATATTTTAAGTTGTAATGGTTTTTATTGTGAACCACTTTAAATCTCTGTATGGAGAGATAAAGTGGGATATAAATAAATAAATAAACAAATATCATAGTTGAAAGCTGTTAAAAGATTTTCGTCTTCACCACACCACAAACTCACTTTGGGGACTCAATGAAAATGGCAGGGAGCTGTCATCCCACCCCATTTGCCATTTCACACTGTAGATGCTTTGATCTTCTTAGTGGCAGAAATGGTTTTTCACTTACATTATTATGGTCTCATTCTTGCCTGATGGCAAAAGGGTATTGCGTCTATCAGGGTTTCTTTGGTTTTTTTTTTAAGTATAGCCATTCATGATGGCATGTTTTGAAAGATTATTTCACTACTATTGTTGCTCTCTGCTTGCCTTTATTTTAATTTCTTTTTTCTATTTTATATTTTTCCTGTAATGTGCCTTCAAGTATGCCGACCCTTTCTTTTTTTGTTTTGTCAAGATTTATCTAGGGATTTTTCCTTTGCTTCCCCCTTCCTTTTGAGGCTGAGGGAGTGTGACTCACCCAAGGTCACCCTACTGGGTTTCTATGGTTGAGTGGCGTTTCAAATCCTGGTCTCCCGAGTCTTAATCCAACACACAAACCACTACACTATGCTGACTCGTTATATTTTTAAATTTGTACATTGCTATTTTATCATTTGTAAGTCACCTTAAATATCCTTTACCACAAAAACATGGGGACCTGGGTACTAAAATGAATAAACATTAAACAAGTTACATATCTGTATGCCTAAAAGTTTGAATGTACAAATAAACTGCATTATCTTTTTCCAACTTTAAATTCTCTTGAATGAGCCCTGGATTTGATATTCAGAAGTATGCTGTTTTGGGGAGGGTTTTGTGTGTGTGTGTGTGTGTGTGTGTGTGTGTGTGTGTAGCTATAAAATACTTAAACTTCCTAAATGCAGAATATAGAAAAATAATCTTTTAAATTCCTAGCATTTATTTTTGACACTACTGGACCCCACACTTTGATTGGATGGATACATAAAAACAATAACGAAAGTTTGAAAGAATGGATTCTTATTAGTTTGTAGAAGAGAAGATAGGAGGAGCTAGATGGATGTGATAATACTCTTCAAATGCCTAAAGGTTATCACAGAGGGCAAATATTTGTTCTCTGCACTCAAGCAGGCAAGACTAACAATAACGCATCTATAGATTCTGCTTGTCCATTAGAAGAAACTTCTTGATGATAACAACAATTTATCTTCTTCCTGATGGATATTCTTCTGGTCTCATAGCCTAACTGGGGTGGAAGGGCCAAAAAATGCAGACTATGCAGAAGGAAAACAGTAGGTGAGATAATTGGATGCCTAACCTATTTGTCTTGTCTAATGGGTCATCGTTGAAAATGTGCCTCCATCTCTATCTGAGTGGCATGAAAAAAACACAGAGGTGGGAATCATTGTGTTCACCTAATGATGTTTAGCCCTTCCTGGAGCAATCTCAAATGGGTTTTTTCCCCCATTTGTGGTCAGGCCACATGCAGAATTAGCCCTGAATGGAAAAGATTCTTCCACCCTGTCACCCTTGGTGAGATGTAAGACAAGAGGGTACCACTCTCTATTGCATGAACAAAACTCAGCCTGACTCCAACTTGGCTTGTATATTTGATTTTTCCCTCAAGAAAATTACAGATACACACAAAATTGAAAGATATAATTTATTATCTGTAATAACAATAACAGTGATGGAAAAACATTTTTAAATTAATAGCCAGCAGGGTAAAACAAAACTCAAGTGTTCGCATTTTCCTCTATTTATTAGTGTGGAATACTCTTACAAGGCATATATTATGCCTTTGAGGCATAAAGAATTTACATGAACAAGTCTCATTAGTGTTAATAGGCACGACAGCACCCATATAAATCCTCTATGATGGGCACATGGGAGTGTCAGTGACAAAAGTAAGCAGGAGGAATATTATCCTTGTCATGCAAAATACAATATACTCACAAAACAATTAGCAGAAAACCACACATCTTGTATTTGAAGATAGCCCAAGGAAAACCAAATATAATAGAAATTCCTTCTTTTGTACCCATGTACTAACTAAATCTAGGAAGAAGACTGATACTTTGGTTGTAATCTCATGAAGAAGGAAAGGATGGAGGAGCAGTACACAATTTATGCTATTCTAAGCATTTAAATGATTACTTTACATAAGCAAACTATATAGTGGGTGTTCTAGATCAGGCCTGTCCAACAGGCGGCCCGGGGGCCGTACACGGCCCCCTAGCCCCTTGGCTACGGCCCCTTACCCTCCTGCAATAAATAATACATTTTAAAAAATATTTTTAAAATATTTTTTTCAATTAAAAAAATATTATTATTTATTATTATTATTTGGTCCCGCCCCTTGGCTTTCTATTGGCCGCCTCCTCTTTTCCTGAGGGAGGGCGCCAATGGGAGGGAGTGACGTCTCTCGGGCCCCGCCCCCTTGGCAGCAAACAGAAAGAGCGACCCGGCCGCATGGCTTTCCCCCTCGGCAGCGCTGCTTCCTCCTCCTCAGGATTGCTGCTGCTCCACCTGGGAGGCGCTCAGGCCCTCAGCGCCAGGGAAGCAAAAGGGGTTTGGGAGGGAGGGAGTGTGTCTGAGAGCGTGAGTGAGTGAGTGAGTGAGTGACAGAGAGAGAGAGAGAGAGAGAGAGAGAGAGAGAGAGGAGGGGGACCTGCCCTGGGCACACCTCTCCCCAGCGCAAAGGGAAGATCTCTCTGGCTCTCTCAGACACACACACACACACAAGCCCCTTCCTTTCTGACCCCTTCATTTGCGCTTCATGAACTGTCTCTTTAATGAGAAGGAGAGAACCGGCCAGCCATAGGAGAGGGAGGAGGAGAAAAGGAAGGAGGGGGAATTGAATGAGAGGAGCTCAAGGAAAGGCCTCCCACCCCTTTCCTCCTTTTCCTCCCCCCAGAATTATTTACATTCTTTGCAATTACCTAAGTTTACTTTGATGACTTGCACTGAATGGAATCAGCCAGGGGTAAACTGGCAGAATGAAAGCACACAGACCTTTCAACTGCAAGGCCATTCAATGCTGATCAATGTGGCCAGTGGAACAGTCATATATTCCAGTTCAAAGCAGAGATTGTGGGATTTTCTGCCTTGATATTCTGTATATTTATGCCCCTCATGTGTTCCATCCATCCCTCCCTCTCCCCTTATTTAAATAATATAATATTTAATTGTATATTTATGCAATACCGGGGGCGGGGAGGGGGCGGGGAGGGGGCGGAGCCAGGGGAGGGGAGGGGCGGAGCCAAGGCTTGGCCCCCCAGGTGATCAGTGACCGGAATTCCGGCCCTAGGTCTGGTAGAAGTTGGACAGCCCTGTTCTAGATCAATAAGTGATTTCTGCTGACTGTGGAGCATTATGCCACATATGGGGAGTCCATGGGTTACAAACAAGATAGGTGCCATAGATTTGTTTTAATATCCATGTAATGTTTTCCTGTCTGTGCCCCTATTCAGAGAATTTCACCTCACTTTTTGTCCCTGTAACAACAGGATTTTAAAAATTTGGGTTCTCGTGGATTGGTGATAAAGCTTCCGTGGAGGCACTTTTTCCAATGGTAACCCTTCCAGGAGTGAATTTCCCTTCCTAGGAGTAGATATTCTCTCTGTTGTCTCATACCTGTTTCTAACTAGGAGTTGGGTGAAAGTCGAATGTTTGCAACTTAGGGACTGCCTGTATTATTATATGGCAGAGACACAAACACAAAGATGTTGATATGTGGCAGTCTCACACTGCCAGTATTTAATAATATGGGGCATGATCATCCATATTATTTTGTATCCATTTGTTGGCCTGCACCCCCACTGTTCACAAACTTAAATGTTTTCGAAGAGACACTGTGTATTGTTGTAGTTGAGCCTGAGGCTAAGAGAGAGGAGTCTGTAGTTTGAAATGCAAAACGATCTACTTGTGAGCAAGAGTCGGATGAGGAGCAAGAAAGGAAGAGATTAAGGCAAATACTTAGCGATTCTTCTGGGAATGAAACATTTCCGGGTTTTTGGGAGGATGATGGGAGTGGGGATGAGAAGCAGGCAATGGGAAGTTGGGATGAGAGGTCATAGAGAACTGATGGTGACTCTAGTGAGATGAATTGCACTGATGTGCAACAGATACAGGACATCTGCTTGGAACCGACCAGCAGTGATTTGTTTGCGGGATTCACGGGAGATGGGGAATGGAGTAATGGAAATGGAACTCATGGGGATTGTTGGGGAGAGTTAAGTCACTGCAGGAGACGTACTGCCTGGCGCGAGAGACAAAAGGTGGCTCGGGTGGAGATGCTGGCAGCTGAAAGAGAAAAGGTGGCTGGACTGAATAAATGGGGCTTGTAATTAACCATTGGTTGCAGCTGGCATGGCATTGTTCTTGCCATCCAGGCCGTTGACTCTTGTTCTGGATCACTGCTGGACTGATCGTTTGACTGGCTGTGGATGTGAAATTCTGGACATTGGTATTGAATTTCATGGATTTCCGCATCTTTGTTTAATGTTTTCGGTTGCTCCACCTTAAATCCCTTCTGTGCTAGATTCTGCTGCTCCGTTGTGTTGGATTCTGGATTGACCTGACTTCGCTGCTTCGTTTGCATTCCTCCTGGCTAGACTAAAGGACCATTTTGACTTTCTACTCCATCTGCATTCTTCCTGGCATGACTAAAGGATCTTTTGGCACTTCTACTCTGTCTGCATTTCCCCTGGCACGACTATAGGACTGTTTGACGCTTCTACTTTGTTTGCATTCTGACTAGCTGGTTGTGAACCTGGACTGGCTGTGCACTCTCAGCCTTATTACTGTTGTGAAGAAGTCAGAACTGGGTGTTTATTTTCTGTTGGGTTTTCTTACCAGTTTGCTGTGCCTGTAGGCTCATTTGAGTCACAGTGAGGAAGTTTGGGACTCTTTCAAATAAACTCTAACTGCTAACTTTACTGTGCCTGGCTTCTTAAGGTGGTCTGGAACACGACATGTATTCTCTTTGGACTGACATCTCCCCAGATCCACTTCCCGACACTTCAAAATTGCATTATACTGAAGTGCATGTTCCACCTTTCTATTCGTTCTCTCCTCACAGCATCTCTTATCTTAACAGGAGATGGATAGAGTATCATTCTGGCCATGTCGCATTAGGTGTCCTCATTTACAGATTGCAAGGAGAGGGAAAATACGGCCGGTATAAATTATTCAGAATCTATTGTATCAGTATGTGTTCTCTGAGCATTCACCACTGGCAAAGCAGACAGATTATTTTTCACTTTTAATTGTGTTGATACCTTATCTGCCCCACTGAAAGTGGAGAACAGTATGTGAACCGCATGTACCCAGGGAGCAAATAAAGCCAGTTACTAGGTCCATTATTTAAAGCCAAAGTAACCCATTTAGACAATGTTACTTTAACACAATGCCAAAAAAGGGAGGGGAGCCTTGTTGCTATTTACTTTTGTAATGCTTGTCTATTACTATGTCAAACATGAAAGAGTTTAGTTCAGGGATAGGTTGCTTAAAGAAGATCTGAACAGATTTAATAACCGGTGTCACAAAGGACTTCAGAATACCATCTGGGCACAAAGGAAATCATTGTGTGAATCACATCCTCTGGGATAGCAAGCCAAAAGCCCCCTCGCTCTAAATTCAAGGACATTTTAAACAATACAATCCCTATGGAATGTATTACTTTGGTAACAGGCACTATTAAAACATATAATCAATCTGTACAAAAATCACACCATCCTTTCTCTCTACACATATATAACACTTTGGCAATAAATGTGATTTACAGTTCATAGCTATGAACATTCTCTGCTTCAAATGGTAAAAGAAAAATCTGTTTGATTTGGCATATTTTTGTTTTTAAAACACATCAATGATATCCAGCATGCCACATGCCTCATCTTATTTATAATGGCAGATAAACAAATTCCAAGTTGACATGCTGACTTTGCATGCTAACGGAAACAAGAAAAGCTCAGTTAAAATCCAGGAATTTCCAGGGAGCAGCAGCCTCTTCAGCAAGCTTGTATTAATTACAGATGTCAATATTTCCTGAATTATATGCTTGGCTTCTCTGCATTCATAATATAGAACATCATATAATGTGTCCTATTGGGATATTACACTTGTACTTATCTACCCATCACCATTTTTTAACTGCTGAACTTATTTAAGACCTGAAGGTACTGGACAACAATCAAAGCCAAACACAGATTACAATAAAATACTGTATAAATTCAGATGGACTAATAGCTGCTCAAGAAAATGCTGAAACCATTTCTTTAGAGAGATTAGGATTGCCAAATTCAGGTATTGACATATTTCTCTGTTCCATTAGGAGTTGCATGGGCAGCAGAATTTCTCTAGATGTAACATTTCCTGGTGAAATCCTGATGTCTTTGCAATGATGCCCACAGAACAGGCTAGTTTATTTTATACCCTTGGAAACAAAGAAATGTCCAACCCTATACTTTGTTACTCTCGTCATGCTGGAATGCTGGGAAACTCCGTACATAACCTTCATCCTCATTAAATCTCTAAGGAATTCATGGCAAAACCAGAAAAAAGGAGACTTGAAACAACTTTGTGGTGGCTACACCATGGTGACATCTTTTCCTCATGAAAATTATTTCATGACTCAATTTCCTTTCTGAGGGAAAGATTTCTTTCACTTCCTGTTGTCCCACCCCTGTTCTTAACTGTTAACCTCATCACACAGTGTGAAATTAGAGTCTTAGGATGTTTTCACCCCGTCTGGAGGATGGAGGTCCAAGTGGGACATCACATGGCGTTATGTGACTTCTGATGGAGGTCCCACCGCCAACCAGGGTGAAAGCATTGCCTGATGCTTTCACCCCAACATAGGAGGCTTCCTGTGTTGGAGCCAACATAGGGTCTCACTGTGAGGGTGACACTTTTCCCATGTGATAAGGAAAGCATCACAGAGAGGGAGCTGTGAGCAGGGCTGTGTGTGTGTGTTAGGGGTTCACCCCCACCCCCAAATTTTCAGGTTTTAAAAAAACCTGGTTTACTCATGAATTTTAACTGGTTAACAAAATCCCCATGCTAAGTCTATGAGAAGCAAAAATTTAACTGATTTAATTAAGTCTATATACAATATTGAATAAACCATACTATTTAAATTATTTTGTGTTATGGCACTACTCTTCATGAGTCACTATTTGTTTCAAACCTCCCCCCCCCCAAATTATTTGCAAGTCAGATGTTTGTAACTTGGGACTTCCTCAGTATTATGTTATATTTGTGTTTTTGCTTTACATGTACAGCATACTTGTATTTCAATCATGTACATACATGTCTGATCAAAAGTACAAACCACTGAATTCAGTTGGTCTTTCCAAAAAGCTACTGAGATTTACTACTAGTGTTTTCTGCTTTTACTTTTATATTCCATATCATCCCAGAAGGATACATTGTGTACTTTATTTTGTGTATTTCAATTGTGTATTTTCAGTACATATCTCTTACTGGAAATGTCTATATCACAATTCAGAACAAAATGAAACTAGAATACACCTTTCTGTTTAAAAACAAAATTATAATATTGGTTTTTTTTGTTCATGAGTGCTCACCCTAAGATGAAACACGAGTCAATATGGCTTGAATATAATAACAATAAATTTTACAAGATTCATCCAAGAATGTTCTTGCAATATAAAGGGACAGAAGTCTGGTGCATATGGAAAACATGTGTCGAGAGTAACAAACCTGAAATAAACAGCAAAATATAAGTTTTTAAAAATGTTGAAAAATTTAGATGCTTAACTACTATAGTAACTAACAAAGGGGGGTTCTGAGAACATCAATGTATCTGGAAAAACAAGCAGCGGCAAAATTAAAACACACACACACATCTTTCTTTATAATATCTGTACCATAATTGGGGGAGGAGGGTTCTGGCAGGAAGTCTCATGAAAATAATTTAGTATCATGACATGGAATGGGGAGGGGTGTTTGTGCTTTGAGTAAGATCTGAGTTCCCTTCTATTGCTGAACTCCAAATACAGGGATGAATTATTGCTGTTTTTAAATATATATATTCAATGCCCTCTAACCTAATTTAGTTAGGGCCAGACCTCTAACCCACTGAACTCGTAAACTGTCACAATTTCTGAATGTGCCTCAACCAGCTAAAGCATCTCCAAAAGGCCATCCACTGTTAACTACGTTTCGTTTTATTTCTTCCAGGGCCTCAGGATTTATACCACCAATTAAGACAATAATGAGTGCCCCAGGCCGACCTCCCAGGAGCAAGAATTAATTAACCACAGTATTTCTTACTAAGGAATGACACTTTCCCAAACCATTTATGTAGCTGCTCTTTTACCAGATATTAGTGTATTTCAGTTGAGCATTCCCAAATTATTACACTCAAACTAATGAAAGCTTTGTATTTGATTCACACTTCCTCCCGGCATCAAAAATATTTTAAGTGGAGTGCAGTTTAGCATTGCAGAAGACTTCAAATGGGATAATCTAAAATAATTTGCAAGAATACACATTTTCTAAATACTGCATAAGATCTGTAAAATAAAAGGTTGAATATGGTCGGATTAAATGTAGATTAAACAAGGGTACTTTGTTGAATGTATTTTCCTATTGTTAGAACTTATTTAAACTAAACAAGAGTTATTTAAAAATGAAGTGATCTGGAGCTGGTTCACACTGCCCAAATATAGCAGCGTGATTCCCCTTTAACTGGATTACTTCCATCCTGAGCAATCCTAAATATTTGCAGTTTAGGTAGAGGCACTTGAACTTATCGACCATAGCACTCTAGTTTCTTTCCAAACTACAAATTCAAAGTAAAGTAGAATCATAGCACTCTGTGTACTTTCAGAGAGGCCTGGGTTTGTTCCTTTTGTCACTTGGATCTGTTTCTTGTTTTGCATCATTTGAACATTAAGGTTAAGTAAAAAAAAACAAATTCAAATCCAGACTTTCTATAGAGACATGAAAAGCCATTTATTTATAACCCTAGACATAATAGTGCAGTCCTTTTTCCCTTTTGGCAAAGAGTACAATTCAAATTCAAATACCCCCCCCCCCCAGCGGCACGGTGGGTTAAACTGCTGAGCTTGATGACCAAAAGGTCAGCAGTTCAAATCCAGGGAGCAGGTGAGTTCAAGCTGTCAGGCCCAGCTTCTGCCAACCTAGCAATTTGAAAACATGCAAATGTGAGTAGATCAATAGGTACTGCTTTAGCAGGAGGGTAACGGTGTTCCATGCAATCATGCTGGTCACATGACCTTGGAGATGTCTACAGACAACGCCAGCTCTTCAGCTTAGAAATGGAGATGAGCACCACCCCCCAGAGTCAGACATGAATAGACTTAATGTCAAGGGGAAATCTTTACCTTTACATTTGAACAATCTCAATTTACAGGGTCCCCATTCTGGAGAAAATCCCACCCTTTAACACAGATGTGTTTGGAAGATAAAGGAGGCCATGTTGTCTCTCCCATAGACAAATCTCCCGTTGCACCTGCTCCGGAAAAAAACCCTAATTTTTTTCAGCTAAATGCTCTTATAGTGACACAGAAACATACATTTCAGCATTCCTGGTTCCCTAGAAAGCACTGGAGAACAATTTGAGGATTTCTGTTGTTGTTGTAAATTTCAGGGATGAAAGGAACAGAGAAGTAAGCTCAAAATATGAAAAAGATTAAACAGCAAGGACCATACATACAGTGGGAAGTTGCACACGTGTGTTCAGTAAATTGTGCCCTACAGAGTGAAAGACTACATAGTATGAAATTAATCACTGACTTGGCTCACTTATGGGATCCACTTTATTAAGAAAATGCTCCCATAACATAAGATGCTACTCTTTTTGGGAAAATCTTCCAAGCATACTGCTGCTTGGCTTTGTTACAGCCAGTTATTTCCACGATTACCAGCCAAACAAGGTCATGTTCCTAGCATGCATGCTGTGCTCATTGACTGTAAAGGAGCTAATGACATACATGCAAGATCAATAGGCAAATAAGCATGTGAGATTACATCTCCCTACCCCTCAATAATTTAGTCCAACAATTAAAGAGTATCCTGTTTATTCTACACAAGCAACCAATCTCTTCATTTTACATATTTTAACACAGGTATTATACTCGGGTTATATGTGAAAATGTGAGGTGGGAGGTCAGTCCTATATGGATACGTACATACATGGTAAAGCTTTTGTCTACTCACTCTGCTACAGACATGTATCTTGGTGTACTGAATTACTTGGGGATCAACAAAATAGTAACATACAGTTGTACAGGAAACTGAGATCAGTGAACCCAGTGAGATCATCAGAGTAGCACTTCATTGTGGGCTATTGTAACATATGGAACAGTGTGGATTGCACTTGGGATTCAGGAAAATTGTAAAGTATCTTCCAGGAAACCCCGGGGAAATGTGTTTCCCACTGCATCCCCCCTGCAAAAACAAATCCATTGCGTACGGCCTTGTTTTGAGGGGATCACCTGTACCAGTTTCGGGAAGTTTGAATACATATCAAATGTATAAAACCTCATGTTTCTGTATTTCATGCTATGCTTGTATATTTAGGCATCAGATGTACATACATCATTGAATAAACCTCTGTGGCTGGTCTTCACCAGGTGTATTGTCTTATATGAGACATTAGGCTGTTAGTGTAATGCTCACCAGACACAGACCCTCCATATTCGCTGTCCATAGCTCTAAATTTGACCTCACTTTCACAACTTACTTACAATTAAACAAATACAGCCACTGTCATTGAAACGAAGTCCCAATATATCCCCATAAATATCCAGCAGGGCATAGAAATATAAATCATACAAAACCCTTAAACAAAATGCAGAAATAATTCTTTGGGGGACAGTGTAAATACTACGATTGGGTGGAAGGAGTACTATACAGTATATCATACCAGTGCTTTGTAAAAAAAGAGAAGGAAAGGGAGAAACAGTTTCTTCTACCAGGTAATTTTATTTTTAGTAGGTTTTGGAGACTCTAGAAAATAATTCCATCTTTAGTAGGGTCTAGACCAGGCATTCTCAAACTGGCCCTCCAGCTGTTTGGGCCTACAACTCCCAGAATTCCTGACAATTGAACAAGCTCTTTAGGGCTTCTGGGAGTTGGAGGCCCAAACAGCTGGAGGGCCACAGTTTGAGGATGCCTGGTCTAGACCAAAGGTTCTAGTAGCTAGGAACAGGGCTATCCCTCCATGTTGATTTCAGATGTCAAGAAAGCAGCACAAAATTTAATATAATGTCTTGTTTATTACCAGAAAAGGGACAGATGCACTATGCTGCAAAATAATAAGAGTTGTGGGTAGCTGGAATTTGCTGCTCTCTGCCTCAGGCAGCAAAGATGTCTTAAGACTTAGGATATCTATTAGTTTCATAATGGAGTTCCAGAGGCATGTCAGTGGGGCAGTGAATCTGCCATAATAAAAACAAAACTTTAGAAGAATTAGTGAATCCTGCCCCCACCCCCAAAGTCAAAATCTTCTATAGTTCCTTTAAAGCAGTGGTTTCCAAAGTGGATGGTACCACCCCCTGGTGGGCAGTGGGACGATCTAGGGAGGCGCTGGAAGGCCCTGGAGAATTGGGGGGGGGGGGGGTTGAACCCCTGTAAGGGGGCGGTGGTGGTGGTGGCGTGAGCCAGGTCTCTCTCTCTCTTCTTCCCTCCTCCTGCTCCCTCCTCCTCCTCTCGCCAAACAAGGGATAATAATAATAATATCTTTGGGGTTCCCTTCCAACTGGTTGAGTCTTATAACAACAATAATAATGTCCTTCAACATATTTAGTGGAACATGGATTCAGTGCGGTAACAAATTTATTAACAAAAAAAGAAACTGATTGCAAAATAGTCAATTGCGATGATTTGAGACTACTGCTGACGAAAATAGAGTTGAGGATTACTAGATTGGTAGCAGCATACCAGGTTTATCCTTCTCATTTAAGATGATTTTGAATGTTTTAACTTTTTTTGTATTACCTTTCTATACTAAGTTCAATAAATAGTTTCATAATTTCAAAGTTCAATGTTTCTAATTTACAACTTTATTATATTTTACGAAAAAGGTAGAAATATTAATACATATATCTTTCTGTTTAATTGCTATCAAAATTTAAAAAAAAAAAATTTATAGGGGGGCGGTAAGTAAATTTTTTTCTGGAAAGGGGGCAGTAGGCCAAAAAAGGTTGGGAACCACTGCTTTAAAGTTTAGACTAAAACTCAGAATAGATTCACCACCTCACGGGCACCAATACCACCAGCCGCTACTGGAAGTCTCCACGGGGGTTCCGTGTGTCTGGGCCTCTTTGTAAGAAGAACTAGATACAAATCCAATAGGTAAAGATAGAAGCAAAACCAGTATGATCTTCTACTGTCTTTTACTATCCTTTTAATAGCATGAAACTTTAACAAGCGGATGCATACAGAATGATGGTCTCTTTCTCCTAATAAAATTCTGTCTCATTTATTCAGTGGAAAGCTACCAAATATATTTCCAACATTTAGATTTGAAGCTATTTAAGATGGATATCGAACCCAAACAAATTTGCCATGTCTGTTCATGGGGGAAGCTATTTATGTTAACAGCCTCACTCCTCAAAGTGCTGTTCTGTCACAAGCCCCATTAAAACTAATGGGGCTTGCACTATCACAGTGACTTGAGAATTGCAGCCTATGGCTTTTTCTAAACTAATCGGGCAGTGGAAAATGACAGCAAATGACATCCACTCCTACTTTAAGGGTCTTCACTGCTGGAGAAAGCAAGCTGTAAATGTATATCTAGCCCAATATGATTTAAATTCAAAAACAAAATGAGTACATCTTTACTGATCAGTAGAAGAATAAATAAATACTGCTATTCAAAGCTTGGTCCACAGTGATATATAATACAGGTAGAATGTACAGAAACAAAACAAATAAAAACATTTTTGATTGAGATGTAGCAATCTCAGGCCAATAAATCCTCCCCTCTCATGGTCAGCTATACAGCTAATCTTGTATTTTATTTAAACTATAGTTTCTTGTTATTGGCAATGGTTTCCTAGATTTATAGTATGGGTCAATCCCTGTTTAGAAACCAAGACATGATGCTTAAATCTGGATAAGAAACCAGGATGGCATTGCGGAAAACTGTGGTTTAAATCAACAGTATTAGCACCAAAGCTAACACAGCTTGAATGACTGGAACATGGGACACAATTAATTCTTGGACCTTCAAAGTTAGTGTCTTGGTGAAGAAACTATAGTGAGGGAAAATATGTGAACAACTTCAAAACTAGCAGGATTTTTATTCTGCATCACAGTCAATGTGCATTAACGATAAAGCCAGTTGTGACAGCAATAACACAATTAGCTAATAAAGTGTTTGTCTTGACCTTTAAAGCTCCACATGTTTTGGGGCCAGTTTACCTACAGTATCGCCTACTCCTGCACAATCCGTCCTTTGGGACACTGAGCTCCTTTGGGGGTCACTTAATTCAAGCAGCCAAAGTCTGACCGGCAACTGTTACCCAGAGGGCCTTTTCATTGGTTGCTTTCCTCAACAGAAATGCTTAAACACAGAATGGCAACAAATGAATGGGAAAAACCGCAAAGAGGAAACAGAGCAACACAACAGAAAGAAATGTAGGTGATGCCTGGGTATAATGAAAGCTAAAAAAAGAATCTTACTGTCTAATGCTATAAAAATAGATACAAAAATTAGGGAATTGAGAATAATAATAACAACAATAATAAACCATTTTATTTATATCCTGCCACCATCTCCCAAAAGGGACTCGAGGTAGCTTACAAGACACTGCAAAGCAGTATATAACATAAGCAATAGTCTTGGGTCCGAATTTTGTCCCATCCATGTGATTCGTGTTTCCGTTTCATTATGTCCATTTGGATGACATGGAATGGGAAGCGCTCCATACTTGGCGCTCGGCTGCAGGCCCTGCCAGGCCCAGACACATATGCCCAAAACCTGCACTTGTAGGCCCGGGCGCTTTGGGTCTACAGGTGAAGCCCCCTCCCCAAATGGGCCGAAGGAAAATGGATCTTTCGCCCCTCCCTCCCAAATGAACCTGTAACTTCCTAATTTTGGAAGACTCAGGCGAAACGGATTAGGCCCCCACCTACAACCGGGACATGAAATGGATGAAGGTAAGCCTTGAACGCACATGCCTAATAAACAATACATGAGTATAAAAGAATATCACATAAAAATTATAAAACAACCACTATCAACGCATAAAATAAAATAACACAATTTAAAATGCAGAACCATATGTAGTTAAAACTAGCTGGCACCTGAGATTTGAATTCAAGCCCAAATATTTTTTTACTTGGGATCACAGATTTCGAAATGGATAAAAACACAAACAAGATATTTTCCTATCTCATAACTGCAGCCAGAATAACCCTGGCGCAATTATGGATAACACCAAAAATACTCACTATGGAAAAATTGATTTTGAAAGTGATGGATATTACGAATATTACGGACCTCCTCACCCAAAAACTGGCACTGAATAATCTACAAAACCAGGGAGCAGACTGGGAGAAAATTATGAACTTATTGCAAAAGGAAAATACAGGAATTTATATAAGAAAGAACTAGAAGAATCTCAAGGACCTAGAAAAATAAGAAACCGATGAGCTTAAAACTGAGATGGTTCTTCAGCAAAGTGGAACCTCGAAGCAAACTCCATCTGAAATTCAAATACACGCTCCTTTACTTCTTTTCTTCTTTTTTTATTCTTTCCTTCTTTGTGCTGGTCTGTGACCGTAATAAAGTTTTGTTGTTGTATTCTTTCCTCCCTACCTTCCCCAATTTTCCTACTTTTCCTTGAAATCAATGTTCCCCCACTTTCATTGTAAACATGTTTCATTTTTTTTACCTAACTGCAATAAAAATCATTTTTAAAACTAGATGGCATCAGTTCACAATCTAAAGTGCCAGATTGTCAATTTCATATGAAGAAACAAAACTTCAAAATATTCACACCACTATTTCATTCAACTTGCAGTCCTTTGATTAATTAATTCCTTTTTAATGCTTATATATTTGTAGATTTTACATTGAACTGAAATCCTTTCAATGTAAGCTACTTTGAGTCTCCTTGTGGAGAGAAAAAGCAGGATATAAATAAATGTAATAATAACAATACCTGTAAAATCTGGTTTTAAGTGAACTGTCAAAAATTATCCACTTTTAATGGACACTGACATGAGAAATAAACGTGAATGTAATTTATGGGCATTTTGTCCTTTAGCCTCCACAAGAGACAGAGAGGCACCTCTACTGAACAAAACACATTTCTGGCTCTCACTAAGAAAATGCAAGTGACCCTTTTGTGCAGTTTGTAGTTTTCTCCCTTTCTTTCTCCTTCCCATCTCTTCTTCTTGGTCTTAAATTGCTCTAGGCAACTTTGCTACATACACAGCTTGTGCCAGAAATCTGGGCCGTGTGTTGCCACCAAAGGAATGTCGCCTTCTAAATGCTCTGAACAAGGAACAAGGCTCTAATAAGACAGCTGAATCTGGCACTGCATTGGTTTTTCCTATTGACCAGCACAATGCCGGCATTATTTGGGAAAGCCGCCCACTACAGCTCAACCTGCCCGCCTGCCCTCCCTCCTCGGCAGCTCCATCTTTTGCAAGCTGTGTTACAATGAAGAATAAAGTCAGTTCTAACGAGTGGGTTTTTTTAAATAAGAACTTTACAACTGCTGAGACTACCAATTTTTAAGTACTACAAACTGAACATCAAGAAACAGATCAGCTCTTGAAACGCATCTTATCTGGCCAGAAAATATTATGCTTGGCAAATGCTAATATTCTTCTCAACACTATATGGACATGGTTTGTTTGTTTTTTAAATGTACTATCCTTTATTTTGTTAATAAACCCAGACGCCCAAACAATAGTGCGGCTATAGGACTGGCCCTGCTGAGAATCCTAACATGAAGACAGTTTTAAGAGTGATATACACCATCACTTATTTTCTAATCATCTAATCAGATGACAGTGGGTAGCAGAGACTAGATGATGAAGAATGGCTGCTGGGAAAGATAGGGTTAAGGGAAGCTGAAGGCAAATGTATTTGGCAAAATAGGCGAGAAGGAAATCCTCATCTCTGAGGAACAACTGCAAGACAAAGACTCTTACAACAAGATCTAGGAGAGGGGAAAAGATACATAAGAGGTTAGGTTAATCAAGATGAGAGATGGCCAATTTGCTGACAAGTGATTTTGCGAAGAGACTGAGCTAAGGAGGATTTGGGTAGTGATAAAGAGGAAGAAGCACCTCATACCCTTATCTGAAGTCAATGAGAGTGTTTCAATTGACTTCTCTAGGCATCTGACTACTAGCTCCTAAGAATTATTACACGTGAATGTCAATGAAATAGCAAGGCTGTAAGGAAGGGGGAAAAGATAATAGAATCCTCTATAGAAATCAAAGCCAAGGCAGACTCTACTTTTCCAGCTTTTAAACTGGCTAGTCAGTCAGCAGGCAGTGTGTTAAAGCATTGAACTGGGAAGGGAAAAACATATTGTGAAATATACTATAAACACAGCAATGCTGCAGAATTTTCCACTGATGCTCAGTGTTTCAAATAAAGAAGAAAGGAGGTAAAGAAATGAATATAAATGGAGGTAAGGCAACATATGTAGAATGACTGGTAGAATGAAATAAAATGTGAAGAGGTCAAAGGAGATCACTGATAAATTTCAGCTAGGCTGCTTAACTATGTCAAATGGGGGCTAACGTTCACCCTTTCAGACCCACAGTGAACTGCATGACCCCCAAACTGGCTGAACAGTAGTTGAACATCACAATTAGAATTCCCATTTATGAATTTAAGGTCTTCTGAGAGTTGGGGAACATTTCTTGCTAAATTGCTGCTCCTGGAGGCTAGCAAAAATGGAAATTGACTATTTCCAAGCATTTGGTGACTGAAAAACATGCATGCGTCTCTTTGCAGTGCTACAGAGTATGAGAGGTAGTCCTGAATAAGAATTGTGGAGGGATTTAGTTTACCTGCTTCCTGCATTTGTAATGGGATGGAGGAGGAATGTACTGGTAGTGTTTAAAGTTGCAATCCCATGCACATTTACCTAGGAATCGATTTTGTTGAACCCAATTTCCCTCTAAGTAGACATACAGAGGACTGCACTGAACACGTTAGTATCTATGGACAGATAAACCAAGCATAGCTCACTCTACATTATACATGGAATAATTTTAGTCTGCAAACATTGAGTTGGGCACAACAGTGGCAATCTTCAGATATGGTAGAAGATGCTGTTCTATCACCAATACAGAAGTAAAAAAAGCAAGAGGCAATCTAATCACATGTACAAGGAACTGGGGTTGGGGATTAGCAGAACTTTATCCTTCACACCACAGAAAATGTCTTGGGTCACCCCAACTCGTTTTAAAACATTTTACTGCACACTGTAATTGCATTCTAACATGAAAAATCACTCTACCAGCAGTCTGTCAATACCTTCTATTAATCTTTGGCAGCTACAACTAAGCTTTGGGGTCTACAGAGGCCTTTAGTATCTGCTGGGGTTTGGTTCCAATGCCTTCTATGAATAACTACATCCACTGATATTCAAGTCTCATTATATGCAATGGAATGGTAAAATGGTGCTCCCTCTATAAAATGGCAAGTTCAAGGTTTGGGGTTTTTGGGGGGGGGATGGGGAGGAGCAACATTAAAGCTTTGGGTGATTGAATCAACAGATGCAGACTCTGTGCATAGAGAGCCAACTGTACTTCCACTTGCTTTTAGTATTCTGTAATGCATGTTGTGACTCAGTCCCTGGGATGCCTGCTCAAATTGAGGACTGCTGTCTCTCTGTCTGTGCCCAAAAAGAAGACATGGCCTAGTTTTCAAATCCCAGAAGCAAGCTCTGTGGTCAGCCATTTTGCCTGGCAAACGTTTATAAGATCTGGCTTCAAAATGCCATGATTGCCTCCGGACTATGTTCCTGCTTCTGACAACAGTCCACTCCCTGGAGCCCTCTGATTCAGGGCCCTCGTTTCAGGTAACCCAATGTTGAGATTTGGTTGTATGAGGTTATGTAACTGGTCTCTTGAGTCAAGTAAAAACTCACTCTCACAGAAGGGCTAGCTAGGTCTGGGTCAAACTCTAAGCTTTGCCCTTAAGAAGTGAGCTAGTAGCAGCTAGGTAGTTAGGACAGAACAGGATATAAAATTGGGCTCAAAATAGTTACCCAAGGTTCTGGGAATCCTTCTATACCTTCGTAGGAATAAGGTAGCTGGTCAGAACACACACTGAGCACCCGTTTCCTCTGTCAAACTGCTCCCTAGGGATCTGGAAGTACATCTGGCTTTTCCTACTGTAGGGATAGGGCTGAAGAACTTTTCCGGGTTTGGTTCATCTGCCCACACAGAAGTTCTAAATACCCAGGGTTGCAGCAGCACGGAAGAAGCCTCTTGACTTAATGTTTTTAGTGGACTACAATAGATTGATTTGGATAATAATTTGAACCAGCAAACTGTTTATGTATATTTATGACTGTTTTAATTTATGTAATTGTATTTTATGCTATGTTATTATATTGTATTGGCATTGAATAGTGCCTGTTGGTAGCTGTCCTGAGCTCCTCTTCGGAGGTTGAGAAGGACGGGATAGAAATGTTCCAAATAGTAATAATAATAATTGTCTTGAAGCTAGGCCTATTGTAAGCTCTCTCTGAATTTCTCTCCTTGTTATGCTATTTCCAAGGCTTTTTATTTGTTCCTGGTTTCTGTCCTTGACACAAGCATCAGAGACCCTGAGACCCTAGTCAATTTCAAGGTCAACTTTCACGAGCAATTACACTTCAAAAGGTGATGCAAGCACAAATACATAGAATCACACATGCTCATAGAAAGACACAATTTAACCTTAACAGGGTTACTGTGAAGTTCGTAACCTTAATCTAGATTTTCTATTGACAATACCTGATAGCACAGGTCCAATGCCAGATATGAAAATAAAAAAGCATAATGTTTAGCTGGGTGACTTTTAGGGATAAAATTTTACCTCATCCATTTTGAACCACTCTGTTTGCCATTATCACTTTTAAGTGTTTCTTTTCCAGCTGGCACAACACTTGAAGTTGCACTTTTATTAATGTGCCCTGTCAAATTCTGTGTAAAACGCAAATTAAAAACTAAAGCAGCCTGTGGCTTTGCATAATTACAATACTGAGTCTGGAACAATCCAACATAGCTTCTCTGAGTGATTCACAATAAGTCACATAGAAGCAAAAGCCTTAAGGGACAGAGCAAGGTGTTACAAAATTAGAATTCTGGCAAGAGCTAGTAAGAACTAAATTATGAATATATATCCTCACTCAGTTTTTGCTAAGCACAGACGGAGACATAAAAATAACAGTATTATAATAGAGGTTAACAATGGTGGGAAGAAAATTTTCTTTCCACTTTTCCAACCAACATTCAGAGTAAGGAACAGTGTCTGGGATCATCACTTTTTCTGTTGCCTTAATCCTAAGCATCTAGTTCAGATATTGTACCAAACCGTGATTATTGATGGCCTATAAACTATTGCTTCTAATTGTAGTTGCATTCAACTAATAAATCATAATTTGTTTGAGGGAAGGAAGGCTGTATAACAAACCAGAATTATTGTTTACAGACACAGCAAGAAACTACAGAATGAAATCAAAGCCTAACTTATCACTGCATGGGAGCCCAAAAAGTCTGCCTTGATCCCCCTTATCTTTTCAGCTTGGCTAGTACTGAGTGTGAAATGCTTCCACAAGCTCATATATATGTGTTAAATGGCCACATAGAAAAAAGTAAACGTATACCATATTGTATGCATATGCAAGCAACCACTATTTCTACAGCCATATCTACTTCCTCTACAGCTACAATAAAGGGTGATAGCTCTATCCTCTCTGTAAATCTACACATCTCACAGAGCTTGAACAGTTATTTTCTCAAAAGTAATTGGATAGTTATTCCTGCTCCCCTGTGAGAAGGTAGCTGCATTAAAACATCAGAACTTCTTGGCTTCATGTTTATCCAAACTGAAAGACACAACAGAATGTTGCAAACTGTTGACCTTCAAACAAGTCTCAATTTCCGTCCAAACATTGTTGTTTCAATACCCAAAACAAATATGTAGTCAACAGCACAAAGGTACAACACCACTACTTTAACCATACAATATTTTTTCTCCATCATTTAGCATTCCCATTTCCATACAAGAGATTTAATACAGTTACACTACAAAAAGAGTGAACTTGACTCTTTGATTGAAGTGGTACCAATCAGGTACAATGGTTAAGGAGGGTTAACAATGCAGGAAATAAATTAAGGCATTCATGGTGTGTATGTGAATTACTAATTAATTATTTCTAATTTGTCATTTGTGTATATTTCAGAATTCACAATATCCTTTCCCGCATCAATTCTGAATCCACAATATACTCATCTGTGGAGGAAACCAAACAAATATGCAAAATTGCTCACAAAATGCCCTATTGCTCATTTTTCTTCTTGCAACTCTAGTCCTTCTACTTCTGTGCCTTCTTGAAGAATCAGATTGTCCATGAGAAAACTAATAATCCTCTGTTAACGTCGATATTACTAAATCAACATGCTAAAAAGCTAAATGTACGTAATTCATTTTGGTTTCACTCCTTTCTCATAATCGTCCTGGACACATCAGAAGGAATGTAATTTGAGTGTAATCCTATTACTATAATTCATTGCGGTGAAGAAATGTGAAATTTATCAGACAGATTTGGACACTCACCTTACATCCCTCACAAGCACTGACGCCATAGTGGTATCCGGAAGATTTGTCCTGACAAACAAAACAGGGCTTGTAAACGCGAGGGGGAGGAAGCGGGGAAGGTGGGCTGGGAACAAGCTCCTCAGAACTGGTGCTCTGAGTTTCAATTGCTATGAAGAAAAAGAGAGAAAGAGAAAGATGGTTTTAGTGCATTGAAACCGTGGACTTTGTTACACTCAACTGCTAATACCGAAAACACATCAGTGCCAGCAACTGATTCACACAATAGTTATCCTAATCCAAATATACCTTCTCTTTTTTGTCTGAGCAGGGTGGCAAGAAGTTTATTAATTTTATTATTTATTTACAGCATTTTTACCCCGCTCTTTTCAACCTGAAGGCTACTCAGGGCGGCGTACAGATTCGCAACAATTAGGTGCCATAAACATACATAAATACATACATGCATATCAATTAAAAACATTTAATATCACATAATAAAAATCCCTATAAAAACCAATTAAAACTATAATAATTAATGTCTACCAGTTCAACTCCTTATCCATTTGCAACATCTAAGCCAGGGCTGCCCAACTGCCGGCCCGGGGGCCGTATACAGCCCCCAGCCCCTTCCCTACGCCCCCCTAAGCTTTTTAATAAAAAATAAAAATAGGATTTTTTAAAAAATCCCAAAAAACAGTGCGCATGCACGCAGTTTTGCCCGCTTTGGGAGGGCGGGGGGAGCCCCCCGTGGCTCCTCCCTCTCTCCCAAAGCATCACGCCAGCTTTGGGCGAGGGGGCAGAGCCACAGGGAGCCTCCTCGCGGCTTCGCCCTCTCTCCCAAAGCGTCACAACAGCTGTTGGGATGCTTTGGGTGAGGGGGGCGGAGCCGCTCCTCGCGCGGGCTCTCTCCCCAAAGCGTCACAACAGCTGTTGTGATGCTTTGGGCGAGGGGTCGAAGCCGTGGAAGGCTCCCCGTGGCTCCTCCTTCTCTCCCAAAGCGTCACAACAGCCTCGGAAGCGGGCGAAATCGCCCGCTTCCAAGGCTATTGTGACTCTTTGGGAGAGGGGGAGCGCGGCCGGGGCGTGGCCGGGGGCATGGCCGAGTGGCCCCCAGGTGATTACTCACTAGAAGTCCGGCCCTTGCACCGGCAGAAGTTGGACAGCCCTGATCTAAGCTGTTCCATGTTTGTTATTTCATCATACTGTATTTATCCAATTACAACATGTTACCAAAAGCTTGTTCGAAGAGCCAGATTTTTACTCTTTTCCGGAAGGTCAGAGGGAGGGGGCTGATCTAATATCCCTTGGAAGGGAGTCCCACAGCCGAGGGCCACCACTGAGAAGGCCCTGTCTCTCGCCTCCGCCAAGCACAACTGCGAGGAAGGCGGGATCGAGAGCAGGGCCTCCCCAGATGATCTTAAATTCCTGGATGGTTCATAAGGAGAGATACGTTTGGACAGGTAAGCTGGCCCGGAGCCGTTTAGGGTCTTATAGGCTAAAGCCAGCACTTTGAATTGTGCTCAGTAACAAACTGGCAGCCAGTGTAAGGTTAATAACATTAAAAATAAATAATATAGGATCAATTCAGACATTCAGAATCTTTTCTATTGATGTATTCACTGTGTCCTTCAGGGAAGCATTCATGTGGAAAACATAGAATAAGACTGGAACTTCTATGTATTAAACTATGGAAGGTTGTTGTATAGCGTATTACAGAGATCAGTGCAAACTTGAAATAGGATATTATGAAGTATTAATTCTGAATCACACAACTTTAGAAAAAGTTAATGAACATACTTCTTGCCAGTGGAGCTGCCAGAGTTGTGAAAGTCCTTGTTAAAATGTGCTCCCTCGACCTCTTTCCATCCCCCACCCCCCATTAAATCGCTCCTCATCCTTGAGATCTTCCTGTGGCACTTTCTCTTGCCCTTTATTTCAGCTTTCACTCTCATCTGAGATGCCTTTCTCAGTTTTCTGGCTTTTTACAAACACTCCACAGACCACATATTCTTTTGTAGCTACTTATGGGTACCAGCCCCCCCAACAAAAAACCCCACACCTTGTTCACCACTTCTTGCTGTAACATTCTACAAACAATTGGCCAATGAACTGTGTAGAGCACTACTGCAGTTTTGTCCAACATTTAAATTTCCCAGGAAGGCCTGGAAGGTCCCCTAAGTAAATAGGAGACCGTGTTTATTACTCTCGCTTTGCTCTATTTCACATCCTACATTTTCTACCTTTTTTTAAAATAAAGGATCCTGTCATTTCAAATCTGTCTCCCCAAAAATTAAGAAAAAAAATTAAGCATGAGAAGGCTAGTTTACAGCCATTTCTCCCACATGGAATATCTTTTCTTAAACATTGAAACGCATTAATGTGATTCCAGGAGCTCAGTCTTATGTGCCTATTGTCTAAGAATAGAAGACTATTTCTTTCTATCTGCTTTGTTAGTGAGGATCAGGTATGTTTCCTGATATCGTTGGATTGCCGTTCCCATCAGTTGTCTCCACCACAATCAACATTCAAATGTTGGCTGAATAACATCTGAAGGTCTGTACAATTCTGATTTATGGGGCAGAGTTTCCTTTTAGTAACCTTTGCATAGAAATCTTTTCATAATAATGTATTCCACCATGTAGCAATATATCACAGTTCTATGGAAAAAGGCTAGATTTTCAGCACCAACATCTATCTATCTATCTATCTATCTATCTATCTATCTATATACACACACACTAACCCCTGTAAATGTAATTTACAATAATAGTTCTTTCAACAATACTGTAAAGATGTCAGGGTTATTTAGGATCCTAAATAACAGTAGGTAAATGTTATTTAGGATACTGGTGAACGAGACACACAATTCCTTTCATTTATAATAGATATACCATTCATTTTCTTTGTCTCCTGCTTCTTAAGGCATTTACACACTTGACACTAAAAGATAGATTTGAGCCTCTTTGGACCTAGTTTGCCAAGTGAAAATGATGTAAATATAGAACGGAAACTGAATATATACCTCTGAGCCATCGTATGTTTTATATTTGCATTATGGCCCGATTTAAGCTCAAACGGATATAAACTTCAAGCGTGAAGAGAAAACATCCACAGGCAGAGATATCTGGTTTTGTCTGAACAAGTCAGGAAAATGACTCCAAAGCAGTTAAAAAGAGGGCAAAATCTCCACAGAGACTCAGGTGCCTTCTGTGGAAAAAAAGGTGATCCAAATTTAGAGTATAAAATATTTTCTGTAACTCCAAAATGTTGTGATTTTCAAAACACTGACTGACTTTCATAATCTATAACCATTTAACAGAATTATCTGATCTGTGGAATGTCAAGGTATCCCTGATTATTCCTTCTAAAACTATAAGGTATGTCCTTAATGTAATCACTGCTTCAGATGAGATCTGTGGCATTACTTCGCGAATGAAGGTTCAGGAAGGACTCGTCCCACGCTTTTTACAATTGCGTTGATGACTAAAAAGGCCAATTCGAGATAGGCAAGTCTGGTTGCAGAAAGCACAGCAGAAAGTCTCCTTGGGTGATGTTGTTTCCAAGTTGCGGTTTTTTCTGCATTGTCGTTTCTCTTCGAGACCCATTTGGTGTGTCTTCTCAAAAGAGGCTGCAGCATTGTGGATAGTGCGTCTCCACGCCTCCCGATGAGAGGCCAGGGTGGACCATTGTTGGTGATCAATCTGGCTGAGCCTGAGATGTTGTTTCAGGGAGTCCTTATATCTCTTTTTTGGGGTGCCTCTCTTGCGCTGACCTGTGGCGAGTTCACCATAGAGTAGTATTTTTGAGAGGCGGTAGTCCTCCATCCTAAAGACGTGCCCCGCCCAGCGCAGCTGTATTTTCAATAGCATGGCCTCAATGCTGGTGATCCATACTTGCTCAAGAATAGCAACATTCGTCACATAGTCAGGCCAGTGTATATTTAGGATTGAGCAAAGACAGCGCTGATGAAAGCATTTGAGGAGTCGTAGGTGTTGGCGATAGGTGACCCATGTTTCAGACCCATAAAGAACAGACAGTATGATAGCTCTGTACATACTGATTTTGGTGCTTTGCTTCAGGTGTTTGTTATTCCAGACTCTTTTGTGAAAATGAGATACATCTACTTGAAAATAGGAATGGGGCTGAACCTAATGCTGAGTTAACCAGGAATGATTCCAGTGATAGGTTGTTATAGGTTTTTTGAGCTGTATGGCCATGTTCTAGAAGTATTCTCTCCTGACGTTTCACCTGCGTCTATGATAGGCATCCTCAGAGGTTGTGAAGTCCCAACCCTCTGAGGATGCCTGCCATAGATGCATGCAAAACATCAGGAGAGAATGCTTCTGGAACTTGGCATACAGCCTGAAAAACCTACAATAATCCAATGATTCCGGCCAGGGGCGGACGAAGGTAATTTTAAATGCTAAGCGAAAATTATTCCCCCCCCCCCAATCGCTTGATAACAAAAGGTTTAAGGTATTATTTATTTATTTATTTGCAACATTTTTATCCCGCCCTTCTCAGTGGCTAACAAGGCAGCAATTTGGTGCCCAAACATACAATGTACAGAACCCTAAAACATACATCATTAAACAATAACAGCCTGACCAATTCCCCTCTCAAAGGAAGGCCCAAGGCAAGCTCAGCCCCGAACTGCACTGACCTGAATGCCCCTGATCACTACTGACCGAAAGGTCATGAGTTCGAAGCCAGCCCGGCTTTGGATACAATTAATAATAATAGCAAAAACCACCTATGCTCTCCCCACTTTAGTATTATATTATATTGTGTTATTTCATTATTATATTAATAAAAACAAAAACCCCAAATATCTCCACTTTAATATATTACATTATATTGTGTTATTTCATTATTATATTAATAAAAACAAAAACCCCAAATATCCCACTTTAATATATTACATTATATTGTGTTATTTCATTATTATATTAATAAAAACAAAAACCCCAAATATCCCCACTTTAATATTATATTACATTATATACTAATAATAAAAGCCCCTTCCTCTCTCTGCCTGTGTTCCTTCAAGGCAAGCTCAGGACAGGAGGAAAGAAACTCCACTGACCTGAATATGTGCAATGATTCAGAAATCAGAATTATTCTGCTGGCTGCTGCCTGCCTGCCTCGCTAGTCCGAGTCCTTCCCTGGCCGGCATCTCAGTCTCCGCCCGGCCTCGTCGTGCTGCTAGCATGGCAGGTGAGGTGAGCGGGCCTCCTCGAGTCCTCCTCGAGGAGGTTTTTGCACGTGCGCTGCGCAGTTGCTTCTTGGAGCAACTGCGCATGCGCAAAACTGCGCACAAGCGGCAAGCAGCTCCAAGGACGCTGTGGCCCGCGGCTGCCTGCTTTTGAGGCTTGCCTGCCGCTTGTGCGCGTGCGCATGGGCGCTCCACGTGCGTATGGACGCTCCGCGTTCCGCCGCCCGCCGCATGGAGCGCCCATGCGCACAAGCGGCGCCTGCAAGGCAACAAGACCCAAAAGTAGGCAGCCGCAGCGCTGCCTGAGGCCGGGTCAGCAACACGCCGTTAGCCGGTAGGACGCTGGCGGCCGGCGGAACACCGCCCGCCACGTGGACCGCCCATGCTGCCTGGCCTGCAGATGGCGCTCTACGCAATTGCTTCCTTTGCCTAATGGACGCGCCGGCCCTGATTCCAGCCATGAAAGCCTTCGACAGTGATAGTTGGTGGCTCTTGTGTCAATGAATCCACTCTATACTTTTTAGTACATTTTTAAAGAGCTGCTCAAGGTGCTGAAAGCAATCCAAAAATATGTATTTATTTATTTCAATTTATACTCGCCACTCCCCAAAGGCTCGGGGCGGTTCACACTTGAAAGACATACAAAACACTGTAAAGGTTTAAAACAAATTCAAGAAATTCAGCAACAAAAACAAGGTACAAAATACAAATACAATTTCAGCTACATTATAACTGCTTTACTGTATAACTGCTTTAATTTTTTGCACTAGAACCCTAGGTGGATTCACTGTCTTAATGGCATGGAAATCATCTCTCAGCACTAGTCAATTCACACTAAGGTTTGATGCAGGAGTAGGCAGTCAGTGCTCCTTGCCCTTCTTGCAAAACTGTTCAGAGATCAGGCCAAGGTGATTACTACCTTCTTTCAAAAGCCTACAAAGCAGGGAAGAGGAGGTAGGGAAAATAACGTTTTCCTCTGAAGTGGATGACTCCACATACTTTTGCCTCTGTTCCTTTTCACAATGGGGTGAAAAGATCAGTTTCATTTTATCCAGCACCTGATTTTTAAATATAATTTCCCCTCTATCCAGACTATAAAAGGCATGATACAGGTTGTGTGTCTCTTATCCCAAATGTTTTAATTACCTGTATCTGCATATCAGTACATTATTAGGTATCCTGTAAGATGGATCCCAAGTAGAAACTCAAGGATTCAATTATGTTATATGCAATATATGCTATATGCAATATATTTTGTGCCTGAAAAAAACCCTGTGTGTACCATCAGAAAGCAAAGTTGTCACAATCTCAACCATATATCCGGACAATTTTGGATTTTGAATTATTTCAGATTTTTGAATCTTGTATAAAGTGTTCAAATTCTACAAAGTTGAAAGTCCTCCAAGAGGCCAAATCTTAGAGGTATATATAACCTTTCCTGGCATGGAGAAAAACATGTCTCAACTGCATGCCACGCTGATGTTAAAGATGAAGAGCTTATCAGAATTAAGAAAAAGGGGCAACTCTAATTCATCACCATAAATACAGTTGACTACACAGGGATGCAAACTTGGACTTCAGTGAGTTCAGCATCCAAATCTTTTGTTTAGTTTTGGTGTATTCCTGGCCTGAATTATTTTAGGATCAGGTTCTCTCGAACTCAAATATATACATTGTATACATTTTCATGGATGGTTATTAAAAACAAATGTGAAACATATTTTTCACCAACACCTACTCAAAACAGCCTTCAAATCCATCCCTTGTTGGAAACAACCATCGTAAGATTATTTCTAAAATAATGCATTTACAGCAAAGCAAAAGAGATTCTCTGTCTACCTACTGTTTTGGTAACTATGTTTTAATTTTTCTAGGATACATCACAAATGTGACAACTAAGACATGAGCAATTAATTGTCAGTACAATGACTTTAGAGCCCCTGGTAGAAGACTGTTTAGTTTCAGAATTGATTCAGATTGCCATCGGCACAAGGTGGACAGAAGCAGAAAAGTAACTTGAAAGGTAATTGTGTGAATAAAGCAAATGTGATCCCCCACTGGATCTCAGGAGAAATTTCTTGGTAGTCTTTGATATATTAAGAATTCTTTTTGCTAGACCAAAACAACAAGGAACTCCCAATATGTGTCCAATAACACTTTCGCATAGCTTCTATGCCATAAGAGTTTAGAGTTGTATCTTTTTGGTACTACAATTCCTAGAAATATAGCCCTGCTGGCTGGGGGATTCTGAGAGCTGATGTGACTTTTCAAACCTACTCATGTATACTGAACAACTCTAAAACAAACTCAGCAGAGGAATTTTTTAAAATAAATAAGAATAAAATTAAAGACATTTCTGCTCACAGCATAGTAGCAAAATACATCACAAAATCAAACACATCTCCATCAATTTTCCCTTATTATATTCTGAACATTATTTGTGTTGTTATTTAGCATAATACTTCTGGAATCGTTCCTAGAGTTCTCTTGTGTAAATCAGTAAAGTATGAGTGCTTTTAAATTAAAATTAAGTTCTTCAGGTGGCCTTCAAAGACCTCAAGATTTCCTTTTCTTATTTAATGAGTACTTATTTATTGTTGTCAAATAGTCACAGAGAAGATAAAAATAATAATTCTAAAATGTTCATTCAGTAGTGCACTACAGTACTATGGACTGTTTTCATGGGAGCAATGCGGCTACAGGGCCATTAAACAAATTAATAATAACCACACTTCCCTTTTTTAGTTTCCCTAAAATGAAAATATATTCTACTGACAGTCGTCAAAGTATTAAATTGAAGAAAAATCAAGCTATAAGACTTAAATTCCTAACTATATTTACAAAGGCATAATTCTAAGTCAAGAAAGTGCTGAAAAAGCTAAAAGAGAGCTGTGTCTCTGGAAGAATCTTGTTCAAATTGGTAAACTTGTGGAAATATATGTCTAAAATGGACAATGCAGAAATCCACATACTTGTGGAAGAAGAACGAACTGCTACTGAATTCTGTTTCTTGCAATGTGTTTATAGGACCAAGGATTTTCAGCTATCGATAGAAATCTACAGCACTTATCTGCAGAATTATTGAATCAGAAGGACCTGAAATATTGCGACTTCTGCAGCAAATGCATTATGTAAAAATAGTGTTTTGTAGCATAACATGAAAGGATTGCAATGATACATGTTACACAATTAAGTCACTTGGCTTCTCCTGTAGTGTCAGTATCTAAACAGATGTTGAACATTAAATGTTCTGCCAATCTATACTTGCACAAATATTTATACTTGTACAGGATAGTCAAGGAAGGAAGGGAAGAGGTTACACCTTGTATAATGCTGAATCCAGGATACTTTGCATAGTCAAGAAAGAGCATGGAAGTAACTGAAAGGACAATGTTCTACTTTAGGAATTTTTCTCTCTCCTTTCTCTACAGTACACAAGTAGCTATGTGCTATTGCTAGTGGATTACTGGCTGTTCAGTTAAAGATTTAAAACTTTAAATGTGATCATAAAATAACCAAAGATATTAAAAATCAGACTTGTTCTCTCTGTTGGGCATGTCTATGAGAGTTTTACTAATCTGGGGACATTTATTTGGGAAAAACTGCACAAAACACATTGTCTTCAATGCAAAATCTTCTGAGTTGTATGACATTTGGTAGGTTCTGATAAAAAAATCATGGAATAAAATCCTAATGTATTTCAGTGACAAATATTCTTGGTGCTGTTACTTCAACATTGCATAAGTAGGTTGGTCAGTAAAATTAATGCTGCAAGGTGGATATTCCTGTCTACTAGTAATGGATGACCTCACTCTGCTGGAACAGCACCCTGCTGCCTCTCCAAAGTCAAGCGATGCCTTCTAGTAAGCACACTGCCTCTGCCTTTTCCATTCAATGGTGCTTATAAGTAGAAGCTGGTAATGTGCATCTCATTTCCAGAAGAGGGAAAACCAACGTGTTTCACATTCTCTTTCATTCATAATGTGAAATGGCAACATATTTCCACCCTGAATATGACAGATTTGCAGACTAAGTCTATTACATTTGGAAATATCAATACAGCTCAAATAAAGTTAGTTCTACATAGAATACAAAGAAACACGTAGGATATAATAACTCAGTTTTTGTCCAGTCCCTAATTATCACATGATTTGTTCAATTGGAAACATGTTACACAACTCCTCAGGTGGCACAGTTTGTGCATCAGGGTGGTAGCGAAACAACAATGGGTTCTATTTACTGATAAGGGTTGCTTCTTTTTTCCAGGAATTCTGGCAGCAGAAATTATCAAGCAATTAGTGTAAACCTTGTTTAAATTCATTGGCTAGAGGGTTTTTACCTACCACAGTTGGACTGACCCAGATAGGAGGTTTTCTCTCCAGTTGTGCAGTTAGCTATTTATTGGGGGCTATAACAGGGGAGTGGACAGGTTTTTTAAGCTTCATGTCATCCACCTGCTTCCTCTTTCTTTGTACATATATGACATATTTTGCTGCTGCAACTTTGAGGGGGCGGTTGGCATGGGTCCTTAACCTAGGGTTATTGGGACCAAAATATCTCAGGCACTGGAAATACATGGAGGGACCATAAAGTGTTGCCAAGAGCCGATCTTGCCGAGCTTGGGGACAAACACTTTTGCTACTCCCCTGGTAACTGAGAGATTATAATGCACCTCTGCCCAGGTAGTCCCTCTCATGCCATCCCAAGGACGCAGGCTGGAGGACCAGGCTGACTGGTCAAGAGGCAGGTTGGGCAATGCTACATCTGTGACTAAATAAAGTTGTGGTCTATTCTTTCTATTTAATTGTGTCTGTGTGGTCTGTGGTTTAGTATGTGGGGTGTTTTTGCTCCTGGACATACAACTAGCTGGTATGGCGATCCATCATGTGAAAGTACCACCATACAATCGTGGAAGACCAGGCAATTATGTTTTCCTATAGCTTCATCCCAACTGTAATTTCAGTTCTCTTCTCTGTCTGAAACATGGAGAGAATGATTTAACTGCTTCTCATAATTACTGCTATGCAAGAAGAAAAATTAAAGATGGTATAGCTTTTTGCAGTTAAAATTATATAAGTATCTATGATAATTATAATGTGTGCTTTGTTGTTTATCTGTTCAGTCATTTCTGACTCCTTGTGACCTCATGGACCAGTCCACGCCAGAGCTCCCGGTTGGCTGTCACCACCTCCATCTCCTTCAAGGTCAAGCCAGTCACTTCAAGGATAACATCCATCCATCTTGCCCTTGGTCGGCTCCTCTTCCTTTATCCTTCAATTTTTCCCAGGATCATTATCTTCCTGGAGTATGGACTGGTTTAATCTTCTTGGATTCCAAGCCTCTCTCAGAATTTTCTTCCAGCACCACAGTTCAAAAGCGTCTACCTTCCTTTGCTCAGCCTTCTTTATGGTCCAGCTCTCACATCCATAGGTTACTATGGGGAATATACTGCTTTAACTATGCAGATCTTAGTTGCCAGTGTGATGTCTTTACTCTTACCTCTTTTATCGAGATTTGTCATTGCTTTCCTCCCAAGAAGGAAATGTCTTCTGATTTCCTGACTGCAATCTGTGTCTGCAGTAATTTTCACGCTTAGAAATGTCACTTTCTCTACATTTTCTCCCTCTATTTGCCAATTATCAATCAATCTGGTTGCCATCATATTGGTTTTTTGATGTTTAACTGCAACCAAGCACTTTCTTCTTTCACCTTAGTTATAAGGTTCCTTAGCTCCTCCTCGCTTTCAGCCATCACAGTGGTATCATCTGCATATCTAAGATTGTTAATGTTTCTTCCAGCAATTTTAACTCCAGCCTTGGATTCATCAAGCCCCACATGTCGCATGATGTGTTCTGCATATAAGTTGAATAGGTAGGATGAGAGTATACAGCCCTGCCGCACTCCTTTCCCAATCTTGAACCAATGTGTTGTTCCCTGGTCTGTTCTTACTGTGGCTACTTGGTTGTTATACAGATTCCTCAGGAGATAGACAAGGTGGCTTGGTATCCCCATAACACCAAGAACTTGCCACAATTTATTATCACAAGAATGTGTGCTAATTGTCATAAATTAACTTACTATAACAACATAAAACCAGTTGCAGGGTAAGAAGCTTAAAAAATAAAGAAAGGTACATTGTATAGAAACAAAGTAGTTATTCCTGCCTGAGCACGTAAAGAGGAAAAAGCAGCTCTAGCATTGTTTGTGTGTCTGTCTGTGTGAGGGCAAACGCTATGTGTTCCAAAGAACTTTGCTAAAGAAATCCTATGCAGAGATTTCTTCAGAGTAAGTAAAGTTTTTGCTATTGCTTTATTTGGCAAACTTATCTGACCAAGAGGCACCTGAAGGACACTTAAGTATTCCTTAAACTACACTTTTAAGTTACCTTTGATGTTTTGAAAAAATATAGTTCAGCTAAGGCAGCAGATAATATCGTTTAGGAAGTGAAGTGTGCTTTACAAGAGATAATTTACGATTAGTGAAACCACACTGGCAGACAGATTTTAATGTTGTGGCTGATTAAAAACAGGACAAGCATTTATGAAATCCCTTTCATTTTTACTACAAATGTGTATTATTAAGTGCTAGTTTTAATGTACCCTTGTCAGACAGCTGAGCCTTAAAAGAATAAGAAGTTGTAAAGCAAATGGCATTTCCTGGATAGCCCCAAGGGAAGCGGGAACATTGAGCTCCAAAGTCCCTGGTGGGAAGGAGCAATTTGAGCTAATTAGGGTGAATGGCAAAGTGTTGCGCTTGGTCAAAACATTCTGTTTAACCCTCCGTTTTATTGGCACCAAAAGGATGTCTGGATGTGGATTTGGATGTGAATGTGTGTGTGTATCTATGAGAGACAGAGATGGAGAGACAATTCAATGCAGAAGTGCAAAGCACACAGCTCACATACATTAGACAGAAAGTCAAAGGAAACACCAAAGTTCAACTAAAGTACAAGTAATTAGAACCAGATTCTTTCCCACTTGTATGTATGCTTCATTGTAGAGGTTATTTATAAGCCTCTAACGCACTCAACCAACCCCAAAATCCCAGTATCATTTAATTTTCATGTCTAGTCTGGAACAAAGCAAAAATCTGCTTTTAATAATCTTTGAAGGAAAGAAAAGGGGAAACTTCAATGCAGTGGAAAATCAGTTTTTCCTTGTTTTATGGCACATTTTATTTATTTCCTGTGCAGTTTATTTGTGGCTTCAAAGCAAGAACATATGATTCCCTCATCTTTGTTGTTAATTGTGGGTTTTAAAAAGTTTGCATTATTTTTTTCAAATTTGCCGTTGCCATTGGAACGAAAAGGTGGTGTTGTGGAGGTAGACATAAAAGTGGGCTGAGCTGAGGAGAAATAAACATTATCCGAGAGGATTCCCAGTCTTGAAATGGTAACCTGGCCATGACCCTGGAGTGAGTGTGTGTTTGACCCGGTCATATAAGGCTCTGGCTGAGTCCTGTTGCCTGGTTATGACAACCCCCTGCTATTCTCACTACACATCTACAACAGGTGCAGATCACTGAGAAGAAAACAAAAGGACATGGGATAGGTAAAGGCTTTGATTTTCTTTTCTTTGCAAACAATTTCCCTTTCTATGAGAGAAAAAGCGTGAGAAAAAAATCCCTGAGTCTATACATCTGTCTCAGTCATTTCGAGTACTCTACTACAGCAAATGCAAACACATACAGAGGTATATGTCCAAGATATTTTGAAGAGCATCATGGTCTAAAGGTTATAACAAATATAACTACTAAGATTTTTGCCTGCTTTTCAATATAAAAACTATCATGAAACGTGTGAGAAAAATACTATTTAGACAATCAAACCCTAAGTTGAATGTTCATGGGCTAGGCAATTAAAATCTAACTAAAACAGCAGCAGCAGATATAAACCATAAACCCAAATCCAAATATTACACCCAAACAGAAAATAAATGCAGTCAGCCACCTGTATCTATGGGCTTTACGTCCATAGGTCCAATCAACCTCAATTTTGTCATTTTAGATAAGGGAGATTATTTTACAAGCTCATTGTATATAATGGGACTGGAGCATCCATGGATTTTGGCAGCCACTGGGTACTATAAACAAGGTATCAAGGGCCCCCTATAGAAATAATTGAAAAGGTAGTCCTAACTAGTCTTAATCAATGGAAACTTGATAAATGAACACTGGTTGGATGAGTCATTCTAGTTTGAACCATCCACCAGACACACGCATTTGTTAAAAACAGAGTATATTAAGCTTAATGTGGAGTGGGATGAATTAACCGTTAAAATCCTCTAGAGGAGCAGAGAGTTGGTCATATCTTGAAGTTAAGCCAATGTAGGTAAAGGTAAAGATTTTCCCTTCACACCAAGTCTAGTTGTGTCCGACTCTGGGGGGGTGGTGCTCATCTCCATTTCTAAGCCGAAGAGCCGGCGTTGCAGATGCCTACAAGGTCATGTGGCCAGCATGACTGCATGGAGTGCCGTTATCTTCTTGCCAGAGCGGTAGCTATTGGTCTACTCACATTTGCATGTTTTCGAACTGCTAGATTGGAAGAAGCTGGGCCTAACAACGAGCGCTCACCTAGCAAGTTTTTAGCTCAGCGGTTTAAACTGCTGCATCACCAGGGGCTCCCTAAGCCAATGTAAAGAAGGCCTTTTCTTGGCAAAATCACAATTGTGCACCAGAAAGCTAGTGTTTTAAAAAAATTTCTGCAACCTTTTTTTCAGAGCAGGACCCAAGGCAGCTTCCAAAAACAGTAAGTTAAAACATTTATCATATAATCTAAAAACGATAAAATAATGCAATACATTTTAAAATAAATTTAAACTAGCCAAAGTTAGAGAAAGCCAGCAAGAGAAGCCATCCCTGCTTATACATTAAAGTAAAAAAGGTCTAAATCTGCTCAAAACAGGACAGCAGGAAAGAGCCACCCTAGCCTCCCATTTAGTTCCAGAAGATGGGAGCAACCACCAAGAAGGCTCTGTCTTGAGTTCTCACTAAGTGAACCTGTGGCAGGACTACTGTAAAAGAAAGCCTTCCTCTGTAAATCGGAAGAATTATGCAGGCTCATATTGGGAGATACAATTTTTCAGATCGTCTAAATTGCTACCACTGGCTTCAAATTGAGGAAGACCAGTAGTCTTTCTGAAGGGACATGGTCACATCAGTTGCTGCTCCTAGATTATAGGATGACAGGGATGAGATGGGATGGGAAAAAGTAGAGAGAACAAGCAATGGAAGAGTTATTTTAAAGGTGGGACTACAACTTTCAAACTTTAGTTTAAAGTGTGAACCTTGAGTTCGGTGTTATTTAATTATAGGAAAGTCTGATGGGCTATACAGTTATGACCGCTAAGCCCAACTTACTCTTTTCTCACAATTACTACTTTAGTGTGCTGTGACTTGGCTTCTTGCTATGTGTTTCAGTGTTTATTCTGATGACTGTATTCCATCCAAAAAGGCAATGTTAATATTCTCCTCTCCATTCCCCATACCCAATAAAATATGAGACTACGAATAAGATCCTTTTCTCTAACGATTTTCATCTGGAAACAACAATGCAGTAGTGTAACATTAGTCACTGGAACCATATATCAGCAACCACTAGATTCAAACTGAATATTGACATTGGCCCTGTGACAAGAGTATATGTACATTTGAAATGTAGGCCTGTATCATCGTTTTTCAGTCAGAAGATAAGTACCTTATAATGACGCTGATATGTTGACAGTGTAGGCACCATATAATAACTCTGGATACAAACTCATCAAAACTCATGCTTTAAGGCATCTATAAGTAATGCACCTCACTTTTGCATTTTGGTGGTCAATACTTTCATCAAAAAAAGATTTCAGAAAACCTGAAAGTAAGATTGCATGGAACTTTTTATTTTGTGATATTTGCTTTGGAAATTGCGCTTGAAATAGAGTTGGTACACTCACACAAGAAGAGACATAAAAAAGAGGGGCAGCAAATATGTATTACAAAAATAAAACTTTATTTATATACCAAGCTATCTCTCCAAGAGGACTCCGGGCGGTTTCCAACATAGGGCAAAACATTCAATTGGCAAATGGGGAAAAAAATACAACAAAATTAAACATTATAGCAACCAAACATTATCAAACATAAATATATATCATATTAAAACAGTCACAAAAATTTAAAAACCAGTTTCAATTTTACTCAATTAAACAGGATTCAAAATACCAGTGGCCAGAATTACGAAGTGGACATGGTCAGCTATGAAAGAGAAGGGCCAGGGGCTAATCATTTTCAAAGGCCTGATGGAACCACCAAGCTTTCAGGTCCCTGCAGAAGGAGGTCAGTGTAGGGTCTTGCCTAATCTCTCTGGGGATGGCATTCCAAAGTTGGGGGGCTACCACCGAGAAGGCCCTCCTTCTCCCTCATCCCCACCAACCATGCTTGTGACGCTGGAGGGAGGGAAAGGAGGGCCTCCCCAGCAGATCTTAAAGCCCACACTGGTTCATAGGGGAGATGTGATCACGGAAATAGATGGGGTCCAAACCATTGAGGGCATTGTAAGTCATAACCTGCACATCGAATTGGGACCAGCAACTTATCGGCAAAACCAGAAATCAAACCATTTCTGTTTTTGAAGTCTTACATATTTATGGAAAAGGGAGAGTAAACCTGTATTTAGATCCTATCCTCGAATTAACCCTTCACATATTTTTAATTCATTTTTCATGTATGAATTTCTGGGCTTTAATGCCCTATTTCATTTTCAGCCAACCAATCAACAAAACAAAAAGTTGAAAATTAACATGATCTGAAAACCAGTATAATATATGAAGAGATCCTTTTTACTTGTTTAAACAGGTTTTGTATATTAATTTGTTGGTTTTAATTGCTAACACACGTGCTTTTAACACTTCAGATACATTTTATTATAATAGTATTGATCATACTTTGCATTAAATATAGGTTTGTTCCCTACCCCCACCTCCCAATGTATCATTTCCACACAACAGGAGCTCTTGGTGGAGGGGCCTAAGCATGCAACATGCTCTTGGGAAAGCATGTCGTTCTCCCCCCCCCCCCCAGAAAGCCTGGGGTTGGGGTGGCTGTGGGGCCTGAATCCCAAGGATTAAATATCCCAGTTCCTCCCAGGATTTGGTACTGTGTGGAAGGACCCTCAGTCTTCTCTTCACCAAGCTGAACATGCCCAATTTCTTCAACCTTTACTCATGTTTTGTTCTCCATACCTCTTATTATTTTTCCAATTTGTCTATATTCTGCTTAAAAGGAGATGCCCCAAACTGAATGTAGAACTCCAGATAATATCTAGCCAGCACAGACTATATTGAAACTGTTACTTCCCTCGACTTTGAAACGATGCTTCTATTAACGCAGGTTAAAACCTGTCTAATGTCTTGCAGACAGACTGAAACATCAGTGTTGTAATCATATGCAATAAAACTCAACTATCAAGCCATATTTCATGGAGCATTTTATTTCTCACTTTTTCTGGACTATTTAATTGAAGAAACTTAGTACTCTGCAGCATGGTTAAATCCTGAAATTAATGCACAAACTTAATGATCAGAAATATTTCAAGGTTAGCACCACATTACCTGGAAATTACAGTTCAACCCAATTAATAAGGATTCCAGATGAACTGATGTGAAATGTTAATTGATTTACATATCTTTCTTTGTATATCCATTGGAATGAATCATTTGAAAACTGAGAAGAGATATTTCAGTAAATTATTTGTGACTTATTTTTTGGATATAAATATACTGAATTCTTCACACTGAATTATTCTTCTGCTTTGTCATATTTTGTCAGTGGAGGGGCTGCGATTTTAAGTAAGCGCTTTCTCACGATTTCCCTGCCTTCTGCTCACCAGCCTTTCTACTTTTTAAAAAAATTACACATTTTTCCAAGAATGAGGACTTACATGCATCAAAATGATTTGGGCATGCTTTGAGTCTGGATTATGAAGATTATGCTTTGTCAGTACTACAACAAAATAATACAGGGGAGAAGAGTCAGCAGTACACATTATGCAACTGTTTAACACATTGCCTAAATCCAGCCTTAAGAACACATAATTTATACTGGTGGAGAGAGAGTATCTTGAGAGCAAAGCTGGAGTAGGGAAAGTACACAAAAGGTGATCCAGGGAACTCAAAACCCATTGATCACTTTCATTCAAGCCACTCTTTAAATACTTATTTTATAAATCCAAAGAGGTGCAGGAGCAGGTTATGATTAACTGTCATTGCTGGAGTCCTTAAATGTAGTAGATTTACAAACTGTTTACTGTCAATTGCCATATTTTTTTAAAAAACTTTGCAAAATCTGGAAATATATACCAGAAGTACTCATCATTCTATTTTCCTTCATATCAGGGGCAGCGAGTATATGGCATTTCAAATCCTGCTTGTTTTCAATTCACATAGCTCTAGCACCTCAATCAATCAATCAAAACTTTATTACGGTCACAGACCAGCACAAAGCGGGCACAAGCGCCCTAAGAGGAGAAGGACAACTCCCCAGTAAACAGTTATTTAAAATCAGACTAGAAATCAGTATAAAATATATTTTAAAAGACAGGATATTGTTGCCTTACGATGTCAAGATAGCTCTAGCAATCACAAGTAATGGTGAAGGATCATAGGAGGTCTAATTTGATAACTTTGAAGAGACTAATGTTCCTTATCAAGCCTCTAAGATCCTTATTTGATTGTTCTGGAAACCACTACACCTAAAAATATGGACAGTACTCCAATACCAGAAGTGTAGTGGTCATGGTGGTGGTATCTGCCAAATAAATGAGTGCAATTCAGAACAGATTTTCCTCAACGTGCAAGAAGAGCAATGCAATTAAGATTATTTTTGTTTTCAGCAGTCTAATTTTATTGCTAGAAATATGATCATTGTGGATACGAATAAGAACAGTAACCAAGATTACATACAGTGGCTGACAAGATTTACAGCTATAAGAAGGGCAAAACAAGGAAATTATAAAACAAACATTTCTATTTACTTACTTACTGAACGTATATAACACATTTCACAAAGTTGGATAAAGCAGCCCTGGGTTGCAAGATTTTTAAAACATTTACTTACGGTATTTCTTCAATTGCCAGACACTATCAATTGTAAGACACACCCTAATTTCAGTACCACTACTACCAACAAAAATACATATGATACCCCTGTGATTCTAAGTCTCACTCCATTTTTAGAGATGTTTATATAGGGGGGAAAGTCTGTCTTAGAATTGAAGAAATACAGTATGTTCATTTAGTGGCTAATGATCATTGAATGTAGGAGGAGGATTGCTTAAGAGGATAGCAGTCAACACAGAGGTACATTATACTGAGATAGACAATTGATATTGTCAACTCTCACTGGCAACAGCTGTCTAGGGTTTCAGATGATGTTTTTTCCCAGCCTTTACTGGAGCCTAAATTGGGACTTTCTGATGCAAAGTGCATGCACTGCTAATGAGCTGGTTTGAGATACGCATGGAAGCTTCAGTATTTACATATTGGTCTGTCCATTCACTATATTCTATTGTTTCCTCAGATAAGCAGGACCCCAGTGAACAATTAAAGCTTTCAATAAATAATCGGTAAGCACATTCATTTGATTTACTGTTATTTGATACAACTGTTAGTTTCAATGGGGCAGTTAATATTGATCACGCAAAGTACTACAGACAAACATGAAACACTTCTAGAACTCCATGGATTATTACTTTTTATCTGCCACTCATGACAGTTACTTGTAATTGTAGTGAGATTGAAAATCAATAATAATTAGTGTTCTGTACATTTAAAAAATGAGTAACGTTAAGTTATGTTTTGAATTTGTTTTAATGTTCTAACAAAAAACAAAGTGCAACGAAGCATGTAAACATAAATATTCTGACTAACATTTTATGGTAACTCTTTCTAGATAATACTCTTGGGTTACAATAAAGGGGAGAACATTGTCTAAAATACGTAACATATATTCAGCCTGATCAGGAAGAAAACTTCTTTGCCATTATATGAATAATCTTTGATACCATGTAGAAATTGTAATGAAAACACAAGAGCAAAATGGGTCCACATTAAACATTTTTGTTGACAGTAAGAAAAATTAGGACGTATCTACACTGTAGAATTAATGCAGTTTGAGATCACTTTAACCACCACAGTTCAATGAAATAGTATTGTGGGAGGTCTTGCTTGGTGGGACACCAGCACTATTTGATAGAGAAGGTTAAAGGCTTGTGAAATGACAACTCCCATGATTTTGTAGCATTGAGCCATGGCAGTTAAAGTGGCATCAAATTAATGCTACAGTGTAGATTCAAAGAAAAAAAGGCAACCCTATTCCTACTTGAATATGTATCTTCAAAACCTGCAAAGTATTGAAGAACTTTCTGAACTATACATGGGAGAGAAGGGAGACAGAATATTCTGTTTGAACAAGTAGATTTCTTCTGAATTGTTTTTTTTACTTTGATCCACAAATAACCACCATCAGTGCCACTATCAGTAGCAGCAGCAAAGTCAGGGGGAGACATTAACTAAAGACAATCCAGCTCCTCAAACTAGTGCTAATGCATTTCAAACAATTCAGAGAAAGGCTCTGTCTCTTCAAAACAGCACATACACCTGTGCATATCTAGCTTCAGCTCTCCTTGGTGTAAATCCACGGGCTTTTAAATTTTAATCCTGCAAATCATATGCTAGTCTAATCAACTAGATTAACCACTGACACATTGTAAATGAGATTTATGGTTTGGCCCTAATTTTGGAAGTGGAAAAATCCTGGGCATGGAAGCTTTACTAATAAGTTAGCCCTCTTAATGAGGTTTTGCATTTCCAAGGGCTTTTTTGCTCCTATAGCAGCATCCCAGATTTGATGGCCAAAACTGGCATCTACGTATATCTGAGGACCTTCTTTATGGTCCATGTTTTACCCTGCATCTAAAGCAAATAAGACCTGCTGTTCCATCTATCACGTACACACTGAAAGCATTTTCTTTTTTCTTGCAAGACAAAACAAGAAATTCACTGCATGAGTAGCTTTCATTTTTCTCTTTCAAAGTGAATAGAAATTTGCCACCAACACGGCAAAGAAAAAAAAATCCATCACCAAAGACGCATACATTTCAATTAAGAGGACTAGCAAAGCTGTTTCACATAATATATAATAGAAACTAGTCCTTTTCTTCTGTTTCTGATGTACATACTGTGAATGGAAGATAATGCATGGAAGCAACAGGGTTTTCAAGGCTATTCTACCCATAATTCTTGACAATTAAAATGCAAAGTGGCATGAACGAGAAAGGTTTTATTATTAAATTGTAACCAGAACTCTGCGTGAAACCAACCATCCAGAAGCACTTTTTTTCATAAATTATTTGCTATTTACCTGATCCAAAGATAGGGATGGCTGGTTAAAATGTATGACTCCATATGCAGTTTCTTATCATTAAAGCCATTGAAGGTATTTTGGAGATCATAATGAAATTATTATGTTTGCTTTTAAGAATTCCCCTTGTCAATAATGTACGGCAATACAGCACTAAATTAAAACATCAGGAACTAAATTTCACTTGCATCCATTTTAGCTAATTATATCCCCAAGCTTCCCAATAGTCCAGGCTCTAAAAATTTTTTGAAGTTGCAATGGCCCTAAGAAAAACAGGCTTTCATAGTTATGACTTTGATGAAGAAACAAAGGTAATTCAGCCCTGGAAGTCTTAATATCCTAACTAGATGAAATATACAGCTAGAAGAATGTGTGGGGAAATTCAGGGAACTATAGTCAAGGTCAGTTCTTCGTATATCCTTTACAATTCTCATTCTGGCTCTGTTTAGTTTTTTATCTTTAAAGAGACATCAACCATCTTTCATTAGACATCAAATTCAGATTCCATCTTTTTTTAAAAAAAAATCTCCAAGTGAATATTTCAAATAGTTGCTTTAAAATAATGTGAACAACTATAAGCCTATTTTTAACAGTTCAGATACATTTCACGCATAATGAAACAGGGCTTCTAAACTTTTCACTCCACAAAGTTGGCAGGAGACCACCAGATGATGTATTGTAGTTTGGCTGGCACTTGAAATGCCCTATCCTTTTGCAAATTCAGCTGGTAGCAAAGCCAGGAAGATCACGGAGTGACTGGTGGGTTACATGTGGATTTACAGGGAATGACATTTATGAACAGTATAGTCTTAGATTAATGTCATAACAGCGCAGAGTGACAGAGTGCATGTTTTGAATAAAGGTGGTCCTGTTTCTTTTGCAGGTAGAGCTTGAAAAAGTGCTATCTGATACTTTGGTGAACTGCCACAAGTCACTGGCTAAAGCAAAACGTTGTAGAATCCTGGCTTATCATTAATTATCTTCATACTGGTAGATGCAACAGTTTCACCTTTAACACCTTTAATTTGCTTGCCTGTTCATTGTTTAGTGCATGGGTCCCCAAATTAAGGTCCATCATTTACCCGGCCCCGGCCCTAACCTTTAGACTCAGGGTCAACCTAAGTCTGAAACAACTTGAAAGCACACAACTACAATCCTAACTAACTTGACAATCTCCTTAGCCAAAAAAAGGCCCACACTTTCCATTGAAATACTTTTTTTTTCATGTCAGGAGCGACTTGAGAAACTGCAAGTTGCTTCTTGTGTGAGAAAATTGGTCATCTGCAAGGATGTTGTCCAGGGGGCGGCTGGATATTTTGATGTTTTATCATCCTTGTAGGAGGCTTCTCTCATGTCCCTGCATGGGGAGCCAAAGCTGACAGAGGGAGTTCATCCATGCACTTCCCGGATTTAAACCTGCGACCTGTTGGTCTTCAGTCCTGCTGGCACAAGAGTTTAACCCATTGTGCCATCGGATTGAAATACTAGCAAGTTTATATTGATTAAAATTGTTCTTCATTTTAAATATTGTATTGTTCTTTAATTTGTTTGCACTACAAATAAGATATGTGCAGTGTGCATAGGAATTTGTTCATCTTTTATTCAAATTACAGCCCCCTCAACAGTCTGAGGGACAGTGACCTGGCCCTCTACTTTAAAAGTTTGTGGACCCCTGGTTTAGTGAGTTGTCCAAACTAACGAATTTGTGGACTGAGCAGGATACACTCCTTGCCATCTGAGATTGAGCTTTCCAAACTGTGTGTCATGTTGACTGCTGTGTGTAGATGTGTTGTGCGAATGTAAAAAGAAACACCTGAGTCTATGTGAAATAAGTAATAAATCTTATATTTAGAAGAAATATAAATGAAAGTTTCATTATTACAATTTATGTATGTGTTCATATCTCTTATAACGGGCTGATTTGCTAGTAAAACTGAATCACTGTGTCGCGAAATGATGAATGTCTAACAAGTGTATCAGAAACATGAAATGTTTGGAAACCTTTGAAGTACACCATTGCATTAGTGTCTGTGCTAGAGAGATACTGCAATTCTGAGTAGACAATGCCTACATTAAAACATCAAGGAATTTCACCTGGTGTCGGGCAGGCTCTTATGTAGCCGCTCTGAGACCACTGCAGGGTGAGAAGAGCAAGATATAAATCTAGTAAATAAATAAATGTACACTATTACACTTTACTCAACATATTCTGTATGAAATCAATGCTAAATGAATAATAAGAAAAAATGTCTTTGTTCTCAAGTATACTTGCTTACATGTTTCACTATCAGATCTTTGAGAACTGACTCAGTCGTATTTGTTCAATGAGAAACTTAAACTTCCTTCTACACTGATTGGGGCGATTTCATACGGTAATCACTCTGCTATGTAGGCTGTTTTTTCATGCAGCCATCACAAGGAGTTTGTTTGCAGGCTGTAATTAACTTGGTTTTGTCTCATACACGTTTAACCAGAAAAATCTGGTTTTTAATCCCTTTTTGTTTTCCTTTTGAAGTCACTAAATGTTAAAAATGCAGAGAAAAACTGTGCCTTTGCTGCAGTCTGGCAAAAGATCTGCATTGTAATTCGCTGTTCTAAGGGGAAGGCCCCCATGAATTCTACTGGTGAAGGTAAGACAGACAGAAAGCTAGCAGCCAGCCTGTGATTTCAAATAGAAAGGGAAGGGTGGGACTATGCAGAAACTGAACATATCAGACATGAGCAAGAATCAAACTGCAGCTTGTGGAAACCAAAGAAATCTAAAGTGAGACAGGAGAGTATAAGGTAGCCACTATTCTGACTTTATAGGCGACATTTTCTTCCAAAGTTTCTTTGGAAAGCCTGCAAGTGTATTAAGGGTGGAGGTAGGGAGGAAATGTTTTTCCTCCACTTACACAGCTACATCCTGTCCCAGTGGTGGGAACAGAATGCAACAGATAATACACCAAAATAAAAGAAATGTACAAAAAAATCCATTTTCAAACCTATTACAGTATTGGAAAAGCAAGACACTGGATAGTGCTAGAAAACCTTGGGGCCTTGTTCTTTAAGATCTTTTATAATGTTGCAATGTGGCGTTGAATATTGCTAAACTGGAAGCCACTCTTGAGTCCCCTTTGGGGTGAAGATAGAGCAGGGGAAAATGCAGTAAATAAATAATGAATCAGGTAAAAGAACCTGTATTAAAAAGAAGATGGCTCCAATGCCAGACCACTCCCAATGCAAGCATTACATGGCCATACCACTCTCAACTTTTGATATCAGTACATTGAATGGGGACATCTGCGAGAGGAAAGCCTATATAAGTTCTCTACATTGATAAGCTGGACTCATATCAAAATACTAACTAGGGCAGATCCCGTTTAGCTTACAAGATCAGATATGATCTGTTTGTTGCATTTAGACTTACTTACGCAAAACAATTTCATTTTTACTGAGTTGAGGTTCACTGGTAAGAACCAGTAACAGTTGTGGGGCATGACCTGACCAGGTCTCTTGATTCTTGGAATGAATAGCCCAAACCCATTACTTTGGTGCTTCTACTTAAAATAGTGCTTCTGCTCTACTCACAATTTCTATTTACATGATCATTTCACCTTGCCCAGCAGTCTCCAAAACAGCTTTAGAGGGTTTTGCAGTTCTGCTGTGTAGATTTTTGAGGTTTTGCAATGATTGGGTACATCAGAATATGTTCTTGCATTGGACTGAATGCTGCTCCTTTGAAGTAGAATTCCAGCTCTGGATAAAGCCCCAAGTCTTTGGAAATCCCAGAGCATCCCATGGTGTAGGTTATAAATGTGCAATCTATACCCATCCAAATCTTGGACTCGACTTCCACCAGCTGCAGACTGGAAAGCAGAGTAAAGTATGTGCAGGATAGGACCAAGGCTAGGATACGGGGTTCCACTCTTCTTATTTACACAGTGTACACTTCATTTGTACTATAATGTCTTTTGAGTTCAGTTCTTAAGAAACGTCTTCCTGAAATGATGATTACAGAACTACTTATTCAGGATTAGTTACCACTTCCTTGTTTAGGGATATAATTCAGACTGTTTAATTCACATTTGGTTATTATTTACTTGCGAACATCTTCTCTGGACTCATTTTGAGGCTCAGGTTGATCGCACTTCTTCAAGTTTTTTTAAAAAATGTTGATTCAAAATTTCAGAATTCATAAAAACATAAGGAAGGATGAGATTCACAGCTTTTTAGTCATGATACATTCAGATGCCATTATAATTATGCCATAGAATGTGAGAACAATTCATTTCATCATATCTAGCAGAGTACGCTTACACATCCTTGGTCATAATCATTAAACAAGACAAATCTGCACACACAGTATTTAGTTCATATATAGAGGTAATTTACAGAATTTTGCACTATTATGCAGGGAGTAACACACATTAGAGTACTCTGTAAAATTAAAAAACCCACTAGACTACATAACCCCATGCTCTGAGTTAACTACTCAAGTGAAATTTAATGGAGTTCTGGATTAATTGCTTCAGTCTCCAGGAAAAAGTGCACAAATTGGAAAGACCACCCACTTAGCCACAAGATGATCAAAGTATATAACATGTAACAAATTTATCATCAAATGGGCATAGCAAATTAACGAAAAAATATTATTTCAACAGTTTATACTGATTTTGAAGATGCTCACTATATTAAGGATACAGCCATATCCAATGGTAAGAGAAGTAATTGCTGGTCCCTTTTATTAGAACTCCTCAGTTGGCACCTTCTAGATGCCCTGAACATAGCATCTACTCTCCAGCCAATGTCTATAGTGGCTGAAGATAATGGAAGTTGATACCCAACATATTTGTAAAGTGTCGAATTGACGAAGACTGTCCAATACAAGTATCAAAGAAGGTAATCTAATTCATTGGTACAGCACAAGTATGCTTAAGATCCTAGGTTCAATACCTTCAACAACGTATTGAATAACATTCACCTCAAGATCATGGACAGCTACTATTAGTCAAAGTAATCCAGAAGTATAGATCCTCAAGCCCTGGAACTGAATCAGGTCTTTGCAAAATCTCAATATGGCCTTCTGTTTTCCTGGATAAATTTCTCTGAAACGGAATTTGGCCCTTGAGTTGAAAGACAGTGAAAGAAAGCTAAAACACACTTGTGAGAAAACAGAAGCCTAGTGTGATATATATTATCTCATATAAGCCAGCATTTACGCTTCTGTATGTCATGGAGCTTATATACATTGTTTAAAGACAACAGCAAAGGGATTCTAGCATGAGACTCTAAGTTGTCTTCAGTTGTCAAAGCTGTTCTCATAGTAGTAGTAAACTTTTAAACATCCAGTCTGAAAAAAGTAATTATTCGGGATGTGCAAAGGTGAAAGCAGATGACACAGGTTCTTCTGCAGCTATATATTAAAACGCATAGCAATAAGATTAAAACACCTTTATATTGCCTGGAAACTGATTGGAAGCCAGTGAAGCCATTTTAATATATAGTGTTCCCTCACTTATCACGGGGGTTACGTTCCAGGACCTCCCGCGTTAAGTGAAAATCTACGAAGTAGGGATGCTCTATTTATTTCAATGTTTAGACATTATTTTAGTAGGTATACACTATTTTAAGTCTTTATACACTTAAAATAAAGTGGAGGAAAGGAAGGAAAGTCCCTTCAAGGCTGGAGAAAGGGAGGACAAAGGAGGAAAAGTACCTCGGAGAGCAGCAGTGGCAAAAATCCACAAAACAGTGAAAAAAGCATATTTATTTTAAATTACTATTTTTTTAAATCCATGAAACAGTGTTGTTAAATGTGAACCACGAAGTAGCGAGGAAGCACTGTATGTGTGAGAGGCTCACTCCTGGGTATACCTGTAACCAATCTGGCTGGCATACTTTGGACTAACTGAAGCTTCTGAACTTGGTACAGAGGTAGCTCAATGTTGCAAAAATCCAACTTAGTGGTTACCAGCCCATGCACTGTCATCTTTAGATATTTCAATTCTACGAAAGGGTACAGCTGGCATATCAGCCGGAACTGATAATAAATTGATAATAAGCACTCCTGACCATTGCATCTATCTGGGTTGACATTTGGAGAGCCGGATCCAGGAGTGCTCCCAAGCTGTGAACACAGTATTTTGGGGAGAGAGTAACCCCATTCAATCCCAGGTTAGGACCCTTAATCATAAGCAATACTGTCTTGTCTGGATTCAGTTTCAATTCATTTTTCTTCATACAACCCATGACCTTCTTCAAGTATGGCTGTTTTTGAAGGCATGGAAACATATATCTGGGTGTAATCGGGATACGGACAGCATGATGTATGATGTACCTACATAATCTCTCCCAGCAGCTTCATGTAGATGTTAAAACTCATTGGCGATAACATGGTACCTTGTGGTGTGCTACATTATAGCCTCCCCCCGCCTTTTTTTTTTTGCAAAGCAGCCATCTCCAAGCACCACAATCTGGAACATGCTTAAGAGGTATGACTGGAACCACTGCAACATAGTGCTTCCATCCCAACTACCCTAGGCATTACCATGGTCAACGGTATCGAACGCCAATGAGAGACCTAAAAACATCAACAGGGACAGACTCCCCGTCAGTGTTAAAATGGAGGTCATCCATTAAGGCAGCTGAATCCTGCTCTGAAGCCAGTTTGAAATGGGTCAAGGAGGTGTGTGCTATCCCAAATTAAATGGAGTTGAAAGGCAAAGTGTAAGGAACAGAAATTATCTGTTCTTTACACTATACAAGTTTTGTCACACATGGCTTTAGGGAGATGTCTCTTTTATACTTTTAGTCTTACAAAATCCAAACAACTGTAAGAAAAACCATTAAAATTGTACCACATTGTAAGCCAGAAGTCTTCGGCCACTAATAGAGAAGTACTACTGTCCAAAATCAAAGGGTGTGTTATGAGTCCTGAACAACTTCTCTACAATCTTCTACCCCACAGTTCTGAAGTGGAGTCTCTGCTAGTATTTGCAAGATGAATATGAAGTGTTGCAGTTATATTATTAGCTTATTATCATTAGCTAATCTACTATCTTTAACACATAGGAAGCAAGAACTATCTATTTGACTAAACAAAGTCAGGAAGGCAAAACATTTCAGTGACTGGTTGTTCATACAACTTTTCTTCTCCATGAGCTGCTTTTAAATATTAAAATAGAAACTACAATTAAATAAGCAAAATGGGAGTGCCCTCGTAAATGTAAGTTATGCCCACCAATCTTTCTTTCTGTGTCGATTTTAAACAGTTTCTTTTACAGCTTCAGCACATCCTCCCTTCTGTAATAAATCCGCTATAAAGCACGAGGAAAATGTGACTGTAAAAGCATAATAATTGGCACAAAAGCAGCATGTGAAACTTTTAATTTTATTTTAATTGACTAGGTTTCAGCTTAGCTTGGCAATATTCCTCCAGCTTGTCTTGCCTGACTAGATAATTTTTAAATGGACTTATATTGGGAATATTTCCACTAATAGCTTTTCTCACTGTCTTTTCTGAAAGAAATCTTGTAATCTGCTTTAAAGCAAGATGTCTGCTGAACATATGATTTGGAAATAGGAAATCATCCTAGTAACAGGCTCTGGAAATTATCCTTTGCTGGATGTTTGCCTTACATCAAGTCACATATCCATATTATATTTGTGAATGTGCTTGTTCTTGGTTCAAAAATTACATATTGCCTTCAGGCCCCTTCCACACAGCTGTATAAAGTTCCACATTATCTGCTTTGAACTGGGTTATACGGCAGTGTGGACTCGGATAACCAAGTTCAAAATGGATATTGTAGATTATCTGCCTGGATATTCTGGGTTATATAGCTGTGTTGAAGGGCCCTCAAATGTCCAAAACATTCTGGACTGTATGCCTTGATCTGTACATAAAGACTGTGGTCGTTTGGGGTGGTATATTTTTATGGAGGTAGGAACTTGGTGTTGACTGTGTTAAGGCTTTTTGTCCTGTGATAATAGCAAATTCGGAAAATAAGAATAAAACTCAGCATCAGGACTGTAGGTTTGCTCTCTTAATTATAACATGGGACAACTTAGCAATTTAAATACCATGTTAACTCAATATACACTTGGTAATCTCAAGTGGATCAGAACCTGAAAATCTGCCTCTACTAATACAGATACACACACATACACACACAAAGGGAAGATGGTACCCCATTCTTCACAATGCAACTATGCCATGCTTACACATTGGGATTTCCAAAGCAAAGTTAGAAACTTTCCCAGCTTTCTAACTACCTTTAATTTTTTTTCAGTAACTTCTATCAATAGCTGGACTTCCTTGAAGTTTACGTATGTACATGCATATTTTCAGAGCTTCTACTTGTCACAGTTTATCATGCAATAGAAAACAAATCTATTTTGTGAGTTTTCTGGGTTGTATGGCCATGTTCCAGAAGCATTCTCTCCTGACATTTTAAATCACGATAGCTTCCTTAGCCAATGCTATTATTCCCAACTCTCTGGGAGCCTGGTTTCCATCTAGTTTTGTCTAAGCAGTTTCTGTTTTGCACCAGATAATGAAGGATGTCGTATTTTAATATACTGTGCTAGGTGTAAGTGATATTAGGCACCAAATATTTTGCTATGGGATCAAACGCATTGCTGTGTAATTCAGTGTGCCAGCTGTGTAAAACAGCAACATGGGAAACATAAGAGAGGGATTAGTAACATTTTAGGACTGGTATAAGACTGGTATTGTGCATTATTGGACTAAGCTGATAAACCCTTCAACAGAGATGAAAAGACATTGAGACTATTGTCTTCAGACATTCTGTATATGAACATTTTGGGACATTTATATAGCTTGGATATTATAAAGACGATCAGTCCTACTATTCAAAGTGGATTCTCTGTTTTTCTAACTTTGTTAGCTTGGTCTGCCAGCTAACTCTGCTAAATTCAGATGCACCTTGAATGTCTTCTCACTATGCAACAAGAGAGTTCTTGGTTACGAGTTGCAAAGAAAGACTGAATTGGCCTGCTTTAGCCAATTATAAGTTTAGGAATATGAGCTTCGGCTTTAGAGTTTCTTGGAAAATGCATTGTTTCAAATAAAAAATAAAATCAAGTACGATATTACAAAGGAAAACAAACAAGTTATTCTGTGACACAAGGAAATTCAGGAGACTCGGATTTCATTGCTTTTCAAGAGTGCATTAATTAGTTTGGATCCAGATTAAACACTAGGCGATCAAGTGTCCCTTAAACAAGTTTACAGAACATAAAAACTTCCTATTAAACATCACATGGGGGTTAGGAAGAAACTTTAAATAAAGGTGAATAAAAATAAACCTTGCCTTCTGTGGCTGAAAACAGAACTTCCAACAACACCTGCTGCAACTCAATACCAAGGAATGTAGATTTCAAGTCGTACATGTCAACGTGTTTGTTTTTATATTCTGGCTGGAGATATGAAAGATAATAAAGCACTGAGAAAGACTGTATGTTCAGACAGATGTTTCTCGGCGTGTTGAATTCTCACAGCATAATCATTCACACAGCCCTAAACACTATAAAGAATCAGTAGTTTAGCAATGGATTTCAGGATTCGAGTAGATTTTGTTGCTAGCTGCATTAAGGGTCTGCTGCCTATTATTTTGACTTAGCATTAAACCTCATTTGGAATCAATGTTCATGTAAATTCAGTATTACTGAGCCCCCTTCAAATTCAATGGGGTGACATTACGGCAACTTATTAGGAAGCAAATCCCACTGAAAATGACAGAATTTGTTTCTAGGGAAGCATGTATAAAATTGCAATCCTGGCCACAATTACCCAGAAGTAAGTTGCATTTGACTTACTTCTAAGGAGACATGTACAGCAGGGCTGTATTATTAGAATGTGATTTACTTATTGAAAACAACACTATCTAACAATGACTGAATCATGCCATTTATTTTTCTGTGAAAGCAACATGAAACAGGACATTGACAGCAATTCTTAAAATATGAATACCTGTTGAAGACTATTTCATCATCAACACAATTGAAGTTTTCTTTAGACTATTACTAATAGTTAAAGAAATTTAGCTACTAATACTAAATCAGACTGCCATAGACCCACACCTCTAGCCTTGATTTTGGTGCGCGGACCCTGAATTCTTAAGAGTTAGGAGGGGAGATTATTGATCATAGCTTCCAATTAATCACTGTTTGCCATTTCTTTAAAGCCACTACTTTCTTTTGACTGATACTTACCTTTTGGCACAGTTTGAAGTTACAAATTATGAGCTGTGTACAAGAAATGCCTAAGCAACTTTAGCCTTTCTTTCCAAAACTTTAAATTGTGGTATATTTAAGGAGATTAATTATTCTAGATGCAGTATTTTAGTGAGTTAAACCTTTTGCGCATTTGCAATACTGAGGACTATTTATGTGCTCTTTTCTGAGGAAATGTAAAAAGCGAAGCTGTTTTTTTCCTTACCATCCCTACATACCAGCTTAAATTTTTCATATCTCTAAAAGAATTCCAACTGAAGCATAAATCTGCTATTGCAAAGAGCAAACCAAAATAACCTTGATGGGCTCTTTTTTCATATTTGAGGAAGTGGCTCTCATCTCAATTGTTTACTCAAAACCACAGAAGACTTAGTATAAACAGAGAATAAGGAAATACTTAATATTGGAGTGGCAACTTATTATCCCCCCACTGTAGAAAGCTTATGCTTGGAATTAGAAGTAGATTTAGATGTCTTTAGATGTCTGTTTAGATAAATTCAAGGTATTTCTTTCAAAGTTTCGTGACACTACAACTCAGTTGTCACAACATTGTGAAAGGTGAACTTCTGAAAGCACTTTGGTACAGCAGTATTTATTTCACATAATATTCCCTTTGATTAAGTTCTCTATCTATACTATCACCAGTACTTGTTTCTTATCACCATCCGCAGGCTAATGACATATTTAACACTTGCTGCCCACTGATAAAGAATGACCTCATGTCTAATTAGGTTCAGGAGCAAAGGCAAAATATGTATATGCTTTTAAGAAAAAAAATGTTTCAAGTGAATGACAAGACTTTTAATATTTTGTCTTCAAAAATATTACCAACCAGGAAGCTCTCAAAATTTTTTTTTTTTCACCCTAAAGGTTTAGATTCATAAAAAACCTCTTACTACTTCATGCTAAAGTTTGAAAGGAAACTGAACTTTAAGGTATCTTGCATTGCCACTATCACACTTGTAGAAAGAACACAGAGAAAGAACATAAAGTTTCAAACATTTGCTGGCAAACTTCAGAAACATTTCTTAGCTATATTGATAGTACACACATTAAACCCACAAATGTAGAATTACGATTTTAGTAACTGTTAACCAACTTTTTGTTTTGCCTTTTTCTGAAAGAGGCAAAAATGTTAAAATGTTTGTACTTGTTATAATGGTGCGTTTTCTTATTTCTGTAAACTTGCCCATTTACTAATGAAGACCTAATAGTAACAAAAATATTGTTGACTGCAGTATTTGCTACCATTCATGTTACTTTTCCATCCCCTGAGGATTAAACATTCAGAGGGAAGAACAGTTTACTGCAACTGAGATGTCTAGGAACCACAGTGGCATTAAGCATACTTCTGGAGTTAATGCTCCATTGAAGTGTCAAAGACTATGTTAAAACCATTTGATACATAGCCATCATTTATCTAAATCAGCGTCAGAGCAATGAAGCATCCTTCAGGGTTTTTTCTTTAAATTAAATGCAGAAATGTAGTGCTGCAACTTTGCTGCTTTTTTTTGTTTATCAAGCTTGAAATTGCACAGTTAAAGCATGCCTCTGTTTGCCCCAATACCCTCCAGTACTTTGTCAAGATTTGATGACAAAATACAATTTTGTATAAAATCAAGAGCAGCAAAATTTCGTTCCTTCCTTGAAATTCCTAGGCAGCTAACAGATCCAGAAAGCGCTGAGATAATTGATGGCGAAACACAAGGGGTGTTCACAGTTAGTTTTCTAGCAAAAACAGGGACTTCTTAGAGCAACAAAGTAAAAACAAAAGGTGGCAGCAAGGTCAATGCAAAGAAATATTGCCGGCTGCTCTTTTTTTTTCTTTCAGAGAAAGAGAAACAATTAAGGAAGCCTGCAACTTTAACTTTGGTTACCCTCAAGTTCACTGTGAGGCACACCAAGATTTTAATTGGCTTGTAAAATGTTAAAATGTACTCAGATATATAGAGATAGATAAAAAGACATTAAAATTGCAAGATGCACATGCATATAAAAATACAACCCTCTTCTACACTGAATGAACAATGCTTTATTGTATAGCTATTTCAAAATATTAGCAGAAAAATGCAAGACACCTAGAATAATGTTTTTTAAAAAATATATGCATGTTGACACTTCACATCCACAAACATGCCATTCTGGGAGGAAAACTTTCCTTACTTACACGTTTATTTTGAAAGCATTTAAAAATATTTTTGGCATGCAAATAAATAAAATCGAAGGGGGACAGTGGAACAAAATAATAGCGGGACCTACATTGCGTACTGTGCCGGTGTTGCCACTCTGTCTGTGCCAATCCACTGAAGCATGCTTTGAGAGCCTTCTCCTGGAGCATGCAGGAAGAGGGACTTGCAGTGTAGAAATCCAGCATTTGACCAGGGCTCACTGCTAGGACATCCATACAGTCAAACATGATTCCCCCTCTACAGTATGTCTGCAAAAGTGCCTTCCTCTCGGGTGTGGAGGAAAATGGCATATAAAAGTACATCCAACTCCATCAAACTCTGCCCCTTTTTTGGCACGTAGACTGTTGGTCTTTTTCCCAGACCAGAATCATGAATTATGACAGACAACACAGCTAAAAGCCTGTAATTGATCCAAATGATCATTTACCATTTTCCAGGCTGTTCAGTCAATCCAGCAGAACAGAGGGGGGAAACACACAGCCTTCCAAGTTTCAGTTCTCATTCTTCTGCCTCCCAAATCTTTGAGCAACCTTCTTGCCTCTCAGTTTCATCCTGAATAAATGAATATTTTTGTATCCTGTGCAATGCCGGAGTTTTGTTGGCAAAACAGGCTTTGCTAGAAGCACGGGATCCCCCTTTGCCTGTGAATAGATCCTTCTGCCTCCGAACAGCTCACTTCCTACTACTTGTGTCACACGGAATGAAAGATTGAATTGCTTAATATATGCGAGTGAACTTTCTATGAACCCTTCCCAGGCTGCTAACCTTCAAATGACCCAACCAGTCTGACATCACCAACTCCCAGGATTCTCACACAGCTTAAAAACTCCCAGCAGCCTTGCAAAATAAGGCAGGCAAGCAAGCAGGCAGGCACGAGCTGCTGTGCCTAGAATAACCGGCCTTTGGAAAAGATAACAGACACTTTAAAAAGATATCTAAAAGAATATAAAATAGAATAGACTGGCCTCAGGATTCTAAATAGCAAGCTGCTAGAACACGCTGCTAAAAAACATATGTCTCTTTCTCTCATTCTCTTTTCTTTGTCCATCCTTTTAAATTCACCTCCAAAGGTGCTTCCGAACAAGGATTCCCTGCGTCTCCTGGGGAAAAAAACCCTATTACACACATTCAGTTCTCTGCATAGAAAGGCACCAGGTCCTTCGCTATTCTATCAATAGGGACAGAACAACGTGGTGTGTTGCATTCACCTTAATAACAAAAAGAATTTATGTTCACAATTCCTTTTGTGCTCAGAATAGAGGATACTGCAAATTTCAGACTGCCTAAACTCCTCGAATCTGCCTAAATACTCAAAAGCACCAGATCTTGTGTGATCTTGCAAGCTAAGCAGGATCAGCACTGGTTAGTACTTCAAAGGAAGACTGCTAATGAATACTAGGTAACATACCGTAAGCTGTATTTTAGAGGAAGGAACTAGCAAAACCACCTCTGACTATCCTGTTCCTAAGAAGATCCTATGAAATTCATGTGCTCACTGTAAGTTGGCAGATGAAAGCACATACACACACACACACACACACACACACACACAAAGCTCTCTGAATGCACACTGTGATAATTGCATTAATTTTGACAATAGCATGATTTTCATAATTCACTTATCTGAGGACTATGCACTTGCTCCTCTGTGAATGTCAAGGTTCCAGCACAGCAAATACTTAACAGATTGAAGCCAGATTTAGTAACACTTGGTGTGTTAGCACACTAGAGCTGAAAGAGTAGGCAAAGAGGATGCATCCCATCTGAAATCCTGTGGCTTCCTCTTGCAGAAGTCTAAAGTGTGTAGTTTAGTGAGACCCAGGACCTCTCTAGCTGAGCATTTTAAAGGTTCCTCCCCCCGAACTGCTGGACTGTGAATGGATTTCTTGACATGACAGAAAACCATGCTTCTTCAGGACACTACTTCAAACCACTGAACACAAAATCCAGTTTCAAGTTATACACTCTAGGAATTTTAAGAGGAACCACCAGTTCTCAGTTGAGTCAGTCCAACAGACAAGTTCCTTGCTGGTAGGCACCACCCTGGCAACTGTGGTGGGAGACTTTGATCTTCTCCACTGTCTTCCTTATTAACAGGACTTTTCCTCATAATGGAGAAAGATAGTGGTCCTGATGCACCTAGAAGCTGGGGAGTCACTCAATAACCCCATGGGGCTGAGGCTGACTCTTTGGGGGCTTACCTTGCTCTGCTTTAACCTGGCTAGTCTCTCTTCTTTCTCCTCAGAGATGTATTTCCTGACTGCCCACTTCCTCCAGTCCATAAGTTGTAAGAAACCCTTATATTTTAAAAATATACCTAACCAGAAATTTCAGCTCTGAAAATGTGAACATAGCCGGGAATGGGGATTTTACCTCTGAAAAAGAAAGCATATCCTAGAAAATGGGGGTGCATGGCAACCCTAGTAATGCATACAGTACATCCTATGAAGTCCTTAGGTGGAAGTACACTGATAATCTGAGGGGCAATCCGCCATACTGCACAGCAGATCAGCCCTGAATATGGGTCACAAAGGAGCTTTCCAGTTTCCACAGAGGAAGGAGGAAGACGCCACCTGGGTGGCCACCGTTCCTATGCTTCTCAAACTTCCCATATCACAGAGGTCTCCAACCATGATATGGGTACTATCTATCAGTAGTCACCTTCTCTCCACCCTCTCTTCCCAGAGTGCCCCATTACCTCGTCTGACATCACTGCAGGTAGGACTGCCACAATGAGGGTGAGGGTGATGACCCATCTCATGTCCCTGGGCTGTCCAAACATAGGATGGCAGTGGGGACAGTTGCTGTCAGTTCTATTACAGAACCAGCCCAACTGTTCCAAGACTGCCAGAATATGGATTTCTTCTGACTTTGGTTAACACTGGCAAGGCCACGTTAAGGTGGCTTTGCTCAAATGACCCCAGATTTACTCAATGCGGCATTTGACTGCCATAGAGGTGATCCAGCTCTACACCGATCTAAGCAGTTGGTGTACATGCGGCCCTTGTAAAGCTGAAAACAAACTCATATTTATAATATTCATAATTAACCGAATGGAATAACTATTTGGAAATAAAAGTCATCATCATAACCTACACACTCAACACACTGTACTTTAAGAACATAAGAACATAAGAAGACCCATGCTGAATCGGGCCTCAGCCCATCTAGTCCAGCAGAATCTATACACAGGGATCTCTAGCAGAAAGGAGGGCAAAACCCTAGCTCCCGACCCCCACAACCAGTACCCGGGAAAATCCTGCCTGCCTCCATCAACAAATGGATGTCCATTTCAGTAACTAAATCCATGAATCTGTCTAATCCTTCCTTGAAGCTGCAGGCTGGTTACTTTATAATCTATAGAGTCTAAAACCTTGCTCAAGCATGGTTACTTTATAATCTATGAGTCTAACCTAAAGGGACGCTGTGAAGACAATAAATGACATTATGAAATCCTTGGATAAAGGACAGGAGAAAATTGTGTTATTTTCTCCTCAAATTATTCAGCATAAAAAGTAAGTTGTTCAATGGATTTATCTCACTTTCCATTTCCAATTCTCTTTCAACATAGCAAAATTGCAGTTTCCAATATATCTATAATTCTGCAATTTATCAATTTGAAAGATTATTTTTAGACAAGGTCCTGAGATCCCAATTCACAAAATCTGAAAAAATAAAAATAAAATAAATTATTATTTTAATTGACTTGATAGTCTTTCCACTCCCAGGAAGAATTAATGAAATCCTGTTTTACTTTTAACTCAATGGCTAGCAACCCTACGAGGCATGGGGATAATGAGAAAATAAGGCATGGGATGAATATTCAAAATATCTGGAAAATGGTTGAAATAATAATAGTAAGCATAATCATAATTTTATTTCTTACCTACCTCTCCTAGCAGCTTGAGAGAGGTTACAACATCACTAAAACACATAATAATCTAAAAACATTATTTAAAATACACATAATAAAATGTATTTTTACAAAATACATATTAAAATACACAGACCAAAGCTTAAACATAAGATGCAAGTTTAAAATTCAAGTGAGTTGTCAGATCTCTTCTGTCAGGTTGTTCCACAGTCTTGGGGTGGCCAATGTAAACATCCTCTGTGTGATAGTTGCCATTTGGGTCATGTTATTTGAGGGAGAAGTTGAAAAAAACATGTTACTTGGGGGAGAAGAATCCTGGATTGACACAAAACTACTCAAAAAGTGTGTGTGGTGACTTTGTACAGAAATTGCATTTTTCTATGCAGAAAATATGTAACATATTCTCTTCTGCACATACTATATAACCTATTTCCGAACAGAAGATGATGTTTTCTATGCAGAATAAAACATATATTGGGGGAGGGCATAATTTAAATCTCAGGCTAAGAGTCAACAAGAAAAAGACTTGATAAAATTGCCCATTCCTTCCTTGTGAAGAAAATTAGCAAAGAAATGACAGCCTTAGAGATCACACACCACAGTGCCTTGATATTCACTCTCCAGCTACGGCAAGTTCTGAAAAAGAAGCCACATGAACTGTCCGGAGCATTCTGTCAACTTCTCCTACCTTTTTTGAAAAGCTTTGGTGGTTGCTTTCAAGCTGAAGTAAATGCTAGGGCAGAAAAAGAAGCTGACCCAGCTCTTCAAAGTAGGGCATAAGTGGACTCCAGAGGGCCAGACCAGCTGCTTTCGTGCTGCTACGTTGCAGCAGAAAAATTTCAAGCATGTAGCATTCTATACTCTACAAGGCCCAAATAATTTGCTCCGAGGAGTCTCAAAGCAAGATATTATAGGTGGGGTGGCCATGAAGATCATGAGCCATGCATTGCTTTACTTTACATTCAGATGAAACATTTTCTGCACAGTGGCTATGGCATCTCTAGGAGCTGAGTATTCCCACAAGAACCACAGGGTCCCTGATCACAGAAGAGGCCTGTGATTCATTAAAAGCTCAATGACATTCCTTGCTGACTGGGGTTAACAAAACTTCAATATGAGAGGATGCAAAGAACATCTAAAAAGATTTCTATTGAGATTATATATATATATATATATATATATATATATATATGAAAACAAACAGCTTTAACAACAACTGTTTTAAAATGAGAAAAACCAGTTGTTATTTTGAGAATTTAAAAAATCTGAAGAAGGAAAAGCAAGATCTTTCATTTTTATTTTAAACTGCCTTGAAAGCTTTTATGTCTTTAGAACTTTAAATGAGGTGAGTAAATTTAACATTTTTAGTGAATTGGTTAAATCAAACCGCCATGTCTGGAGGTAGTGCCGGGAAGAAGATGATGGACATGGGCAAGAGAAAAATAATAATTTAATTTGAATCATGTAGGTAATCTTCCAGTTCTCTTGCCTGCTCTGATTGTGACATTTCTATCTTACAGCAAAGGTGGGGAAACCAACACCTGGGAAATTGTGGTTTGTAAGCCCTGAACTTTTCAGAATAACCCCCACAATCTTTTGCCCTCTCTCCAGATTTAAACATTTGAAGGTGGTTTGGGTAAATTCTTCTGTATAAAATAATAAAAACATACATTCTTGTTCATCTCTTCATGTAGTTGGCAGAATGTATATGATAATTCCAATATGGAAATTCCAATATGACCCAGGAATCAAACAAATACACAACATATCCCCTAGCTTTTTTTATCTATATATTACACTCTTGGTGGGCAACTACAACAGAAATAACTTGCCTGAGTCCCTTTGTCTTAACCTTGGTATCTGAATTAGATCTCCTCAATGATTTCTGGCTCAGTGGGATTTGAACCAAGGTCTTCCCCCTCTGATACCAGGAACAAGGTTTATGAGATGACCTTTGACCAGTCACACACTTCCTACCTACAGAGATCTTCAAGGTCCATTTGACAGCAAATTCTTATTTGTTGCTGTGAGAATAAATATTCTGTAATAGTTCGAAGTATCAGAAACAAGTCAACTGTTAGCCTGCACTTTAGCCAACTCTGTGAATCAATGGGACTAAAAGTACACATTGACTCATCATTGAACAGTTGACTGTGGGTATTCTCTTCTTGTGCCCAATAATAGGAAGTACATTGTTTACTGTCAACTGAGCCCAATTAAATCCACAAATAACTGTGTTTTCCACATACCTTTTACATCACACATTTTATAATACTTTAAATATCTTGGGAATACTCTATCAAAACACACCATTTATGAAATGCCCCTAAACAATAATTATTATTATCATTATTATTGTTACACCTCACCTCCATCTCCCTGAAGGGACTTGGTGTGGCTTACATGGGGCCATGCCCAATCGACAGTTAAAACGTAACATGTATAAAATGCAATAATCAATATAAAAACTAAATTCACAGTTTGTTTTCTTCAGTCAGAATCAGCAGGACCGGGCTTTTGTATTATGCACTAGATTATAGCCTTTGATATGTTGGGAACATAGAGTTAGTAGTGAGTTGATGTTCCTGAGGATCACAATAAAGTTAAAATAAGGCTAAAAATAAGCATTAATATAAGCATTCATGATTAAGTCTAGAAACTTTAGTGAAAGAATCATCAACAACAACAACCTAGGGAGGATTGATTTATCCATGGGTCAGTAAATGAACTGTAACTTTTAATAAAAAAGGAACAACCTCTGAGCAGAGTGGTCAAAGGCCACAGCTTTAGTCCATCCTGGGAGAACCTAACAGAAGTACTGACCCCCTCTACTCTCTTCTGCTATAATGTTATTTCTGGCTTTTTTGAGTAACTAGATGGAAAAATGGCAACAGCTGAGGTGGCTGGTCCACTTAAGTGATGCTAGTTCTTTCTTTTGTTTGATATGACTCTTGACTTATCCACAGGTCATATCAAAAACCATCATTTTGGACAGAAAACCTTCCTTTGACTTAAACATGAGGTTAACTTATATATGAATCTATATAGTAGTTTGCTTATTTTTTTCTCTATAAATATTTCAAAGAATACCAAAAAGTACTGAAGTGCCTTTCTTTTAAAAGTGTTAGATATTTGTAGACATTTACGAGTACTATTTTAAAATTCACACAGGTTTCTGTAATGTTTGAAAATAAATCTAGTGATTCATGCAAAATTGCCTCATGCTAAACTATGATAGCCTTTTTCATAATATATCTAAATTAGCTTGGTGCCTTGCCATGTATCTTAGTGAATTATGCTTATGCTAATGCTTGGTTATTACTGAGCTCATGTGTAATTAAGTAACATTAATTCTTCAGATAATCTAGATGCTTATTCTTACTATTTCATCTCATTTTTGTAATAAATTAATTATCTTAGAACAGCTCTGAAAATTATATTTGACTATAGAAAGGCAGATACAGATAACCTTACTTACTGGGAAATAAGATTTTTTTTGTCCTCTCCCAGGAAACCAATAATCATTTTAAAAATACAGCTTAGTATTCATTATAATCAGATAGAATATATACTGAAGTAGCAATTAATTCTTTAGTTAATTTAAATGTGATGATGTGCAAATATTTTATCCACAGTTCTTGAACAATGTTAAAGAGGGCGAATGAGCCAAAATCCTTTCAGCAAGGCCACACACATAAAAACATGTTTATTTCATATCACCTATATTATTTTCTTTCAGACTAAAATGGCAAAAATTGAATAAATATCTTCTTAACCATAAATGTAGTAAAAGCAAGTTAAAGTCAAAAAATCTATTTCCTTTGCTATTACAACATATATTTCTCTGGGTGACATAGTACTTTTGAAGCCTATAACCATAAAACAAAAATTTACAACCAAAGTTCACATTCTGTATCTGTGTCTCTGGTTTTTGTTTGGTAATTACCAGCTAGACTATCCAGAATCATTAATCATATTCTGAAAATAAAGCATACTTGTGCTAGCTACTGTATGCAAAAAAAAACCAAGGCTGAGGTCTGGACAGCAAAATCCTTCGGTGATACAGTATCCCAAAATCCATTTTGTATCATGTTCCGAAATGTCATGACAAAAGTCATACAATCATATGAAAGAACTATATAGATCAAATGGACTCCCAACAAAGATACATCTTGCCCATTTTAAAACAACTACTCTGGCTAGCAGCATGTATTTATAGCAGTGGTTCCCAACCTTTGGTCTTCCAGGTGTTTTGGACATCTGCTCCCACTATTCTCAATAGCTGGTAAGCTGTTTGGGATTTCTGGTAGTTGAAATCCAAAAACAACTTGAGGACTAAAAGGCTAGGAACTACTGGTCTATAGAGTCTCAAATGGTTTGGATCCAAGTAGGAAGGAGCTTTGAGTCTACAATAGAATCAGATGCATGTGGTTTTAGGATTAAACTAGCATCTCCTGATAGGGATAAGAAAGAAGCTTGCCTGAGTCCTTGGAAAATCACTGCCTGACAGCGTAAAAAAGTTATAGAATCATATGACAGAACCGTAGAGTTGGAGGGGGCCTTGGTATCCTAAGGCACCAGATCCCACTTGAACTTAGAAGCTATGCAGTCAGCTCCGGTTAGTAGCTGGATGGGAGATTGCCAAAATATACCAGGTGCTGTAAGTGTCTTATAGTTTCTGAAGGAGCAGAAAACAAGTTTGCTCCCTCCTCAATAGGACATCTTTTCAAATATTTAAATATGGCTGTCTTGTCATCTCTTAATCTTCTCCAGGCTAAACATACCTAACTCCTAAGTCCTTCCTCATAAGGCATGGTTTCCAGAACTTTGAATATTTTGGTCACTTTTCTATTATACATCCCACCTTGTTAATATCCTTCTTGAATTGTGATAACCAAAACCTGGACATAGCATTCTAGTAGTACTTTTATTTTCTTCAATATAGACAGTATAATGTGTTGTCAGAGGCTTTATTGGCTGTAATCAGTGGGTTGCTGTAAGTTTGTCAAAGGCTTTCATGGCTGTAATCAGTGGGTTGCTGTAAGTTTTTCAAGCTATGTGGGCATAATCCCGAAGCTTCTGGAACATGGCCATACTGCTCAAAAAACTTATAGCAACCCATAGACAGTATACTCCTATCGATGCAGTCTAGAACCACACTGCCTCTTTACCTATTCTGTTTTCCCCAGGTTGAACACTATAGTTAGCTCTCATCATATATTCCAAGTAGTGACTCTTATCATTTCCTTGTTCTTGTTCTTCCTTTTGCTATGGACACGGCAAAAAAAAAAACCCCAAAACATTTTCGTGTTTTTGAACACTCTACCAAACGTGTGCCTCCAAATAAAAATGGAAGCATGCAGAAAAAAAGGCAAGGCATTTGTTTCCCCACTACCACTTTTGTGGATCTTTAAACAATGAAAGAAATAATGAAACCATCTGGTCCTTAATAGTTTTTCTTCTAGTCTAATAGAAAATGTCAAGATCCAGAACAACTCTTTTCCTAATATTGTTAAGTCTCTTCCCAAGAGGGTCAAGAAGATGCAGCGAGGTGTGTGCGAAGTCCAGCTAATTCCCCTCAAAAGGTCCAAGGAACAACTACCAAGCAAGTCCTTTTTTTCTACTTATCAAAATAAGAAAGGTTAAAATATATCAATGAGATGTTTCTCTCTACCATCAATATAATCAATAGCTTGAAAATCATTCTCTGCTTGAGAGTTTTACAGCTATGATGTCAGGGAATTACATTTATTGGAGGAAAAAATTACATTCAGAGGACTGCAGCTGACAAATGCAGTTAATTGTAAGAGCTTTCTTGGAATGCTAAAACTAACAACTTATTTGATTCTGCCAACATAGTAATCAAGAGTTTGACTAAATATATCTAATGTTAATTGTATTGATAATATAGAAAATGATTAGCAAGACCCTAGAACCAGAGGATCTAGAACAGGCCTGGGCAAACTTTGGCCCTCCAGGTGTTTTGGACTTCAATTCCCACAATTCCTAACAGCCGATAGGTGTTGAAGTCCAAAACACCTGGAGGGCCGAAGTTTGCCCAGGCCTTATCTAGAATTTTGTTTTCAGAAACCATGCTGAATCTATCCTAATCTATTGCTACCAAAAGCTGCAATACTTTTATATAATCTATTGGCTCCATCAATAAAACTTTGCTGGAGGCAAGAAACTTTGGAAAATACATCTGGCTTTTTATTCTAACAGAATATTGCCACTGAAATTCTACAGAGCTGGAGTGCGTTTAATGAAGTCACTGGGGGATGTTAAAACTAGGAATAGTCTTCATGAGGGGAAAAAATAAGCTGCTGAAGCTACAGATTCAGTACTGTAAATATGCACGGAAGCACTTGAAGTTGTGTTTTACTATCTTTTTGCAGGGCACAATTTCTACAGATTACAGAGATTAAAACGGATGTTTTCTCTTTATCAAATAACTTGAATCAAGTTATGGTATTTAGTGAAGTGCTAAAATCTCATAGAATTGTTATGAATATGCTACTGCTGAGAAAATTAAAAACATCAGAATATAATAACCAATCCAGTTCTGAATGAACCGAGCATCTTTAAGGGAAAATTCCAGGGATGTAAACTGATTATAGTAACTTGGAATTTTGCAAATATTTTAGTCACCCTCACTTTAAAAGAGTTGCAATTAAACATGCAATCTTCTATCCTTCAGCCCTGAGAACAACATGGGATGGCTCAAGCCAAGCTAAGCATGGTTAAGTCCCAATGAATTTAATGAGAGAAATTTGAGGACATGTTTAGTTCTCTTTTGAAACAGATGGGCTTTCATCTGCTTAAGTCTGCCAATATATCACTGATGGAGGATATTAACTGAGGACACACAGTATATGAAACACAGTTTTAACATATCTTTAATTAGAAGATACTAAACTTCTATTTTCCATGGAGGCACACGGGCCTTAAAATCAAAATTGTGTCACAGTTCTTGGACAGCAAGAACGTTCTTAACACTGGCTGTAATGCAGGTGCTGTTTCTATGCACAAACAGTACTACAGATAGAAATTTGCACTGACCATACACTTCATATATGTATCGCTCACACTAACTCCTATTATTAAATTACGAGCACCAAACATAATGAAGCAACAGCTAAAATGGTAACTATGTTGTAATGATCAGAAATTATAGCAGACATACCGAATAAATTAGCAACTATATCATTCAATCAGTAATGTATTATTATGTAGGTACCATAACCATAATTAACTAGCTATAGGTCAAATTACTAATAAATCCCTGAAACTAAATGTATACTCTGTCAGACCCTTTCCAAATTGATCAGTCAGAATTTAGAAGCTTTTTTAATTAGGGAGAAATTTATGCAATGCTGTGTGTTATAATTAAGGATAGGCTCTTCAATAGTATTTTTGTACATCAGCAAAAATTAAAATATTGAACAACATTACTGGGTCACTGTACTATGTCAATGTCAAAATCAACACATAGCTAAAATTAAGAGGTTAAGGATATCTTACATCTTACAAAGTGTTATGATCTCAGAGCTGGAATCATTATCCAAATATAAAATCAATGAGAAAAAATGCCTAATTCAACCATTTTTGGAGTGCACGTTCACTAACCGTGATTTATACTTCTGTAAAACTTTTGTCTTTTTTCACAGTTTTACAGCAAGGTCAGTGGTTTGAGTGTACCCAAAAACTGCTCTTCTGAAATGGCTGATTTCTTTATTTCATTTTCTGCCTATGTGCTCTCGCTCTCTCTTTATATATATATATATATATATATATATAGAGAGAGAGAGAGAGAGAGAGAGAGAGAGAGAGAGAGAGAGAGAGAGAGAGCAACACTCTTCAACACCATCTTTAAGAATAACCAATGTAAATTTCCTTCAAAAGCAAATGGTGAAGTCAAAAAGGTAATATTTTTCAGTCACCTAATCAAATCTAATAAGCCCTAATGGAAACAGAAATACCTCTTAATGAGGCTGTCTATGAAAAGTGTACAGAGACAATATACAGGCAGTCCCCGAATTACAAATATTCAACTTACAAATGAGTCATAGGACCTTGCCATATGGCCCAGATGGGCTGTTCTGTTTTGCTGGCTTTCGCCAGGTGACATGTGACGCCCCGTGCAACCTCCCTCCTCCCTTCATCACACATGGAGGGCGGGAAAGGCTGCACTGGCACCCTTTCCCACTCCATCATATCGCAGAAAGGGTGGCATCATGCATTGCCCCACTGCCCTTTCTGCCATTACATGGGTTTTTGGGGCCAACGCTTTCCTCCCTGTAGTCGGGGGTGAAACAGCTTTTGGTGCTTCACTTCCACTTTGGGAGGAAAGTGGGTGGGCCTGCCATGCATCATGTGATGGGCTCAGTGGGCCATGCATGATGGCTGCAAAATGGGGCATTTGTCCTGTGTGAAGCAGTCTCTAGAAAAATTTACCCCTAGGAAGGTAAAGGAGTTTTCATGGGAAAAAGGTTTTTCCATTGAAGCTTTACCACCAATCTTTATTTCCACAACAAACCAATTTTTTCAAAATCCAATTATCACAGGCACAGAAAGTGAAGTGAAATCTTCTGAACAAGGGCAGAGACAACAAAACAAACACCACAGGAGCATTAACAGGAGTGTGCTTTTATTAAGGCATTGAATGTTTGCACACTTGTTTGTATGGAAACTGCCCCGAATCCCATCGGGAAGACAGGGAGGGTTATAAATTTATTATTATTATTAACATCTATATATGGCTGGAGTTTCATTTAAATATGTACCTGTTCCAACTTATAAGCAAATCCAACCTAAGAACAAACCTACATAATCTACAGTACCTTATTTACAACTTGGGGACTGTCTGTACTGAGCCATAGTCAAAAGGTAATATTAGTATATTTCTAATGGGATGCTGAGTTCTGCATACACTAGATAAAGCTGCAAGTGGCTAGGTGAATCAAGAAGACATGCTAGAATATATTGAGATTTGTGTCTCCAATGAATAACCCTTCATATTCCCTTGGGCATCATATGGCAGCTGTGAATAGGCTGAATCCAGTGGTTGGCATAATCAGTGCCAAAATTGGCAGTGCGGAAATTGGCCTTTTTTCTTTTCTTTTTCTGTCATCCCCTTACCTCTCTTTCTGTCACACTCCACTCCCTCTCACCTTCCTAGCAGGGTGAGGGAAACACTTTAAAGTAATCTCTCAGTATAGACATGTGAAATTAGGCTAAGATTTGAATGTGGCTCTAGGGATGCAAACTATATATCCCTGACCATGGATATATCTATGTCACAAATGGTACTCTGGTTAATTAAGCTATCTAGTCAGTTGCTAGCGGTGTAAGATTTCCAGCATTGTTTTTAAATTTCAAAGAAAATATTTCTCACTATCTTTTGTAATTGAGACTTAATATTATATACTCATCTTGTACATTTTGATTGTTTGCATTTATACATTCGCTTTATTTTATATCGTATTTTTTGTATTCTGTCTGGATAATTTGCTTTAAAATTATATTGCACAGTACTATATTTTCATTGCTCCTTCTTTCCTGTGTGTATATTTATTTATATTTTTGTAGTATGCCTTTGGCAGGCCTGCCTGTTTTTTGTTGGCTTTTTATTTGTAAGGCACCATGTACAAAATGGCACTATATAAATAACCAACAACAGGAACAAAATAATGGAAATGGCATATGAGTATTTTTACAACAGAGGTGTTCTTTCTTTTAGGACAGTACTAGCTCCATTTTTATTAACAGCAATTATACTATTATTAATTTTAACATATCTCAGAGAGAAGTATATTAGCATTTTATTTATTGGCCATGTTTGAGTTTTTTTAATCACTCCCTCACCTGCCATATTCTATCAGTTTTTGTCTGTTCTCTGTCAGTTCCCACATTGATATTCATATCTAATAGTAATTTTGTAGTGATACAGAACTATATCCCTTACCAACTGAGAATGTGTTCTCAATAGGGAATGTCTAATGTAGTTTATGGGGAAATATTCTGTGACCAAGAGGGCATACATACCACCGGATACAAAGGGAATAATAACCAGTACTCGAGAACTACTTGTGTAGTGGCACTATAAATATTCCTGTCATGACTATACAGCTGAATTTTGTCAGCAGCAATAATCTTCCTACTGTGTAGAAGAGAAAATTACAAACTCTCTAGACCGCAGGTGAGCAAAATGTAGGCTCTGGGGATTACTGAACTCAAAGCAGTTTTAGCCAACATCATCAATGGCAAGGAATACTGAGAGTTGTAGTTCAGCAACATCTGGAGATCCACATCTTATTTAGACTCATGGAGGACACTAGTTGCTTGTGTACTGTGGATTGTATTTCAGATCATGGGCTAATTAACCTGAAGACATTGAATCTGATCTGATCTTGGAGGCTAAGCAGGCCAACTTGGTTAATATTTGTATGGGGGACTGCCAAAGAATACCAGGTGGTGTAGGTTATATTTCAGTGGAAATTAATAGCAAACCACCAGAGTATTCCTTGATCGACCTGTGAATTTTATGGGGTTGCCGTAAGTTTACGGGTGACCTGACAACATAAATACAAGTAATCTGTGTAACTATTCAGTTTCTTATCCTGATGTTAACTGTTAATGAGCCCTTGCCTTAAAATTATGGTCCTTCACATCTAAACCATACTTTGGGCTAGACAGGTTATTCTCTATAAAGTAAAGTACATGGCAATCTTCACACACAAACATCTTCTGTTTAAACAAATCTTACAGACAAATGTCTAACCACTAGTCCTGGTGCTTTGTTCATTTGAAATATACAGACATCTTCTCAAATTAGATCCTACCGCTTATTTGAGATATAAATGTTATTACAGCCCCTACTCCACTCCCAGGACTGATAGCAACAATATTCAGGGCTGTTATCTTATACAGGACTGGCCCAAACACAAGGGAAGTTGGAGTCACAATTTACTTTTAATATTAAGAGAAATATAAAGGAAGCTACAGGCAATCCCCAAGTTACAAATACACAGCTTGCAAATGACTCATAATTAAGGACGGGGATAAGACAACAGGAAGTGAGAGAAATATATCCCTAAGAAGGGAAATCTACTCTTGGAAGAGTTCTCATGGAGAAAATGCGCCTCTACTGAAACTTTATCACTGATCCTTGTTTCCACAACAAGCCTTTTTTCAAAATCCAATTATCACAGGGACAAAAAGTGAGGTGAAATCTTCTGCAGGGGCACAAACAGCAAAACATACACCACATTTTATTAACCTTTCCCTTTGTTATCCAAAAGTTACACCTGTTCTGACTGAGATACAAATTCAACTCAAGAACAAGCCTACAAAAGCTATCTTGTTAATAATTTGGGGGCTGCCTGTATGTTGAACCTCCCCATTGACCATTCAATAAAGCATTTCTCATCCAAAATAACTGTAAATGAGCTCAAACAATTGGCTTTGAGGAAGAAAAGTTGAGTAGGATTCCCTGTGTGCTCTTGATGTAAAAATTAGAAACCACAACCCACACTTTATATTTAAATTTGGTCGATATGAAAACAATTTAAGTGCCGCCACTGATCTTCAATTAGCATGGAGCAAAAATGTTCCCTAAAAGTATCTATTTTCCTCAAAAACAACACTTTGTACTTACAACGACAATTAAAATTAGGACACAATTAGATAAAGAGGTATCTATTTTTTAAAGCAAATACTGCATCACTCTTTAACATTAGGAACAAAACCCACAAATGAAAAGCCAGGACAAACTTGCTTATATGCCAAGCTTATTTATGGTCAAATTCACAGAAATATAATCCACTCTTTATCAGCTACAGTACTTCTATGGGGGTTACTCAAGAAATTATTCTTGATTTTGATATAGTCTGTTCTCGTGGCCTTGTTTCTCATTCTGGTTATTTGCAATTCTGTAGTTAGCATTTTCTGTTGTAATGTGCACTCTGCCTTTTATGACAGGAAATAGCGTATTTCCAACCATTATTCCTTGCTAAGCAGCATCTACATGACTACAGTGACTGTGCCACAGCAGTGTTGAGTGTACAGTATATCAACCCACCCACTGTTTTGATGACAAATGCAACAAAGCAAGCCATATTCTGAGAATGGAAGGAATGCTACCACTTACAGCTCTATTATTACACAACAGCAAGGGAGCAGATAAATTTGAAGTATGAGCTGATACTGATGCACCACTCCCGACCCCATTACAAAGCTATTCTTGGCAACTCATGTGCCTTAGCAATGCAGATTATACTGAGAAAGAAGTCTTCTGTAGTTTTTTTTATAAACAGTGGGTGTCGACCTAGAATAACACAACTGCAATCCTTTTAGGAAAGATGCATCCAAATGTTTTTGCTTGAAACCTCCAATTGGGCTAGTTGTCGGAAATAAGGGTTCTGAAATAACCACTCTCTCATTTTGTTATTTCAGTCATTTTTGCCTTTGAAATACCAAACTAAATATAGTTTGTCCCACAATTAAATAATCCATTCATCCATTCTTTCTTTCTAGCAGTATTTTTATTACATTATATTCATATTCCCTCTCTGTATGAATGTTTCCATCTTGTTTTGTCGTTGCCAGTGGTGGCAACTTGCTATTCCATCAAATCCTGACAAGATTTTAGCTAGAGGATTTGATTCTGGTGAAAGAAATCTGTGGATCAAAGAATGAGAGACACAGAATCCAGGCATTTGTGGCCCGGGTTTGAAAAGCTCTGGATTGAAAAGTTGAGAGGATGAGGCAAGCTGCTCATACAGAGTCCCTAAGTCTGAAAACAAAGTTTGTTGTTGAGTGCCTTGAAGTAATTTACAACTTATGGAGACCTTTAGGCAAACCGATCATAGGGTCTTCTTAACACAAATTGTTCCGGGGGGGGGGGTATTGTTTGAGGGGGGGGGGCTTTTTCGGAGGCTGGGAGAATGTGATTTGTCCAAGATCAGCCAGTGGGTTTTCAGCAAATCTGAAACCTGGTCTAGAAAGTAATAATCCAATGCTCACGAAACTACACCATGTTGGCTGCCACAAACAGTTATAGAGACACTTAAGTGCCTATACATTTCTCAAGACACCTGGTTGCTTAGACCAATAAACTCTACAACTGACATTGGCCATTATATGTATGATCTTGTCAGCAACTTCCAATGCAACATTTGTTGATCTTTCTGTGATGTTAATTTACCTTCCTGCCTTTTTCTTTAAGGCAGCTTAAAACTATTTTTAAAAGTATGGCTAAAATATATTGGCCCAAAGTTTAAAACAATTAAACAATTCTATTAAAAACAAAAAATACAGCACACCTTATTGATTTTTTTCTATTACAACACATTAGAAACAAAATGTAAAGTTCACAACAGTCACCTCCTCTACTCTCAGAAAGGGAAACTGAGCCCTAGTAAACCTCGGAAGTAGCTCCCCCAAAGGCAGTGACCCCATTGGCTGCAACCCCAAATCAGATAAAACTGGTGTAGAAAATGCCGGTTCCAGTTCGCATTCCAGACCAACAGGAACAACACCAACCATCTCAGTGGCAGGAGAGAGTCCCTACTGTTCAGCTACACTGAAGCTAGTTTGGTGTTGCAGGGCAGGGCCCCAACTAATATCCCTCTCTTTCCCTGTCACTGTCCCTCCCTGCTACAGTGGCAGAAGGGTTAGGTACCTTCAATTCAGCATTCACCTTTTATGTTTCTGTGACTGGGAAAGGAACTTGGGGAAAGCATGTGGGAAGGCTACTGTAGCTGTCAGAGATAAGGAGCGAGTGGGGCCACCATCCTGCATCCCTAGTGTTGAGGCCTGTGAAGCCTCTGAGAATGAGGATGAGGATTTTCTGGTTGAACCTGGTGTTTCTATGGGGAAAGCAAACGTGTTTTTCGAGATGATGGGAATGACTTGCACATATTTGTTGAAGGAGAAACAGACAACGATTCTCATGAGAATCAGCCAGGGACTGACCGTGAAAGGAATGTGGAGGAATATGAGGGTTACAGATAACCCAGCGTTTACAGATCTGACAGGATAGTGCAAAACAGAGACAAAACCGGTGTTCCTAGAGATAGAAAGATAAACAAAGGGACACAGGTGTGAGAAAGAATTATGTAATGGACAAGATGGAGTATTTTTAAGGAATTGTGATCAATGTTTGTTGAGGAGATCAATGTTGGATTTTCATGTGTCAAGTTGCCTGTCTTGGGAGCTCAGTTAGTTCTGTTCTCGGGTCTGGATCTTGTTTTCCTGTTTCAAGTTCCATGCCTCCTGTTTGGATTACAAATTTCGTTTCAAGTTCAAGGATCAAGCCTTTGGATTATGGTCATGTTCATGCTTTAAAGCTTTTGGATATAATTCTAGTTTAAATGTAACACCCTTGGATTACAGTTTCTTGCTTTTGCCTTAAGTGATTTTGGAATGTTTATTCAGAGTTGGTCATTGCTTTTTGTTAAGTCCTTTAGGAGTCTGGTGAAGACCTGAATGTGGAACCAAGCCTTCCCAGAATAGGCTGAGATTGGCTATTGTCTGAATGTATGACCACGTTTACAGATTGAGTGGAATTGTTTTAATGGCAATGTGGTTTTATGTTGAGTTTTTATGTATTTTAATATGTTGTTGCAGTTGTTTTTAAATTTATAGCATTGAATTCTTGCAGTTATGCCGGTCTGAGTCCCTCGATAGAGGTGAGAAGGTCGGGGCACAAAAGTTTTAAATAAATAAATAATAAATTCTGGAAATCTAGCTCATGGATGTATTTTGAAACTCTTATTATATTAGATACTCCTTTCTTACTAAACTTCCTATTCTTGCTCCTCTGCATAGTGTCTGGGTGAAAAGGAAATCATATAGGCCTGGTTGATCCATGGTTCTAAATGCTTCAAAAGTACTTACAAAACAAAAGCTCTGGATGTGAACATTTCAGAACTCTAACAAAACTTTCAAAATTTCATTATAAATGGCAGTTCCTAATTGGTTCTGTCTTTAAAATCGCCAATAATGAAATAATAATGAAATTTTGATAGATTTCTGAAATGTTCACCACCAGAACTTTTGTTTTGTAAGTACTTTTGAAGCATTTAGAACCATGGATCAACCAGGCCTAGAAATCAAGCAGGCAGCTGGGCTGCAACATTCTGGTTGCCGGTACCTAGGGAGCACAGGGTGGCTGTCAGGACACCCACTGCTGGTTCCACATAGGAACAGGTCAGAACTCAGGGGAAAATTCCAAATCCTGCACTAGGATTGAGACCTTCCCCTGAGGTATTCTAATATGGGGTGCCCCAGGTTATACCAGATCAGTCTTAATGTAGATATGTCTCATGACAACCATAGCTAGAAGCTGAGCCCACCACTTTCAATTTTAAGTTTTAAAATCTCTCCTTATTCCTATGCCAAATGCTAGAATTTCAACCCCTCTTCTACATACTACATTTTTACTTCCCTGAGGACAACTACTCCCCCTACTCCAGCATTAGCCATTTGCTTTCATTTTTCCATCCTAAATGCATTAAAAGTCATTTGTGATCAAGGATTTGATAACTAAAGTCCTGCTTAATTAAGCACACATAGTTAGTCAATCATTATTACACATAAATACAACAAATACTTTCTTTTAGAATATAAGAACCAATCACTATCAAATAGTAGCTTTCCTAGATGCTTTACGCGTGCTTAAAAAAAACTACAGTGCTTTTTAAATACATTATTTTCTTTTCTTAATATTTTGAAAGGGGGGTGGAAACCTCAAAGATTATAAATGCTATAAACACATCTAATGTAGCTCCTGAAAAAAGAATTTTAGTTTTAGAAGATCATAAACTAATTTTTATTTATTTATTTATTTTCAACTTCTTGTCTATTTAAAAACAGCTACCGTACATAATAAAAACCTATGTGAAAGAAGTCTTTATTACGGTAGCACTCAACTATTTAAAAAAGGAATTAATATTCAGGTCTGATCTGAGTTAGTTTGAAACAGGTCATTCAGAGATGAAAGCTTTCATTACTAATCATCCTGCAAATTGTAATCCCATGTGCTTTAATTTATTATGAAACAAACAGCATAGATAATAATGTTCTTTATTAACTCTCTCCACCACCTTTTATTTTGAGCTTCTATAAACATTTCATGTAATACTAGTGGTAGATGTTAGAAATTCCTTCACTTGAATACTTAACTGCAATTTTAAAAAAATAGATTCATGTAGATTTTTGGAAAGGTTTTTTAGAGGCTATAAAAAGACCATGTTGGCTGGGATGTTCTCAGATTATACTTTTAACAAGAAATTTTACAAGTTACTGTTCTATGGAAGTACATGTAGTGAGAAGTATTAATAAGGTGATGCCAAGCAGTGCTTGGAAAAATAGAAGCAAGAGCAAAAAGATCCTTTATATCAGAAACATCCTAAAGTAACATTTGCAAAATGAACTAGAATAAGCATGTGCAATTTTAAAACTTTTCATGCATAAATATTATGTGGCGGCCTAGTCACATTTGCTGCTATAAATCAGGCGACTTCATGGTTCACAATTGGCATTATTCTGTTAGTGATTGGCTCTTTGATCAATGTGTTATTTAAGTGCATGCTCTACAGCACGGCTGAATACATTTTAAGTACAAATGTATTTCATAAAGCAATTTTGTACCCTTTACCTGCAGCTTTATGCACAGTGACACATATGCAGATCTCTTGAGTAAAATGGGAACTAAATATACATGATTGTGTACAATAACTGTTTACATAAACCTGCAAATCAGTAATTAAAACAAGGTACTGCTCTAATTCAAAGTTAAATGAAAACTATATTAGCCTTAGAGTCGCCATAAGTCAAAAACAACTTGAAGGCACACCACAACAACCCTACAAAGCTATTAAATTATCTATGAGTTTGTCTTTGTCAAATATTCAGCCTGTCTTCAGAACCTTTCTTCAACGATTGACTATGTGATTCTTTTAGAGTAAAAAAGAAGAAAAGGCATAGAAATTGCATAAGAATATAACATATGCAGTCTTTATCTTTGTTTTTTTACAAATGCCAATGATTCACTATTACATGTCACTGGGAATGACATTACTGTACAGTAGGGTAGCCACTTTTTGATATAAGAATAAGGGACAGGTGCCTAAAAATAGGGATTTTTTCACAAAAATAAGGGACACTTCATAAAAACTTGAAAATCAATTGAGGATTTTCAAGTTTTTATGAAGTGTCCCTTATTTTTGTGAAAAAATCCCTATTTTTAGGTACCTGTCCCTTATTCATGTGGCAACCCTACTGTACAGTATTTTCAATATGATGCACTAGGGTATCAAAAATCATTGTTGAAATAAAACACCCCCAGGAATTACTTGATATATATTCTCACCTTATATTAATGTGAAATTTTAATCAGATATGCCTGAATGAGAGAACAATATAGAATATCTCTGCTCATCTTTAGATTTGAAAATGATTACATAATTTGAATACAAGCCTAGATATCCTAGGCCTAGATTTGAATGTAGGTACCAGACCCCATCTGATCTTGGATGCTAAATAGGGTCAGCCTAGTTAATACTTGGGTGAGAGACCATAAATTAATACTAGGTCCTGTGTCACGATGCCAGGGCTCTGCTGTTATTCCAGCAGAAATGAACCAAACACCCAGTTTGTAACAAACAGTTTAATTAAAAAAAACACTAAACCTAACTTTCTGGCTGCTTTAATAGACCAAAACATAAAGATAGCACTAAGCCAGAGAATCAACAAAAACTGATAGCAAATGCTACACCGTAGTCAAAGGGTCCAGTCCAATGGTCAAATGCCGAGAGTTCAGTGAGTGGAGTCCAGGGATCAAGAGTCTATACCGTAGTCAAAATCCAGTCTAGCGGTTCTAGGTTCCAGGGTTCCAAGAGTACAGGAGACAGGCCAGGATCCCGAAAATTCAACAAACCTGGAGGGGACGGACGGACGGACTGGCTTTTCTCCCAAAGATCAGTCCCAAGGTTAGCTCCTTATATCCAGGAACACCAAACTGCAAACTATCTCTTGCATGCCTCCACCCTTAATTGCTTTCACCCATAAACACCTAGAGATTACTGAACCCTCTAGAACCAAAACTAACATTAACCCTTCCATCACATTAACCCTTCCATCACCACCATCCATTATAGCAGTGTTTTCCAACCTTTTTTGAGCTTTGGCACATTTTTTACATTGACAAAATCCTGGGGCACACCACCAACCAAAATGACACTCTAACACAGTAATATATATAGTTAATATGTTTTTAAATGTATTTATACACTCAGTGTGAAACCTGGACCTGTTTTGATGAACACAACATAGATATCCTAGCAGGAACGGCAGAAAGACACAAACTTCCCACACAGAACTCCCATATGCAAGAGAAAATACTATAAGAGTTTGGTGGGCATTGATCTTGGGTTTTGGAGTTGTAGTTCACCTATATCCAGAGAGCACTGTGGACTGAAATAATGTTGGATCAGGACCAAACTTGGCATGAATACTCAATATGCCCAAATGTGAACACAAATGGAGTTTGGGGAAAATAGATCTTGACATTTGGGAGTTACAGTTTCTGGGATTCACCACTTTAAGGTCCCTAAAACAGGCATGGGAAAACTTCGGCCCTCTGGGTGCTTTGGACTTCAATTCCCACCATTCCTAACAGCCTGAGGCCCTTTCCTGCTTAAATGGCTGAGGAGGGAAAGGAAAAGAGCCTGAGGCTGCTAGGAATGGTGGGAGTTGGAATCCAAAACACCTGGAAGGTCCAAGTTTGCCCATGCCAGCTTTCAACAGAGACCTCTTCCTCCCCCTTCCCCTTCGTACCCTTTCTTCCCCCTTCTGCCGAACACTTACTTTTTCTTCTACACTGCCGCTTCTGCCACCATTTTGATCCGAGGGGGCAGCGTGAGTGTGTTCAGGAGAGGAGGGGGAAGGGAGGAAGACGTGACCCGTACGGGCGCCACTGCGCAGACTTGCCCCAGAGCAAAGCGAGGCAAAGCGAGCAGAGCGAGGCTGGGAAGAATGGAGCCCGAGTGGAGAAGAAAAAGTGTTCGGCAGGAGGGGGAATAAAGGGTATTGGAGGTTCCAATTTCCCACGGCACACCTGATGATTGCTCACGGCACACTGGTTGGGGAACACTGCATTATAGAGCATAATACATTAAATCCTGTAGGTTACATTCCAGAGGAAGAACCTGGCAATACCACCTAAGAAAACTGCCTAACGACCTCATCACACTCACCAAATTCAGCGTCCTAGGATGCTTTCAGCCTTTTTGGGGGACTGAGCCCCATACCGGCCATCACACAATGTCGTGTAACGTCCAGAGGAGGCCTTGCGCCCAACTGGGTGGAAGCGTCCTTGGACACTTTCTTCACCACATGCGAAGCTTCCCATGTTGTGCTGGCTCCTTTGCGTGACACCAGAAGGGTCACACTTCCCACATGTGGTGGGGAAAACGTTGCTGAGAGAGACCTGCGCACGGGATGACAGATTTGGCCCGATGCCCCCCTTTTGCCTCCATACAGCCAGACAAAGCAGGCCTTTGTGATAAGGTCATTTGAAAACCTTATAAAATATATAGGGTCATCATAAATCAGCAGGCAACTTAATACAGATAAATATACACATCCCCATGGGTGCCTGTTAACTGACAGTCTACTGTCTCTAAAAAGCTGAAATGGGGAATTAGAATTCATAGAAAAGGCTCCTTTGTGTTTGTAAATGTTATTCGCTCTTAGTGGGATGATTACTGCTAACTTAAACTGCAAACTGAACCAGTGCCAGTTTGTGTGTGTAATTTAATATCCCAGTTCTCTTGGAATGGTTTCCCCCTTTCTTCCTGTTAAAATTGAAAGGTGGAGGGGCCGTCCAATAGCTTTTGAATTTCATACTAGTCCACAATGTGATAGCATAGTGCACTGCAAAACAAATAATGCATGGCTTCATAATTTTGGAAATCCTGAACAAGTTGGAAGATCCTAGATTTTTAACAGAACAAAGGAGAGAAAGACATTCACTGCCATGAATAACTGCACTAAGAAGAAGATTTTTTACGTACTGAAGAATTGAATGCAAATTACTGAGGAATAAATCCACAGAAGACAATGGATTACCGCCAAAGTAGCAAGGTAGAACATGACCCTATGTCCTCTTGACATTATATAAACCTAACTAAAATCTAAATAGTTTGAGAGTACACCTCAATAATATATATTTATTTATTTATTTATTTATTTATTATTGAGGCTTCTATGCCACCGACTCCCGGGGGCTCGCGGCGGCTCACAAGAGCCAATGCACACAACAAAGGGTTAAAACATAAAAAGATTAAAACAGCAATAGCATTAAAATACAGCATTAAGACAACGACAGCAGCAGATGCAGCAGCATGATACAGAAAAACGCACGGGCCTACTCACCGAAGGCCTGCCTAAACAAATAGGTTTTGCAGGCCCGTCTAAACGGGAGTAGGTCCCTCAGAGCCCTGGTATCGGCCGGGAAGGCGTTCCATAGCGTGGGGGCTATAACAGAGAACGCCCTCCGGCGGGTAGATGTCAAGTACGCCGACTTTATTGATGGTATTACCAAAAGGTTGGCATCCTCAGACCGTAGTGATCTCGACGGGCAATATGGAGTGAGACGGTCCCTCAGATACGCTAGCCCCAGGCCGTATATATTTAGAATTATATTTAGAATTCACTATGATTCCTTCTTTCTTAAACTAACTCATTCTAATTTCTGTTTACTTTCATTCTCACTCCCGATTTTTTAAAAATAAAGAGAAATTATGGCCCTATAGATAGTATATCTGTTTCTAGTTGTAGCTAAATAGGCAGCTATTGTTGCTCAAAAAGCTAATTAATATATATCTGATATAACCATTAGCGTATTAAAGATACTGGAGGAATTGATAACATCATTCTCAATACAAGGTATTATTTCCAATTTTCCAGAGACATTAACTATAGAAGATAAACTAGATATACTTGAAAATATATATACATATGCACAGGAATTTGGAATGAGCCCTTCCAATTTTATGTCAGCAATTAGCATGTTTAGGTTAAAGGCTAGGTGATCTCTTAACCTTCTCACCTTTCTTTGTCAGTCAGACTGTTAATTATAGAAGAAATTGAAACTTTACCAGCTAAAGGATAACAGATAAGTTGAACCCAAGAAGACATAAATACAATACAAACAGGTTTTTTTTTCATTTCCATGTGGTACAGCATCACTAACCCAACTGATCTGCAGAGCTGAGATTCCAAATAATGTTGTTGCTTTGTTGCCTAGAGGCAAAAGATTTTAATACAGTGTGTGGGAAGAATAAATGTACATTTGCTATGGGGACCCATAATGCCATATATTCCCTAAAGCATATGCACACACAATGCCAGTATAAACCATCTGAAACAATCCTTGCCCAGGAAACCTTGAACTGGCACTAAAACTGGATGTGTTTGCTACTGCAAGTGAAGAGTCCTTAAGTTTCATTTCAACTGTCAATGTTCCAAGTACAGTGGCTTAGAAACCATTTAGTACATTTTGCTTCAAATCCTGCATAGAGAACATTGCCTTCACTTTCAGCCATTGTTTATTTCTTAGTAAGAAAAACGAACATTTGCAAGGACATCACAGATCCAAGAATGATACTGAATAATGTGAAGTAAAAGAAAGCATGGTAGATTGAGTACAATCGAGTTGCTAAACCACTGATAGCTCTGGTAATAGCTCTGGTAAGCTATGCAGTTGTAATTTATATTATCTGTTATTTGATGATCTTACAGATGGGAAGTGTGTTCCAACTTTATATACGAAGTTTCCTTTAGCAAGACAAATAAATGGGACAGTTGGACACAGCAAGTCATGTTTTGTTGGCATGATGCAAGCTATTAACTCTGTGGTTCCTAGAAGACAAGTTGTGTACTCTTATCTTCCATTGAAAGACCTTGATCCTATGTCCTTGAATATGATACAAAGGGTAGGCAAGAAGATAATCTGTTATTGTAAAGAGATATTGAATCCATATTACAGCTTGCATTAGTACCACCTCTTTTTATTTATTTATTTATTTATTGGGGCTTCTTCGCCGCCGACTCCCGGGGGCTCGCGGCGGCTCACAGAGCCAGTGGCATATCGCCAAAGGTTAAAACATAAAAACAGTTAAAAAACAATTTAAAACAGCAGAATACAATGTAACAATTGAGCAGCAGCAAATATCACAACCCAGAGGATATAAATGAGGCCTATAAGTGAGGCCTACTCGCCGAAAGCCTGCCTAAACAGATGAGTCTTGCAGGCCCGTCGGCCGGGAGGGCGTTCCATAGTGTGGGAGCTATAACAGAGAACGCCCTCCGGCGGGTTGATGTTAAATGTGCCGATTTTGCAGATGGTACTACCAACAGGTTGGCCTCTTCGGACCGAAGCGATCTCGCTGGGCAATATGGGGTGAGACGGTCCCTCAGATACGCTGGCCCCAGGCCGTGTGTGGCCTTGAAGGTAAGAACCAGCACTTTGAAGGCGATCCGGTGCTCAATAGGTAGCCAGTGCAGATCCTGCAAAATTGGTGTTATGCGGCATCCTGCTGGTGCCCCAGACAGGAGCCGGGCGGCAGTGTTCTGCACCAGCTTGAGCTTCCGGATCGACGACATAGGCAGGCCAACGTAGAGCGCGTTACAGTAGTCTAGCCTTGAGATGACCGTGGCTTGGATCACCGTGGCTAGGTCGCTCCGGGAGAGGTAGGGGGCCAGCCTCCTTGCCTGGCGGAGGTGGAAAAAAGCAGCCTTGCTGGCTATGGAGACCTGGGTCTCCATGGTCAGCTGGGAGTCCAACTGGACACCCAGGCTCTTCACAGACGGCGCTGGATGCAGCGCCGCACCGTCCAGGGTCGGAAGCCGGGCACCGACCTCACCCGAGCCGCCCAACCACAAGATCTCCGTCTTCGCCGGATTCACCATCAACCTACTGGCTCGCAGCCATCCAGTAACGGCTTCGAGGCAATGTTGGAAATTATCGGGGACGGATCCCGACCTGTCCTCCATCCTCAGAATGAGCTGGGTGTCATCGGCGTACTGATGGCAGACCAGCCCATAACTCCGCACCAGCTGTGCAAGCGGCTGCATGTAGATGTTAAATAATAGAGGGGAGAGAATGGCCCCCTGAGGGACTCCACACACCAATGGGGAGCCCTCGGAGACCTCCCGCCCCTCCTCACACGCTGAGACCGCTGGCGGAGGAAGGAGGACAGCCATTTAAGGACAGTCCCCCTCACTCCAGCCATGGCCAGGCGGTGGATCAAAAGATTGTGGTCGACCGTGTCAAACGCTGCCGTGAGGTCCAATAACACGAGCAGCGCAGACCCGCCTTGGTCGAGCTGGCAGCGGAGTTGGTCTGTGATGGAGACCAGGACCGTCTCCGTCCCATGCCCCGAACGGAAGCCGGACTGGAAGGGGTCTAACCATGTTGTATCATCTAAGAAGGACTGCAACTGCTCCATTACTGCCCTCTCAACTACCTTGCCCAGGTATGGAAGATTTGACACTGGGCGGTAGTTGGAGGGAACCGCAGGGTCCAATGATGGTTTCTTCAGCAATGGAGCCACCACCGCCTCTTTTAAGCACTCTGGAAAGACTCCTTGCTCAAGGGAGCTGTTAATGACATTCAACAGAGGCCCACGTAACCCCTCCAGACAAGATCTAACAAGCCAGGAGGGGCACGGGTCGAGGGAGCAGGTGGTGGGGCGGGCCGCAGTCACTATCTTATCAACAGCATCTGCGTCCAGTGGCCGAAACCGGTCGATGGTGGGCCCGGCGGAGGGCCACGGAGTCTCGAGCTCTCTCACTGTATCAATTGTGGCCGGAAGGTCCTGGCGGAGACTCAGTATCTTGTCTGCAAAGAAGCTCTGGAAAACACCGGCAGTAAGGGCCTGATCGCTATTTTTTGGGACGGTAGGGACCGTCGTCAGAGATCGAATTACCTTAAAGAGTTGAGCCGGGCGTGAGCTAGCAGACGCTATCAAGGCAGAGAAGTATACATTTTTGGCTGCCTTGACAGCTTGCTCATAAGTTTCTTTGAATAACTTATAAGCCGATAATGAGGCTCCGTCACGGAGTTTCCGCCACTCGCGCTCTAACCGTCTCCTCTCCCGCTTCATAACCCTGAGGTCCCTAGTATACCAAGGGGACCGATGATTGCAGGGTCGGAGAGGGCGCCTAGGGGCAATCTCGTCGAGAGCTCTAGCTAGTGAGGCGTTCCAAGCCTGCACCAGCTCATCGACTGAGACGCTGGTAGACTCCAGGTCCCTCAGAGCATTCAGGAACCTCTCGGGTTCCATAAGTCTCTTTGGGCGAACAAAAATCCGTTCGGCGCCCTTGCATGGGGGAGGCGGTTGCTCAACCCGGATACTTAGAGCACAGTGGTCCGACCATGGGACCTCGATTACCGAGGCTAGGTCCACTTGAACCCCTGCGCTGAACACCAGGTCGAGGGTGTGCCCAGCCGAGTGCGTGGGTCCCGAGTTATGACGTGGTGCTTGCCCAATGTGTCTGAGAGCCACTTTGGTGTCCAATATGAGTGAAGTATCAGTCTCACTGAATCATTTTCAATATTATCTTCAGATACAAGACATATGAATCCCTTCTGGAAAAATTCAATAAGCTAACAATAATATTGAATGGAAGCAGCGTTCACTGATGATATTGCATGAATTCCAGATTTACTACATTCCAACAAATAACAACAACTTTATTCTTGTATCCTGCCACAATCTCCTTGAAGGGACTCGGGGCAGCTTACACACGGTACAAGGTGCCTAAAAACGGAGCATAAAATAAAACACAATATAAAATACAATAGAGTAAAATACATAGGCATATAAAACAACAACTTAAGACTCAATAAAACTGTGCTCATCAACCAATGGTGGCAAGCTGCTGTAAACGTGGCCAGGCTGTAAACAATAGGACAAGGGAATGGGATAAGTGCAGAGCATGGGATGAAGTGCAAGGCTGCATAAAAACAATTGTTTCTCGTTTAGATAAGATCCAATAGTACAGGAGATGTCAAGTATTATAAAATGATGGCTGATAAATGGACAGCAAAAGAGGTTGTAATGGTAAATATTATCATTTAGAACCAACCTGTACATGGTTTAAATAGGATTACTGCAAAATGGGAAACATTCTTCCTTCAAACTGAATAGGTCTAAAATATAAAATGTACACTCCACCAGCTTCTTCCACATAAAATACTACCTATTTTCTAGTGAGAATTACGCCATTACACTAATTTAACATGGGTACATGGATCAAACTTTAATTGACAAAAGAACAATCTGTCATCCTCTTGTCAATCAAACTTTGCTGACAATTTCCCCACACATGTAAGAAATCCTGCAACATTGAACATTGTGCTTAATTTGGCTCCAGATCAAACTAATGCTAGGCCCATCCAGTGATGTCCCTAACCCAGCCAATACTTCCTATGGATAAAACAGTCATCCATTGAAAAATACCTCCCTTCCTTAAGTTAGTATTATGTCTGAATGCATCCTCTGTTTTATTTATTTATTTATTTATTTGTTTGTTTGTTTGTTCAGTCTTGTATTCCACTCCTCCCTGCAGGCTCGGGGCGGATCACAGCACATAAAATAGGCGGCATGTACCAACCATGCGGCCATACAATAAAAACATAAAAACGCATCACATCACGAGGTACAGGATAAAATACAGAGGCATTTCCTTGAGACCCGAGGCACAAGGTATACTGGGCAGACATGTCTAGTTGAAAGCCAGTCTGAAGAGGGCAGTATTACAAGCCCTTCGAAAAGGGATGCGCTCTGGGTTCGCTCGGGTGTCATCTGGGAGGGAGTTCCACAACACCGGAGCTGCCACAGAGAAGGCTCTTTGCCTAGTTACGGACAGATGGCAAGAGCGGATTGATGGCACCAGTAAGAAATTCTGTTCCTCTGAACGTAGTGATCTTGGGGGAACATACGGGGCAAGGCAGTCCCTCAGGTACGCAGGCCCTAGACCGTGTAAGGACCTTGAAGGCAATTCGGTACTCAACGGGAAGCCAGTGCAGTTGCCGAAGGATGGGAGTAATGTGCTCCCTCACTGGCGCTCCCACCAGCAAGCGAGCAGCGGCATTCTGCACCAGCTTGAGTTTCCGGATTGTCGACAAAGGAAGGCCAACGTAGAGGGCGTTACAGTAGTCCAGCCTTGTCGCACCCCAAGAGATTCAAGGGCCTCCGACAGCATCTTTCCTTGGGTCTGCATTTTGCCCGCTTGTTTCTAAGAAGCTTCACAGCACAGCTGTGTTAACTCCCAGCCCCTGTCAGGGGCCTCTATCTTGCTCTTCTGCACTGTCCAAGGGAGATGCCAGGCTGAAAGCATGTCAAGGTCAAACGGAGCCCACCAAGCTGATAGCAAAGGCGGGTACTCGGAGCAGTAAGCGCTACTCCCCAGGCCAGATGGTCCGCACTAACGAGGGCCTACATTCTTCAGGACTGAGGTTCTCAAAACAACCCCGGGCTCATCCATCATCCAATTTGATGTTCGACGCACTGGGCCCTGCTGGCAGGAATCCTATAAAAGCTGTGAGATCCTGCTTAGCAGTATCTCGTACCAACGACCGCTACTGCCATGATGTCCAAGTGAACCGGGCCTTTTGGCCAACTACTAAGATCCAGCCAGCCAGCCATTCCCGGCTGCCTCGTTCCAGCATCTAGCCTTGTTCCTGTTCATCGCCGAGCCTGTGGGGAAGTTGCATTGCTTTGCATTGACTTTGCCTGCAGTACCCAAAGCCGCCTGATCTTCTTGCGCCGATCAGGGGGCACAAAGACTATCTATCGCACCCCGCATTTGTGCCTGCATTTCCTCCGTTTGAGATTCTGCCGTTGCGGATACTCAAGCCTTGCTGATTCCAGTGTCTGCTGCTATCCGGAGGCTGCATACTAAAGGCCTCCTGGACTTATTATCCACTTTGCTACTTTATAATCAATAAAGCTTGTTGTACCTCAGCTGCCTTGTCTGTTGTCCGGGGTCAAGTGCCAAGAAGCCTCAGAGGGCGACAAGCCTCGAGATGACCGTCGCTTGGATCACCGTGGCCAGGCCGTCCCTGGACAGGTAGGGCGCCAGTCGCCTAGCCTGTCGTAGATGGAAAAATGACGTTTTGCTGACCATGGAAACCTGAGCCTCCATGGACAGCAAAGGGTCTAGTTGGACACCCAAGCTCTTAACAAGGGATGACGGGCTAAGTCGCTCGCCATCCAGGGTAGGGAACCGGCACTCATCCAGCCCAGGTCGACTGGGCCACAAGATCTCCGTCTTCGACGGATTCACCTTCAGCCGGCTGGCACACAGCCAACCAGTCACGGCTTCAAGGCATAGATGGAAACAATCGGGTACGGTGTCCGGCCTGCCGTCCATTCTCAGCAGAAGCTGGGTGTCATCAGCGTACTGATAACACTCCAGACCAAAGTCGCGGGCCAGCTGGGCCAGGGGCGCATATAAATGTTGAATAATAAGGGGGAGAGGATGGCCCCTGGGGACCCCAATTAAGTGGGAGTCTCCCAGAGACCCCCCCGCCCCCTCCACACATTGTCCCCGATCTTGGAGGAAGGAGGCCACCCATTTAAGGGCGGTCCCCCTAACCCCAGTCACGGCTAAACGGTGGGTCAACAATGCGTGATCTACGGTGTCAAATGCTGCTGTTAGATCTAACAAAACAAGCAGAGCTGATCCACCCTGGTCCAGCTGGCGGCGAAGTTGGTCTGTAATGGCGACAAGCACGGTCTCCGTCCCATGCCCAATACGGAAGCCGGACTGGAAGGGATCAAGTCCAGCTGTGTCGTCTAAGAACCGCTGCAGCTGATCCGCTGCTGCCCTCTCAATCACCTTGCCTAAGAAAGGCAAGTTGGAAACAGGTCGGTAATTGGACGGAGCTGAAGGGTCTAAATTCGGCTTCTTCAGCAGCGGTCTTACCATGGCCTCTTTCAATCTCCCTGTTTTGTACAAAGAGAGGTCTTGGTTGTAACAGTTAAACATCTGTACACACTAAGTGTAAGAAAAGGGATCTTTTCTTAGATATTTAGAATTTGAGAATCCTGTTACCGAAGTCTGGGGGAGGCAAAAAAACCCCCTCACTATGAAACCATCTTAACCGTTCAAACCAAATGGTTGCTACCATAGCCAGCCCTCCACATTCACTAAGGTTAGGGGCATAGGACTCCCACAAAAGTGGGGAAACATGAATGAAAACCTTTCTAAGAATCTCTATAGTTTCTCTAGCTAGTCAACTTCCAGCAGTAGGTGATCACAGAGTTGCACTGGAGAACATAGAGATTCCCAGAGATAACATTTTAATCAAATCTGTAAATAATCTAATCTGTAAGACTCAGACCCACAAACTGTAAACACAAAGAGAACTCTAAGCCACCAATAACACACTAACAGTAATGTAGTCAAATCAGGGGGCTGCTTCTCAATGCATAATATGCTATCCTCTGAAATGTCCTTCTGCAAGAGGCTACACAGCACCCTCCCTGGTTTCCTTTTGCCAATAGGCAAAGATGTTTTTGTTTAAGCAGGATTTTAATGTATAAACAGACAGATATTTTTTTAAAATTGGAGATGCTTTATTTATTGTTTTACACTTTTGTTTGCTAACCTGATTTTGAACTGTTTTATGAGTTGGTTTTAATTGCTTTTTACATTTATTGTAAATGTTTTTAATTGACCATTTCTGGAATCTCCATTATGGGAGAAAGGCAGCAAATAAATAAATAAATAAATAAGTTTTGCTATTCACATAACAAAATTAGCAGATACTGATGCAGTTAACATATGCCAGTACTGTGAGAATCAGTCCGTGTGAGAGAAAAAATGATTACCATGAGCCAGGGAAAAAAAGATTTGCAGCTTTAAGGCCGTTGCCAAACTCCCATTCCTATTTATAGATTCGCGTCTGAAGATCAAAGGCAGTAAGAGCATAATGCAAGTAAGTGAATGAAAGTGAACACCATTAAATATGCATTCTTACGCACTAGGCATCATTTTCATTATCTTCTGCTTTTCATCAGTCATACCAAAGGGCATTCTCTCTGTGCTGTTCCTAACAGGTATGCAAGCAGGAATTTCTAAGAATGTCTCAATGCAGCTCAGCTAATGACGGCATCTTAGTAAAGGGAATGAAAATATCAAAAGCATGCATTTATTATGTGGGTACCTTCATCTTAAGATTTAAACTTCCATCCTATTGAATTATTAATTATTTTGTATTCAAACAAATCTAGCATTGTGGCCATTGCAATGTAACAGGTGAGTAGTATAGGGGTATTCAACACTTGCCTACATAAAGTAACTGCCACGGAATTGGTTATATGCTGCTACCAGTACGCCGACGACACACAGCTGCTGCTGAAGCTCGACCCAGGGATGTCGTCGGTGCCGGATAGCTTCAGCCAAGGGCTGAGAGCAGTGACAAGCTGGCTCAGAGCATATAGGCTCAAAATCAACCCGGCAAAAACGGAGATCCTCTGGCCGGGCCGACCCGACCCTCACTCACCACTGCCACTCTTTGAAGGCGAGCCCCTGTCCCCGGCTCCGGCGGTGAAGAGCTTGGGAGTGATCCTGGACGAGAGACTGACGATGGAAGCCCAGACCCAGGCCGCAGCCAAGGGTGCCTTTTTCCATCTTCGTAGGGCCCGACGGTTGGCCCCCTACCTACCACCAGAGGCGCTGAAAACCGTGATACATGCCACCGTCGTCTCGCGTCTTGATTATTGCAATGCCCTATATGCGGGCCTACCTCTGTCCACAACCCGGAGGCTGAGACTCATTCAGAACGCAGCGGCCAGACTCATCTCTGGGGCATCAGTCAGGAACCATATCTCTCCAATTCTAAAAGATCTTCACTGGCTGCCCACAGAGTTCAGAGTGATCTACAAACTTATGGCGCTAACCTTTAAAGCACGGCATAAAATTGGGCCAGCTTATTTGGGCGATCGGCTGACAGACCAACGCCGCGAAAGGCCAGCGCGCGCCATAAATGGTGATCGTATAGCCATCCCCGGGGTGAGAGAGGCCCGGCTGACGGAGACTCGTCGGAGAGCCTTCTCCGTGGTGGCTCCCATGATCTGGAACACCCTTCCGCCTGCTCTCAGGGCCACATCGGCCCCAATCAGATTCCTGTCTGACCTGAAAACCTGGCTCTTTTGCCAGGCATTTGGGGTTTGATCGGACGTTTGGAGACTGAGCCTTTCTGGCGCTTTGTACCTATGTTTTTAAATTGATGCATTTAGGGTTTTTAAATGATGTAAGTCGCCCGGAGCACCAGAGGTGGAGGGCGACTCACAAATAATAAAGTTATTATTATTATTATTATTTATATCTATGTGTTTATGGGAATTAGGTTTTGACAGATTAATATGGGATCATAACATGCATGGGCCAAGACTTGATCCTGGTCAAGCAAGCCGACCTTGCACGTATAGCTGAAACTTGATTAGCTAAAGAGGGTGGTATCAACAACCCAATTATCCACACCGGTTTTCTTGCTGCACCAGGATTAAGATCTGATGGGCAGGAAGGAGTTATCATATTTTCTGAGAATGTTGCTTTTTTGAGGTACCCTGTCCAACACTCGCCAATGTCTGTGGATACACATAGGATTAGGGTAAAAGATACAATGGGGATTCTGTTGTACCACCCAACTGTCTCCCTAACTAAACTGCTGGTTGTGATCTTAGAGGAGGTGTTAACTTTCCCTAAACATATTGTGTATTTTAACATTCATGCTGATGCACCCTTACCAGGGTCAGCTCACAATTTCATGGCTACCAAGCAACCGTGGACTTGTTCAATTAATATCTGGTCATACACATGTCTGAAGGGCGGACTGCATCAATGGGGATTTCAGTTACACTTGACAAACATTTGTTTATCTCCATTGATATATTCTGAAGTAAGACAAGATGTAAATTCAGTCTAGTATGTTTGATATGGCATTTCACTCTTAATACAGAGTAATAACGGACTCCAGGATATTAAAAATGACCAGTTTTCTATTGCTTTCAGTCTTTACAGCCTCTGTGGAATCATGTTTTTGTGTATGTGTATTTTACTGAAAGAATTTTAATATGCAAATTAACTTACAGTAGCTGATGCCTGGAGAAATTGATGAATCCCACTCTCCAATTGCTCCACTGTTGCTTTCCAAACAAAGGGGCTACTTCTTAGTGTGCTCTCTTGCGCCAATGACAGTGATGGCATTGTTAGGTTACTACAATGTCTAATGTCTAAATCCAATATACTGTGGAGGAGTGAAAATCCCCATTAGCACAATTGTGCTGTATTACATCATTGTGCATGAGACTGCGCATCTACGTGCACTTCCCAGAACCTTTTAGACACCTACTTATATAACCAAATATGTATTGGATAATGTACTCCACAGTATCTAGCGAGAGCAGTCAAATTTGTTTTATGAGCCTTTATTGTGAAATAAAGATTTCTTAAGGTCCTTTAAAGCAATAAAAGTAGAAATGTGACTTTCTGAATTTGCCAGTCTAATTGTATAGTTGCCATGTTGTGGGCTGTTACATCTCAAGTTTTGGAGTAGGTGAAAGTACAGAAAGCTTCCTTGCATATTTTCCTCCCATAATTGCTAGTTTAATGCCAAATAGCACTTAGACTGCTTTTAGGAGTCTCCAGGCCATTTTATATCCCATCTCTATGTATGATTGGGAAAGCTGGCAAAGGTGGTAGGAAGAAGGGCAAGCTATTTGAAATTTGGTGTTGGGGAAGAGTTCTAGGGCTAATGTAGACTGCTAAGAAAATAAATAAATAGTTTCTAAAGCAAATCAAGCCAAGATGACTAAACTGAGGTACTTTTGACCTTATGGTATGAAAAAACATAACTCACAGTTTAAAAAGACATCAATACTTACAGCAACCAAAGACGAAAACTACATTTCAGATGCAAGACCTAAGCAGGACTGTTGAAGATAGAGTGACTAGGAGAGTTTTTATTCATAGAGTTGCCATAATTTGAAGTAATCTTGATGGCAGTTAGCAACAATTGCTTCAATTGGTTTCTATTTCTCCATTGCCATGAGAGTCCTTGCATGGTGGAAGGCTATACAGAAGTATTTGAAATAACTTAGTAAATATATACCGGTACATAATGTAATGGCGCCGGCCCCATCCAGCCCGGCGTCTCTGGCCCCGCCCCCTCCACCCTCCCCAGTGGCTGGGACCGCCCTCCTGGCGGACCCAGTCGTGGAGTTGCCGCCGCTGCCGGTCCCGCCGCCCAAAGCCGCGAGCTCCCCTTTGCCGCTGTGCAGGCGGCCCGCGACGGATGCGGTAGACATCGAGGAGTCCTGGCGAGAATTCCGGGAACGGCCCGGCGGCGCTGGGCGGGCTGCGGCGGTCCCCTGACTGTGGCCAGCCCGGGCCCGGTGGGTCATCCAAGTTCGATGGACACCCGATGAAGCAGAGACGGGGTCGAGGACGGGGTAGGGGGCGGGGCCGGAGGAGGTCTCTCCCCTGCCCTGTTATACCTCCCCCCCCACGGTGGCTGTCTCCCAGAAGGTGCCCCCCGGAGGGCCCCGTCCCAGGACGTTCCGGAACACAGCCCGCAGGTTCGGGGCGCCTTCACCGGCGAACCCCCAACCTAGGAGGGTGGACAAGCCGCTGATGACGTGGCATGGTCTACAGGCTGGCAACAACCGACACCACAGTGATTGTCACTGCTTAGACTTGGAGTCTTTGAGGATGTTCCTCGATCTGTGGGACCCCGGCTCCCCCCATTTGATGGTCGCCCTCGATAGCTCCACCGGGTAGCTGCCCCTGGCATGAGCCTGGACTTTCCCCCCTTATTTGTTGTTGGTCACCCTGTAATGACTCATCCCGTATGCTGTATGTCTACTTATGTATTTCTGGTGTATTGTCTTGTCCGTCTTTTTATTTTGTATTGTTATTTCTCGACTTTGTAAGCCGCTGCGAGCCGTATGGAGTTAGCGGCATATAAGTCCAAAGAAATAAATAAATAAATAAATGTATTAATATGGGAATATATTTAAACTTAATTATACTTAGAGCAGAACCAGATAAATCAATGGCACAAGTTCATCATGAGTAACTTAATGTCCCATTGATTTCAATGGATCTACTTTTAAGACTCTGCTAATATAATGCAAAATGATTATCACCCCTAATGGTGATATGACTCCATTAAAAGCTATAGGAAACATTTTTAGCTATGACCTCTTAAAGTTAAAAAAAACCCAGTATATTAGTATTATATTATGTATTAAAATATTATTCAAGTATCATTACTTTAACCATCCCTCATTTTCAGCATAAACACTCAATGAAACCTATTTATCAATATAAATAGCAGCCTTATGAAGACAATCACAGCAGAGGGAAGACGGCATCTTTCTCACACAGTTCACTATGAATTCCATGCACAACATGTATAGCGATGCAGTATTAAATTTTCAAGTGGAGGCACTATTCAAAGTAGTTCCCAAAGCTACACCTCAAGGAGAAGCAATAAATGTAGGCAGCAATGTTAATATATACCAACAAACAAGTTCTGAATTTTTTATTTATTCAAATTTTTTTAAAGTTAATAAGCTAATCACCTATTCAATATCAAGTGATCCCAAATAAACCCTGCATGAGAAGTGGGAAGTTCACAACATGAAAAATCGACTATCCCCATCACAACACCCAAGTAGTGAGCACTGCAGCTAAACTGCATTTAAACTCAAGGGAAAAATGAAAGTGCAGAAGAGAAACATTATTGAATTAGTCCTGGCTCATCTACATTACTGTTCATAGTATCCCATGGCTTGTTTTCACAGTTTTGAAAATGTTCACGTTATGTACACAACTCTAGTATACTTCAGTAAAGTGTTCAGTGCTTCTGAGTATATTAATACAATTTTCAGTTTTTCACTGCATCAGCCTATAAATCTAGATTGGACAACTGTTGACTGGTCCCATGCATGATGAAAAATAGTCTAAAATCTAAATAGGAAACAAAAATTAAATATGGATTTTAAAAACAATACTAAGATGTATACACTTGACTTCCAAACAAACTACAGTGTCAAAATATGTCTTAAAAACAGAAATAGCATTAACATACAATCTAGCATGTACATCTAATCCACAGTGAGCCAAGGCGGACCTTGTGAGCTAAATCAGCCCCTTGTCTCCTTCACCCCTGGACAAATAAATGGTGGATTAAAATGAAGACCTAACGCTAGTAGAGATCCCATTCAACTTTGAGCGGCTGTAGGAAGACTGTGATAAAATCAATGTTGGATTTGATGTGGGCAGATCCACCAGTCGCCCTGCTTAGCCCTGACTGAAAGTCACTTTCAGTGTTTCCTAAGGAATTTGTGAAGTGATACTTCAGTAGACCTTTCAACAGAATTCCAAACTAAGATGAAGACCAAAGCATTTCCCAAAATCCTTTGTTTTTGTAAGGACTGATAAACAGAGCTTACTCAGCATGTTTCAGCAGCAGCTGTCATCAATAAGATGTATTGATTTCGCCAAACATTTGCAGGTCACGTTATTTCTTGATAAGGCAGCAAGAGGGAAAGTAATACTTAGGGGCTGGTTATTAATCACCTAGACCTACTTGGAACTTCCTCTGTGACATAAAGTAAATATATATCAAGTTCTAATAGAAAACGAGGAATCATTATTTCGGGTCTAGTAATCATATCTGCTTTCCTAAAGTTAAAATGAGCTCATTTTATTAATGTGAATATACAGCACTGTATTCTCAGTGAAGACAGAATTAGCTACATCACAAATGCACCCTGTGAGTGACAGAAAAAATGCAAACATTGTTGGACAATAATCAATCATGGAATTCAAACAACTTTACTTTACTTTTTATAAATCCTTTTTGATACACTTAAAATATGTTCTTGTAGGATATGTTCTTTCTATGTTGCCTTATTGTCCTTCAGAAGGTTGACATTAAAGCTTACTTGTTACATAAACCCATATCGACAGAGAAGTAAGTTGCCCAGACAATCCTTAACTGAAGTCGAGCACATACGGCACTTGGGAAATATTGTAGTATTGTTCCATTATTGGGGTGGAAGCCACCAGGGGTGCTAGAGAGTGAAGGATAGTCCATTTTATGGGAGTGGAGGCTGGGTTGAAGGCGTAAAACCATTTCCCCGTTTTCCTGTTATTCCCCCCCCCCCCCCCATGTCCCCATCGTGCAAAAAAACCTAGTGTGTGAAAGGCGAAGTGGGGAGGGGCAATAACCAGTGAAAATAGGGGATATTGTTTTCTTCTTTCAACCCCCCCCCCCTTGTAAAATTGACTGCTTTTTTCTCTAGTGCTCCCTAGTGGCCTCCACCTGAATAATGGAACAGTATCTATTGTTTATAAGTACAGTGTGATCTTCACTTTTGTGGGGATTGGAGCCCAACTCCAACTGATGCAGGACCCCACAGCCCAAAATACCACCAAAATGAGAATATTTTAGCAAATATTATGCTTCATATGGTTACCCACTAGGAGGCAAGGAGGAAGTTGAGCACATTTTGGCTCCCTGGTCTGTGTTTGTCAGTCCCCATAGCTATGAATGGATAACCTCCAGAGACCCTGGTACCAAACACCCTCCATAGTTGAGGGATTGCATTTTCGCCATCCCTGCATTAAATAAAAAAGAAGTTGATCAATCATCACTTAGGTAAATTTCACTGATTCAATGGAACTATTGTAGTTGGAACAAACAATTGGCTTTCGTTGTTTCAGTTCAAGTCAATGGTTGCTCAAATTCACAACTTTCACCTTAACATAACCTCAGGATGAATCAGTACAGCTAACGTGGATAAAGTAGGCCATTTCCCTTCTAACTACAGTCAGATTTTTAAACTGCTGAAGTTTCTTATCTGTTGCAAGTTCTTTTCTTTATTAGGAGACACTGCATTTTACACCAGTCAGTATTACCAGGTGATTAGTTAGTCAGGCCTTCAAAGGTTATCTGTTGAAACCTCAGCTAAATAATATGGTCCAATGACAGAAAAGAAGGAACAGATCCCTCCTGGTTGACTCTTAAGCCAGTATTGTATAACACTAGGCAGCTTTCATTTATAATGTAGAGAGCACACCTGGAAATCTGCTTCTAATTAGGAGGTGATAACGAATCCATCTATCAAGCCCAAGCCTGTTTGTCATCATGGTTGAATGGAATACCCTTTAAAAATACTCAAACATCTACCAAGGTAATATCATAAAGACAGCAAAGATTTTCTCAGGCTGTATTTTTATGATCTTTGGCGTCCACAGTCAACAATAAAATTCAACAGAAAATGCAACCTTGGATCGCAGCCATAATCTTTAGCGCCACTGTAATAAAGAAGGAAAGTTGAATGTAACCTATTCTGAAAATCTCTTATTTCACACTACTGAATTTTCTGAGTGTAGGAGGAAAGGTGCTGAGAGGCTTTGATTATGAGAAGCATTCAGACAAGAAAGTAAAACACAAACTACAAATAACAGCAAGGAATTGGGAAACCTGTGAGCAATAAATTATAGTTACCAAAATGGATATGTGATATGTTGGCATATAGATATAATACAAACATTTTAGGTTCCTGATAAGACATTATATGGGATGAAAAACCAAGTAAGATTACTGAGATGATACTAAGACTGTTTCATAAATAATCTGATTAACATAGGTTTCTAAAGGAGGCTCAGACTCAAAGAAGACTGGGAGATTATGAGCTTTGAAACCTTGAAAAATAGAACTACCATCAAAGGAAACTGTCAAGTTGGATAAAAGGGAAAAGGAGAAGGTATTAAAAGGAAGACTCATGGCAGTAACGGCAGTGATTTATCAACCTTCAATTGAAGATACTTGCAGCCAGCCAAACCTTGTTTGAAAACTGTTATTTGTGCACCTGGAAAAAGAACAAACAACATTTGTGGCCTGGTAAGATGTTTCTGCTTTCTTTAGTGATTAAGGCACTAAATATTGGGCTCCCACACACAATGCTGTTCTTCAATGTCAGTAGAGCAGTGAATCCACTCTGGATTTTAGTCTGAACTTTAACTGACATCTCCATATTGGTGCACTTGATTTGAACGTGGATTTAGCATCTTAAAATCTTGCATATTGGGTTTAGCATCCTTTAAAGTCTGAACTAAAATCCTAAGGAGACACACTACCTGGTGAGATGAAAGCCATCAATTGCCACTGCTGCTTTTAAAATGATAATACCTGGGCTGTGGGATCCCATAATGATTTGAAAAACAGAATCTTCTTTATCTTGAACACTGGTACTACATTCCCTGATAAATTGAATCTGTGTCAGTTGATGCCCACTGGAGCTAGAAGGGCAGAAGGCAGGGCTCCTATATGCAAAAGCAACCATATCTACTGATTTTTCGTATAATTGGCTCCATCTGCACTGCCATATAAAATCCAGATTATCTGCTTTGAACTGGATTATGGTGCATTGTAGACACATATAATCAGTTCAAAACAGATAATGTGGACACCCATCTTTGATAATCTGGATTATATGGCAGGATAGAAGGGGCCCTTAAGTTATACTTCTGCTATAAAACAAAACATGGCGATAACTTGGAATTTGGAGTTTGTGAATAGGAAAGTGAATATCATCCAGTTTTAGTTTCTCAAACAAGTTTCTGGGCTCAGCAATTCAAGACAGTAATTCCTTTATAGAGCCAATGTGGTATAATGTTTGAGTTTTGGATTATGATCTCGATTTGAATTCCTGCTCGACATGAAAAAACACTGGGTGACCTTGGGCTCATTGTGAGATGAAGGCAGAGGCAAACACTCTATGAACAAATCTTGCCAAGAAAACCCTATGATAGTGTTGCCATTGATCATAAACAACTTGTAGGCACACAATGGGGGGAATTTTACAGAGACAGCCAAATTACTTTATTGCAGCCACAACAAGAAAGCAAGCAAACCACAAAACCCTAGAGTACTTAAAAAACTAAATATGTTACTTGAAAAAAAAGCTTTCACAGAATATGGCTCACTTCATCAGCTGTTTCAAGTATTATTTAGAATGTGGGATTAATTTATTTGGGCAGATGATTGTAGACTGGGTTGTTGTGAGTTTTCCGGGCTGTCTCGCCATGTTCCAAAAGCATTTTCTCCTGACGTCAGAAGCTAATGCTTCTGGAACATGGCCAGACAGTCCAGAAAACTCACAGCAACCCAGTTTTTCCGACCATGAAAGCCTTCAACAACCCATTGATTGTAGACTGTTTACAAGCCCACTCACCCCATGTGTGTTGTATTTCTGTATAATATTTCACACCTTTGATGAAGTAGGCTGTAGTCCATAAATGTTTATGCTATACTAAATCTGTAAGACTTTTCAAGACGTTTTATACTTTAGACACATATTTTTTGCATAAGGCTCGGGTTGTTACATTTTGACCTTCTAAGAAAGAAAGTAGATAGCAGGAGCTTAGAGTCTGCTTGTCCACATGTAATTTAGGTTCATCCAGATAGAAAGCTGTACATTCTACAAAAACAGAGCAGGAACCCATACTAATAGGGAGAAGAAAGGAAGGCTATGATTATAATTACGTTAGCCCATTTCCTTCGTCCCATTTTTCTGCAATGTGCTCCTCATATTCCTCCCAACTTGCTTTTGTCACTTTCAGCATCTATGCTCAGTCCATGTAGTTTACAAATTAACAACAACAGACACACACATTGACTACTGAGGTCCATTCATATACTCACGTTTGGAGCTAAAGGGATTGTATGTCAGTAACTCTAAACTTAATTTTCAATATGGATATTCCTGCTGTAAGGAGAAATGAGCTCAATATGAAGACAATGACGACAACAAGCATGCACAAAAAGTATAGACTTCCTACAAGAGACAAAACTTCAATTCCTAGGTATACTCAAGCTATCAAATCACAGAAGAATTGGGGAAAGCCTGCTGTCATGCTGTCCACTATCTTTCTGATAGTGAGTACCCTTCATGCTCTGCTTGACATCATAACCTATTCTTTTCCCACACCCTATTTTTCCACATCCATTTTGCCTTCCTTGTCATAGAGGCCTAGTACAAAGCACAGGCGAGAGCCTCCGGAGCCATGCAGGCAGCAGCAGGCCAGGGAGGCAGGTCTTCCCTGCCGCACCTCAGGCTGCCACACCTCTGGGGTCCCTGGTCTCCACTGGATGTACATATTTTATATTTTATATTCATATTTTCAAAAACCCGCAAAACAGCGAGTCCGCATAAAGTAAACCGCAAAGTAGCGAGGGAACACTGTATTTCCAAAACTGGATATAAGGAAGGGGACAAAACAGAAGGTAGGCAAATGAGTGGATCTGTTCAAGGAAGATTGAAAGAGCTCAACACAAAGGAAGACAGTCAATCAGTCATTCAAAAGCAAGGCAGTCTATCAATCATGACATTTACTGAGCTGCATTACCTCCTCCTTCTGCTCTAGATACACAGACAGCTTTGATGCTGAGGAGGTATTCGGAGATCTTCTTGGTAGAGATCCCCACTATGAAGAACAAATAGGAGGAAAGGCTCTGACTCTTTCCACCTAACATTAGCTGAGGTTTGGGGTTCCTTGCCTCTTTCTTGTTGGAGAGGAAGTTGGAATGTGGAAATAGTTTGGCTACTAGTTGGGGCTCTGTTTCCAAAAATGTTGCTGCTGATCAGAAGTGGGACACACAGGTCTGGTTTTACGAATCAATCAGATGCTGCACATGTTCCTCTGCCTTGTTTTCCTTAATAGAAAAGGAGCTTATAATCACAGCCACTGTAGTTGTTGGGTCATTTTTGAGTAATAGCTGAAGCCAGAAGACTTTCTATCTGTCTTGTAGAAAAGTTGCCTGGCTATACTTTTTATGCTGATAGGGAACCACCAGGATGGGTGGGTAGCAACCACAATTTCGGTTTCGGCTAGCAAGGTTAACTAGAAACTTTAGAATTGTATCAAAGGAGGTGAATTCGCCATTCTCCATTGTTATGGAGATAGAAACAAAATTTCTTTGGCCTGCATTTTCATGTGAAGTTATTTAATTCTAAGCTTCGGCACCAATTAAAACTCAATTATCATGTAAAAATTGCAATTACCCAAATTCTAAAAAGGATTTTTCAGTCAAATAATGATAATATTTCTAATGGGCTAAATACATGCAGAACGGCATATAGTAATAAAAATACAGTTTGACATTTTAAATTCTGTCAATTATTTTAATATTATGTTGATATTTGAGAATGTACAACTGGATAAAAATTAAAAGCCAAGATACAAAGGTTGTTATTGTTGGCATCATTAACAAAAAAAATCCTTCACACTGAAAAGAAATTCCATAATAATAACAAAAGTGCATATAGAGTTTTGCAGTCCTGTGCTATGTGCACTTATTCTATTTCACTATTTCTTGTTGGAGCTACTACAGTCCACTACTTTATCAATTAACAAAGTCAGGGAATGAAAATAATTCACATGTACACATATTGTTGTAGGTTTCTTGAATGCTAATTTATCCAGTAGCAGTCCTCCATATCTCTCAGTTTAAGAAGCCTATCAAAATAGAGAAGAACTTGTCTAGAACCCAGCAAAATATTGATATGTTTTCCCCAATTAATGAATATTACTCTCAGTCTGTAAATTAAGAAGGGCAAAATCTTCTTAATCCATAAATTACTAATCAATCTAAACCTACAATTACTCAATAAGTAGGAAAGTCCACCATTTATAGAAGTATGAGCCAGCTGCCTTGTTTCCCCTTCACCAAAGTGAAGATGTGCTTTTCCTTTTCCTTACAAGTTTAACTGAAGTGATTACCTTAATTGAACATTCTCTAGAGTGGTCTGAAATAGATTTTGGTTTGTGCACCTACTGCAATATTTCATCCCATACTAGAGAAAGCTCAATTAAGGTAATTTTCAGCCAATTATCATTTATTTCATATCCTAAATCTTATTCCCAAGTTATTTTAAACCTCTCATGCTATAATTAATTAACTTTATAGAACTGTGAAACTATTTCCTTTAGACATGCCACCCACCCCACCCACTATTAACTAACTAGCTTACAAATTGTTTCAGTGGCTTAGCAAGCTGCTGTTTATTGGTAAAAAAAAATACTTGGTAAATTTTGAATCACAGACTGTGAGACTGAATGTACTTAATTTTTCTACTTTAAAACCAATACTGCAGTTCCCAAGTTACAAACAAGATAGGTTCTGTAGATCTGTTCTTAAGTTGAATTTGTATGTAGCAGGTACATTTTAAGTGTAACTCAAGCCATAAATAAATAAATAAATAAATAAATCTATCTATCTTTGGATAACATAGGGAAGGGTTAACACCCCTGTAGTGTGTGTTTTGCTGTCTGTACTCCTGTTCAGAAGATTCACCTCATTTTCTGTCCTTATGATAATTGGATTGTTGTGGAAACAAGGACTGGTGATAAAGCTTCAGTAGAGACACTTTTCTCCCATCATAGCAACTCTTTCTGGAGTTGATTTCCCTTCCTGGAGACAGATTTCTCTCGCTTCCTGTTGTCTAACCCCCATTCTTAACTGTGAGTAATTAGTAAGTCGAGTGTTTGTAACTTGGGAACTGCGTGTAAGTGCATTTAAACTCTATTGTTTTGGTAAAGTTGTGCTTCCTGAAATTTTGCATAGAATTATCAAATCAAATAATGACTGTGAAAGCATGTATATTAGTGAAATACGAATGCAAAAATTCTCAAGGTCATGAAATATTGATAAAATTTTAATGCATTAGTTGACTTGCTTTAAAATTTTAAAATATCTGTATTTGGTGTAATCTATGCAAAAAAAGAAAAAAGAAAAAATGAAGATCTTTTTAATGTCTTTCTTTTTATGTGATTTTTAAATATCTCATATAAAATCTAAAATGAGAAAGATGCTCAAATTCAGGATGGCAGAACTTAAGATGTCAGGGGACATACAAAGTAAACAAAATGGACAGATTAACCCATCCCAAGTAATTCATGCAATAAATGCAGATTTAATACTTGGAAGGGTTGGCTGACAGCCAGGTAGTGCATCTTTCTACAACAATCACAAGGGCCAGGATTTAATCATTAAGCAACAGGAGCTCATTTACATCAGGAATCAAGTCTATATACATATGGCCTCAAAGTGATGAACCGTGGACTCCTCGTAACCTTACTACTCCTTTTTTTTGTTAAAGGTAGCATTGCAGTGAAATCGGCAACTAGAGTAATAGGAGAATTGTTGCTCCAACTTCCACCCTTCATTGCAGTCATTGTGCGAGCATAATATTTATTGAACCGCCCTGTCATATGGGGCTATAGAAGATGTATTTTGAAGGATTCTAATTGATGAGAAGCAAAGCTTTGTCATCAAATAGACTGTTTGGTATGGATTATCAATATTGTGTATGCATTCTGCTGAGTACACTTTAAACAGTCTGAAACTACTGAAACAAAATGTTTGCTTCTTGAATAGAAGCTCCTATTTTGCTATTTGAATGAGTACCAGCAATGTTTCTATGCCACATTCATCAAACATCAGAAAGCAATTTTCAGAGCTTACTTGCTACTCCAAACTATAAGGAAATTTACTTCAGCTGACTACAAACCACCTTTATCGTTGTGTTGGGCTTTGTTTCCTCTCTTCTGACTCTGACCTATTCCACCCTCAAAGGTGCAATGAAAAAGGAAGGTTTTTTGTCCAGAACAGTGTTTCCTAATTAGCCGCTGTCCAAATAGAACAACAGTGTCTTAAAGATCAGAAGAAAGGTTTGGGGAATTGTAGCGCAACATCCCTGGAGTGCAACAGGTAATCTAAAGCACTGCTTCTTAAACTGTGTATTGCAACTCCAAATGGGGTCCCCTTAGCTCTCGAAGAAGAAGTACAATCAGTCTGCTTAGTAAGCCTTGCAAATGCTGATTTCTTATCGGTTAATGTTTGATTTTTATACCTGTGTTAAAATGTATTGGCTGGAAAGGGATCACAAGTGGAAGAAGTTTAAGAAGCCCTGGTCTTCAGTACAATAACTCATCCTCTTTTAAAATCACTTGTCTGCTAATGAGGAAATGCAATACAGACTATTGCATGAAAACCAGTAACAACAGTATTAATAAAACTTTACTGCTTTGTATAAATGTGATCCCAATCAGCCAACTCAGAAAGCAAAATATGTAGTTAGACTGAAAAGCTATTTTTACACAAAACTTCGAATCACAGAAATAGTGAAATGTAGATAAATGGAGAAAATGATAGATGCTGGATGTCGAGCTAATTGTAGCACAGCTAAGTGAGGGCATTGGACAATTATCCAAATGATGGTATAAACATACTTAAGATACCTTCCTGAAAATAAATGTCTATTACTTGTTTCCAAGATATCCATTATTATGGTGAGTCAGTTTTTAAGGCACTGTTACAAATATAAAATGTTCTGTTATGTTCCTGAGCACATATTTGAAGGGCACAGCAAGTGGCTATAGATGGCTCTATGTTCTGTGCCTTCTAAACATGTATCAGTAAACCAGCTGTTTGTAGGTATGCTCATGAAATGAGCTGCTTTAAAATTGTGGTAAAGAGGTACTGGTTAAAAAGTCAACTAATAACACTGAAGTGTCATCTCCCAAGCATATGCAACCTTTCACGTTCTCTTTTCAGGCTGCAGTAATGTGATGTTTCCTTCAAAACATCTTGTCAGGGATTATGGGTTAGGTTTTCCTAGTATAAAACACAAACCTAAATTTTGCAGAGTAAAACAAAATGCAGCAGCTTCAGCTTAGCCCAGAAGTAATGTGGTCATTGAGAAAAACTCCATACCATAAAGTCAACTTACTTTATTGTAAGTAAAATAAAATATCCATACAGGAGAGTCACAAAGGAAAACATCCACAAAGGAAGCCTCAAAAGGAGCCACAAAGGAAATCACAAAGGTAGCCACAAAAGGGCCTCAAAGGGAAGGATACAAAATGGAAAGGAGTATTTAAGGACACAACAATTAGACCCCAGCTTTCCCCAGGAATCTAATTGTTGAGCACCTCTGCTGTAACTTGTTACAACCAAAATTAACATTACTGAGAACACTTAAAGGTACAAATATAATTTTGTAACATAAAACTTTCAACACATCTCGTACTTATAACACAGTTCATCTTCAGATAATTGGGATTATTATTACTACCCTGCCCTTTCCCCAATACTGGAATTCAAGGAAGCTTACAAATTATCAAAACCATTAAAGATTCCACTGCACTAACAGTTTAAAATTCATAATTCGTAATAACTAATCTATCACTAAAATAAGGAAAAATGAAATGGTGCAACGTCAAACTGCAACGGATGTGGACTATTATATTGGATTGTATGATTTTAAATCATAGCTTTTAAGGTTTTGTGTGTTTTAATTGACTGTTTTAATGCTTCTGTTTTATTATGAGTGTTTTTGGCATCTAATTGTTGCATATATATGCAAGTCACCCTGAGTTCTCTACAGGGTTGAGAAGGGTGGGGTATAAATGCAGTAAATAAAAAATAAAATAATTCAAAATTCACAAGTTAAGATACACAATTTGAATTTTACATTCATTCTGTTCAAAATATGCATATTTTATCAAACACAATCAATTTTGTGCTAATATGTATAAGTAACTTTCCCGAGCCTCTGGTGGAGCAGTGGGTTAAACTGCTGAGTGGCTGAACTTGTTCACCAAAAAGTTGCAGATTTGCATCCAGGGAGCGGCGTGAACTTCCACTGTTAGGCCCAGCTTCTGTCAACCTAGCAGTTCGAAAACATGCAAATGTGAGTCTATCAATAGGTACTGCTCCAGTGGGAAGGTCACAGCATTCCATAAGTCATACCAGTCACATGACCTTGGAGGTGTCTACGGACAACACTGGCTCTTCAGCTTAGAAACGGAAATGAGCACCAACCCCGAGAGTCAGACATGACTTGACTTAATGTTAGGGGAAAACCTTTACCTTATCTTCCCGGATGTCTTTCACCTGTTGGCTTTATACCCTGCCTCCATTTTGTTTACATGTAGATAAAACTTTCCGTAACATACATATTTTTTGGGGAAAAAATTAAATTCAAGAACATTACAATATTTGAAGAAGCAAAGAATCTTTGCCCAAACTGGGTTAAAAATGGGTATGGTATCACACATTTCATGTTAATCCCAGTCTGAATATCCTCAGGTGCTCAGATATAAATTGAACCTTTAGATGGTGGAGTATAAAATACTGAAGAGGCTTTAACTACATTCAATTTACAAAGCTCCCATGAGTGGGAAGACAACTTTGTTAGGTGGCAAGACTTAGATTAATGTTATTTCAACTCCCAGTATTAGTGCTATGAGTGTTCAGTCATTGAGTCTGCAGAGTTTCAGTTCATGTAGGAAAAACAAATTATGTCAGTTCACTTAAAAATGTAGAACCAACCTAGTTCTTAGCAACCTCACTTACAGTAATATTAACTAATAACATCTACAGGTTTAGGAGATAGAAAACATGAATAGATATATAATATTTGTTTTATTTCTTCCCCGTTTTTCATTACTTACATTGGATAGCAAAACTATGAGTAGAATTTCCACCTGCCAACTCCTCTCACAAATAGGAATTCTGTACCCTATGTAGCATTAAAACTAATGGGAATTAAGAAGTTTTACGATTGAGCTAAGCCTATGATGACTAGAGAAGTGAAAATACTAGAACAAAAGGAAGAGGAAAAACATATCAAAGAATTAGAAGTGATGCAGAAAAATATCCTTTAAACCACCGCACCTTAAACTGTGGGTGTCAACCCCAAATGGGGTCCCCTTACTTCAATGTTAGGATTCTGAAACATTTGGCAATAGTAAAAGATTTCTGAATGCAACCTGGACCTTTACATGAATCCGCTAGCAAAAAATGTAGTGTTTACAATGGACTTTGCAGAAATTGCTTTAGCTGTACTTGACAAAAAGGGAAATCATTTTGTTAACAAGCTTTGCAAATGCTGATTTAATACCCGTAAATGCTTAGTTTTATACTAATTTTATACATCTATATACCTGGGGTCACAAAACATTTCTTGGGTGGGAAGGGGTCATGAATGGAAAAAGTTTAAGAAGCCCTGCTTTAAACAACCCTTACATTTAAAGCACATTTCTTGTTTTCTTTTAGACAAGAATGAGTTTCAGGATAAAGCCAATCAAGCATCAAAATTAAATTCACTCAGATTAAATTCAGCCAGCATCGAAACCTAATCAGATACAGCCAAACTGCAGTCATTAAGATAATCTAATTTGTTTTACTGAGATTGGTTGACAATCAAAAGAGTAAGCGAACAGATGATGATCAGAAAAAGAGGCGAGGTGCTGAAGTTGAAACACAAACAAACAAAAGAAACCAAGCAACAGGTGCTGTGAGGCTAACCAACCAATCAGAGAGATAATTTGTAGGGAAATGATGAAACTATGCCCAAGGCTTCTGACAAGCATAGTGTCACAGACTGTGCAGAAAGCCTTTATGTCCCCCATGTGTGAGATCAAAACAACCCATAGCAGCAAGAAGAGAGACAGAGGATCCATATCCCTGAAGAGTATTAATAACATTAACACATAAATATAATAATCTGGCCCTTGTAACCATGCTGAAAGGCACTGATGGAAAAGGAAATGGTACATATGCTACTGATCTGTTAGTCATCATTGCAATTTACCTTGTGCCCCACGCTGGATTGGAAGATGCTGGTGTTTTCCTCTGCTCTAAAATTCAAAAACTATTTGGGATGAAGTTTCCCTAATTTGTGCACAGTTTGCTTAACTTACACAATTTTTGCTTACTGACCGATATCTCTATTTTCCTTTCCCAAATGGGTGAATTTTACCAGTTCACATCTTAAATCATATGCATTGTTTTGTGTCCACTTTATTTATTGGAAATAATCTGCAACCCTTACAAATATGCAAAGATGTAAGGCAAGGAGAGGATTTTCTCACAAGAGGTCTCATCGCAAAATGCTACTTTAATCAAAAACAGCAGTTTCATCTCTTCTTTATGATAGCCATATAGGGTCAAGTCTGATATTTCTTTCTCTTTTTGTTCTATATGCAGTTGCAAATATAAATGCTATTCTTGCATAAAGTTTTATTTTGCCGTGATCTGAGATTCATGACGAATAGCTTCTTACTATCTTTCTGTTTCAAGTAACCTCTTCACATAATGACACCCTTTAACAAAGCACGTGTACAGTCTCCTGATACATATATGCATCACTTTGAAGCGCAAAGCTAATTTTCAGACAAGCTTAACCTATAACTAGAAAGAATGAAAGCTTCTTCAAGTGGTCTTTAGTTGGTAAAAAAACATGCTTTAGGATGTTCAAAGGTCCCAACACTGCCAGTCTGCCAGGAGGCAGAACTGAACTTTTGCTCTTACAAATCCTTAACTAACAATAAGCCTAACTTTCCAATGACAAATTGAAAGTATATTTTCTCTCTTCGGTCATAACTTGCCAATCTGTTATTATATACTCTAAATAAGTATTCCCTAATACTTATCCCATGATATCTGCTCTACAAATAACAGGATAAGCTAAAGTTGTAAGTTCAACTGTCACCCTACGTTTACAACCCCCCCCTCCCCCCGAACAATAAGAATGAAAATGTTAAAATTGAGATATGGTTGTACAACTAAAGACCCATCATTGGCTACAATATATTCATATTTGGCCATAGGGCCAAATGTGTGTGTTTGTATGTGTGATGTGTATGTGTGTTCATTCAACCGCAAAGGTTCAAGAGTCAGCATGGCACAATGGTTTAAGTGCTAAACTGGAATTCTGGAAAACCAAAGTTGAAAATACTCATTTGACCATGGAAACCTATTGGTGGTCTTGAGCAAGTCACACTCTCTCACTCCGAGAAGAACTTACTCTGTGATAGATTTGCCTATGGGTCACCATGAGTCACCAGGAGGTTCAGCGGGACATGAAGGAAACTTTAACTCTAAACTCCAACTTTACTAAAACACATTGAAAATGTGAGGGGAAGCCTGAAATCACTCTCTGGTTTCTCTCAGTACTGAAACCCTACAAAACCACTATAAATCCATTTGGACAGTGCTGAACTCAAATTAATCAGTGGCTTGATTCTCTATAAGGGACCTCCCTATGTTCATTTGCAAATGACTGTAAAACATTTTGTGCTATATAACAAAACAGATAGTCATGCCAGTCCAACACTGACCTCAAACTAGTTCTTAACACATAAATTAGAAACCACTGAATAAAAATGTACACATTTGAATATTATTGTGAAATAACTTTAGTTACTTTAAAGTCAAGCATAATCACATTTAAGCAACCAGTTATGACTTTTTGCATTATGTAAAGCAACAAATATTTTACATTCGAGATTTGCCATGCTAGTTTTTGGAGAGAGAAATCACAAAACATAGCAAACGTGCAAATCCACAGAAAGTAGAACCTGTGAAAGACCTGTACATGAACAAGAGGTTAGCTTAATTGTTTGCTCTCTACAATGGGAGGAGGACAAAACATAATGCAATGGCACTATTGTCAATATGAAAGACATTCTACACAGCCATGCATCACCTTGTGTAGGATAAACAGAAAACATGAAGGCTATTTAATTCCTTTCCTTTAGTCCCTCACAGGGCCCTTCTACACAGGCACTAAAATCTGGCTCAAAACAAGTTTGAGGTCAGGGTGTCTAGAAAACATTCTGCCCAATGTGATCTCCAACACAAATCCAGCTGGAAACAGCATTTTTTAAAAAAAATCCCTGGAAATTCTGGATCAAGCTATAAAATCCAATGTAACACACCTGTGTATAAACAATCCAAAGGAGGAAGCTAAACGCCAAATGTGGAGCCCTCATGTAGACAGCACTAATGCTTGAGCAGTCGAAATAAGAAATCAGAGAAACAGCCCCCAGCCCCTGGAAAAGAAACCACTGTGTTCAAATGGGAATGCTTAATTGCTATCTTTTGTCTTGCTGTGATCCATTCAAACACTGAGAAACTGTCTTTTACCAGCATGTTTCTCTGAGGAAGTGATGGGAAAACTTTATCTATACTTGGCAGATCTTTGTAGCCACCATATCCCATCTTCCAGCCGGTTTGGATATACCTGTGTAGGCACTCCGAAGCAACCCGGATTTGTTAAATCCACATCCTGACCTGAATTAATTGTCAGTATAGAAGCAGCCCCAGTCAGAAAAGAGGGACATAACTGTGCAAACAGAAAGAAGGCTTTACTAGATAATATATCTACATTCAGATCGTTATGGTCTGCTCTAATGGGAAGCATTTTTTTCTAGGCTTCAATCAATCCTCCTCAAAACAGAATACCTACTCCTTTTTAACAAGAGAGATGAGGGCTTGAACCTGAAAAGTTGTGCTGGTAGATTTCCAAGTAAGGTCACAATCTGAAAAAGGGTAGTTATGAAGTTGGGATTCCTGTATCCTATTCTGCATTTTTATCTTGATTTTATTTCTTGCAGCAGTTCTAATCCTTCTGTAAATGTGTAGTCTACCCTTATAAGTGTCTCACTTGGGATAAATGAAAGCAAATCTACCTCCTCAGGATTTTGATGCTCCTTACATGAATGACACATTCATGCACTAATGAATATTCTACACCTTGCTTTTTGTAAAGAAAAAATGGAATTGATACTATAGACTTGCCTACACTCTTCAGAAGCCAAGCCTAGATTGTTAACAGAGGCAAGGTGCATGTTCAGATATAATTGCACTGGGCTTTCAATGATTTAAAAAGGAAGTACAGACACATCTACTTCAAAGGTACATGTAAAGTACAGATAATAACAACCTTTAAAGGGGATATGTACTCTGGTCTGATCAAATGCAAAGCATCAGCATAACAAAAAAAGGTAAATATACAATTTACAAGGCCTTAACAGCAACACATCATCTCTATCTATCTGCATCTAAAATTTCAATACAGCAATTCTTGCCATAGGCTCTGCAGCAAAAATGTAAAATAAAAGCAGCCGTTCCACAGAGATCAAAGTGCGATGCATTTCCTTTTAAGCACAGCTTTTTCTCTAATAAGCGCTTCAGCTGATCACTGTCATTGTTCTAGATAATGAATCACCTACACATACATTTTCAAGTGTAATGACACTCTTGCTTATTAAAGACCTCTCAGCTGAAGGGGCAGAGTATTATGAACTGGCCGATCCATTCATTTTCTTGAATATGTTATTCAGTATTTTATGCTAAAGCAGCAATACACCATCCATTTTAGTACAATGATCCTTATGTTCAATAAAACTGAAGTGCTGCATCATAAATCATTATAGTCATTTATTCTACATTAGACATATTAGACACTCTGTTCCATAATCTATTACAATAAGGTGGATTTAAATATACCCCAAGGAACTGCAATAATAACTCGAGAACCAAATATAGCAACTGTGGATAAAATATGGTTAACCTAGAATTGCACTGGCTGAAAGGACAGTGGTGAACTTTAAATGAAATTCCAAACGGGTTATAATTCAAATCACATAAACAACCAGTAGATGTGTCTCCATGAATGTTTTTCATTTTTTGAATTTAGCAGATATAGAAAACACAGCACCAAACTACAAAAAAATACAATGAAAAAACAGAGAAAAAATAAGGAAAAAATACAAAAAATAAAAATTGAAAAAGTGCTAATGTAAGATAAAACAAAAACTGATTTTAATAACCATTATGTCAAGTTATGCCCAGTTAAAATATGGAATAAATACAAAATGAAGTTAAATTCTTGATTATCTTTATGGATATCATCGCATGAAGCATTATTTAAAAGAAAAATTAAGCTTTAAGATAGATTGATAATTTATAATGACATTGATAGAAAATAGAAAATATAGGATGAAAACAATGGCAGAATTTGAAAAATATTTATATAACATACATTGAATGGCCCCGAGTCCCCTTCGGGGCTGAAAAGAGCAGTATAGAAATACCGCAAATAAATAAATAAACATTCATTGGTATCCTTATAAACAATTGACAAAGAGGTTATAATACTAATAACTTTATTTTTTTTACCCCACCTCCATTTCCCTGAAGGGACTCAGGACAGCTTACACATGTCACAAAGTGCCTAAAACATCACATCAAATAAAATAAACACCGAATACAATACAAAATAAATCAGTAGTATATAAAACAACAATTTAAACTCAAATGGAAAAATGTTATGGTTTGAAGTTAAGTATAATAGAATTTGAGACACCATTGTGCAGAGATGATGAACATTTAATTGCAAAAATGGATAAACTTGTGTTGAAAATTGAAATGGAAGTTGAGAAAGTGAAAGAACGTATGATCAAATGGGCTCAAAATATGTCATAACATAAATCTGGAACAATGGGAAAATGTGGGGCAATGGGCTGAAAATTACTTTGAGTTATAACCAGAAAGAAAAAATTTAATAGATAATGTATTGATGGTATTTGATACCCAAGAAACTGGCAAACATATAGAAAGGGACATCTAACATTAGTTGTAAATATTAGGGTAAAGATAAAGTGTACACCTTTTTTCATATTTGGTGGACATGTGATACAGTAAAAACGTTCTGGGTGGGGATACATTGTAAGATTGAAATTTGAATATAATTTTATATAAAGTTGCAAATGAAACCAGAACTATATGTTGGTGCTACTAAATCATCAACATGAATACAAACATCGAAGAATTCTACAGTATATGATAACAGTGACAAAAAAGTGTATGCACACAAATGGAAAAGCAAGGAGATCTCATCAAGGAGAGTGATTATTAAATAATAATAATAATCTTTATTTATACCCCACCACCATCTCCCCAATGGGAACTTGAGGCGGCTTATATGAGGTCAAGCCCTAAAATACAGTACAATAAATGAAGTAAAAAACACAAACAATAGCATGATAAATTACATAAAACATAAAAATACAGCAAACAATATCAAATTAAAATAAAATCATTCATAACACAGTAACAGTGAGCAGGCCACATGTACAGAATAAAATACTAAAGCTAAAAACACGGGGTGAGATAGGGATGGAGCAGATTATTTGTGAGGGAGAAACTCTTCAGGAGTATGATTTAGCTGAAAAGGATAAACTAACAAATTGAATCCAGAACAATACAAAAAATAAGTTTTATGAAGGAATGACAATCGGTCGTTCCAATTGGAGTGAATCATCAGTATAGTTATTGAAGAGTAGTAGAAATCATGTTAAGTAAAAGTATAAATGTTACCTAATTTGATGATAGAGGAAGTAGGCCACTTCAAAGCAAACAATACCTTTAGCTGGAAGGTTGGAAAGCAAGCCCTTGTTTGTATTTTTAATGTAGTATAGGATAAGATAGCTAGTGGTTTATCAGAATTAGTCCTTATATGTTATTTGCATTGCCAAAAATGTAGTTTTGTGTGTTTTTGTTTAATAAATATACAAATTTTAAAAAAATAGAACTGAAATACAGATTTTCAGATACCATAGGATGATGCCATGACATTTCAACCACTATATTTGTAAAATGTGAAAGAGCACCTAGTGCTGTCAAAATGCATTCAGTCTGTGCTCCTTAGCAAGGCTGACCCAATTTGCTTTACCTTCTAAGGGAGAACAACAATTGATGCCCCTGACCCCACCTGCTGTCAAGATGCATAGAATTTAATGTCAGTTAAGGTATTTGGGGACCTGAACAAGAAAATCCCATAAGCATCCTACAGTAAGAGCACAACAATGGTGTCAGGAGCCGATGCCCATGGCCATCAACAAGGCCGATGGGATCCGGATCCCGACCAACACCCTAGCCATAACAAACCCCAGCTGGCCGTCTGGGAGCAGGGAGATAGGGCCATTCCCAAGGGAGCCGCACAGGCCCGTGAGACTGAGGACACGGGCTGGTTCTCAGGGTAGGGGTATAAAAGGGCTGGGGAGGGTTGGGATGGTACTTTTTGGCTTCAACTGTTGTGTACCTGAATAAAGAATTTGGATTGACCGGAAAGCCTCTGCATGGTTCATCTTCGGCGTTCAGCCGGCCTGACAAATGGTAAACCATTTTCTGCCATTTCATGGTTCAGAATTGGACACCTGACACCTTGGGCCCTTCTGCATGGGCGCTAAAATCTGAGAGAAACCGGGATAAGAGGGGAGGTGGCTAGATGACACTTGCCAAAAATGCACACTGTATCGCATCATTGGCTGCAAAGAACAGGTTTAAAGGGTGAGCTTAAAATCAGAGATCAGCCAAAAATGTGAATAGTTACATCACTGTATATCCCTGCACTGAAGAAAAGCAGTGGACTTCGTTGCTATATGTTGGTTTGGACTGCTCCATGTGTACATTTTAAAATCCTGAAACAGCTGATGAGGCCCGTAAACAGATAGAGCCATAAACACACGAGTGGCAAAATGGAAGCACAAGTAGAAAGCAATTCCTATGAAAACTCTATGCAACCATTCCTTTGTTGTCATATTTATGAAATTAAACAGAGCTTGAAATTACACAGCAAGCACCTGCCTGGCAGGGAGGTGACCCCAAAGGTAACCAGGGTTTAAGAGAGCAAACGTAAAGGCACCAGGAGGGTAAGGAGAAATAATTACAAGAAATCTGCTTGTGTGCACATTCATATATCCACATCAGTGCTTACGAGGTCCAGCACATCTCAGGGAATCAATAAGAAAAAAATTAAAAGAAAACTTTCAGCAGAGGTCCCTGAAAGTTTTGTAAAATCTGCTACAACCAAGCCTTTCAGGATGCTGGAGGATTATTTACCAGGACTTATAGTGTTTGTCTTTTCCTTAAGGGACCGCGATTTATTATTTATGTATTTGGATCTTCTGACACAGACTATTAACGCAGTTATTTATGTGGCTGAGATAATTCTCAAATCAATATAAACGAAACAAAACATCATTATAACAGATTAAATAATGGTGATTGTATTTTCCTTCTCCTTGTTTTGAGCTTTTGACTGACAAAAGTAGCATTAATTTTTGAAAACCCAAGTTTTCACCCACTCTACCAAGAAAGTCTTTTCCCAATAGAGCTCAAAGATCTTCTAGAGAACTACTCATATCTTTCCCACCATATTTTCAAGCTGGGTTTGGGAAATACAAGTGTCTCATGGGTGGCTGTTCCCAAATCTTTTGAACTTCATCCCCAAGGAGGGCAGGAGGGCTCCCTTTTTACTGTCCTTCTTAAGTCCATCCTAAATTGTCCTTTTAACAACTAAACTACCATACTGCAATAATGGACTGCTTTTGTATCTTATGGTCATTATAATTCTCCACTCTCGAGAGGCTAACAAAAAGAAGCAATTGTGTCAGTTTTCAAAGAAAACTAGGTTACTATCAGAGAAATGTAAAATATCGTGGTTCTTTACTATTGTCTTTAATTAATTTGCAACCTGCTTAATAAATCAATTTTGGAATTATGTTAATAGTGACATTCCAACAAAGGTCAATAAATTAAGTTAAAATTAATTAAATTGCCTTTTCTGGTAAAATGAATTACAACCTAATTTACAATTTAATTGATTTTAACTGGTTAGGTTTGAGGAAAATGTTTCTTTATAAGCATTGTATGAAGAAAGTATTTGAAGGCAATCCATATTTGGTCAAGCATAGAGGAAATGGTACAAACCAAAACAGTGTAATGGTAAGAAGAAATGCAGAAACCTTTTGATATGCTGCGGTACCACCCTTAATAGCACTACTCTTTGTTATGACAAAGGAAATTGTTTTCAGGAATAATGTAATCTGAATAGCAGTAGTGAGATAATATGCATCATGGACTGAGCCTAAGCCATTAAGAGGATAAATAACTAAGTTTCCAGTTGACGTTTATTCTTAAAATTGGTACATAAGCATGAACACAGCCATATTTATGTTCTATAAATCAATTTATGTCACATGCATCATCAATTTGTACATTTAACCAAGAGATTTACAATCTTATGTGGGGTTATTAACAAATATTAGGTCAGTGATGGATTTAGAATGGTTGTTTTATAGACAATATCCAGATTGTTTAATATTTTCAAGTGAATCATATGCATATTTAAAGAAATGTTCTAGTATTTCAAACACTCCCTGCTTTTGCTTCATGTACAGTATATATTCTCAATATAACTTTTGTTTCTATTGTGACTGCCTGTATACCACCAACACAATGTGAGAATGTTTGTTTAAAAGTATAAAAAATATTAAAATCAAGACTAATTTTTATGTGAAAAAGGAATAGTTGTGAGAGGAGTTTCTATGAGGAAATGTTCAAAATCCTAGCTTAATCATATGAAAGGCAAGCTGTGAAAGGTAAACAGAGATTTAGGAATATTGAATAAACATTAGAAAACAGAGTTTTCACCTTTTATGATCATCATTAATTTTTCAATTTCTTATGAATTGCTAGCTCAAATGCCATATATAATATTTTCACAATTTTGTTCCTCAGTCACTAATTAGATAATCCAAACAATCAAGTTCATGTAAGGGAGATTTATTTATTCCAAAACTATATATTGTGGTTTCTATTATTTTAAAATATGCTTATCTTTCCCTTTCTCCAAATCACTGAAACATTACACCCCTGGTATCTACTGAGGTTTGGTTCAAGGATCTCAGTGGATACCAAACCTATGGATACTCAAATCCACAGTAAAATGGTTTATCTACTACAGGGCTGTCCAACATCTTTTGGGCCAAGGGCCGGAGCCCTGGCCACTGATGACCTGGGGGCCGGGAGCAGGGGCGGGTCGCTCCTGACGGCGTGGTGACATCACCACGCCTGACGCCCTACGCGCTGGCGTCCTGCACGGCCCGCCTTTTCGGCGAGGCTTGCTGACGCCACCAAGCCCCGCCCGAAAGGGGCGGGCCGTGCAGGACGCCCGGCGTGGTGACCAGAAGTGGTGACGTCAGCGCGCCATCAGGAGCGGCCCGGCCCCCGCCTCCCTCCCTCCTACAGTGACAGCCAGGGTGGCAGAACCGGCATTTTCTCCCGGTTCTGCTGCCCCGGCTGAGGCTGTAAGAGGAAGGGCAAAGCCGAGGAGAACCCTCCTCCTCAGCCGCCCTTCCAGCTAAAGGCACACGCCAGCCTCAGAAGCAGCGATTTCCCCGCTTCCGAGGCTGGCGTGTCCCATTAGCTGGAAGGGCGAAGCTGAGGAGGGCTCTGCTTGGCTTTGCCCTTCCTCTTAAAGGGACACGCCAGCCTCGGAAGCGGGGAAATTGCTGCTTCCGAGGCTGGCGTGTCCCTTAGCTGGAAGGGCTTAAGCTGAGGAGGGGCTCTGCTTGGCTTTTGCCCCTCCTCTTAAAGGGACACGCCAGCCTCAGAAGCAGCGATTTCCCGCTTCCGAGGCTGGCGTGTCCCTTTAGAGGGGCAAAAGCAGAGCCCTCCTCAGCTTCGCCCTTCCAGCCAAAGGACCAGCCTCGGAGGCGGGAAACGCTGCTTCTGAGGCTGGCGTGTGCCTTTAGCTGGAAGGGCGGCTGAGAGCTCTCCATGGCTTCGCCCTTCCAGTTAAAGGGACACGCCAGCATCAGAAGCAGCGATTTCCCGTTTTCAAGGTTGGCGTGTCCTTTGCTGGAAGGGCAAAGCTGAGGAGAGCCCTCCTCAGCTTCGCCCCTTCCAGCTAAAGGGTCACGCCAGCCTCCTCCTCCATCCCGCCTTTCCCCCGGCGCACCGATTTTCCAGGGTAGGGTGGGGCCGTAGGGAAGGGGCTGGGGGCCGTATACGGCCCCAGGGCCGCCAGTTGGACAGCCCTGATCTACTATAAAACAGCAAATTCAAGGTTTGCTTAGACCCCAGGTGTTTTGGACTTCAATTCCCACAGTTCCTAACAGCTGGTAAACCAGTTGGCATTTCTGGGAGTTGAAGTCCAAAACACCTGGAGGCCCAAAGGCTGGGAACCACTGGCTTAGATGGTTGAATATATGGATCTAGAATCCATGAATCCAGAAGTTTTAACTGACTATTTCTAGAAGGTATCTTTCATTCCCTCACTGTCTCTGTGTGAAGAAGGCACATCAAAGCATTGATTCCTCAGAATACTGAATACAATGCAGAAATCTCTCGGCATTACTTCGCGAACAAAGATTCTTAGGAAGGACTCATCCCACGCTTTTTAGTTGATGACTAAAAAGGCCAATCTGAGATATGCAGGTTCAGTTGCAGAAAACACAGCAGAAAGTCTCCTTGGGTGATGTTGTTTCCAAGTTGCGGTTCTTTCTGCGTTGTCGTTTCTCTTCGAGACCCATTCGGCGTGTCTTTTCGAAAGAGGCCACAGCATTGTGGATAGTGCATCTCCATGCCTCCCGATGTGAGGCCAGGGTGGACGATTTTTGGTGATCAATCTGGCTGAGTCTGAGATGTTGTTTCAGGGAGTCCTTATATCTCTTTTTGGGGGCGCCTCTCTTGTGCTGACCCGTGGCGAGTTCACCATAGGGTAGTATCTTTGGGAGGCGGTGGCCCTCCATCCTAGAGATGAGCCCTGCCCAGCGCAGCTGTATTCTCAATAGCGTGGCCTCAATGCTGGTGATCCCTGCTTGCTCAAGGACAGCAACATTGAAATATTGGAATGAAAATATTGGACAGAAATACTGGAATGTAATATCAACTAGGATCATTTTGTACTAGATGGTATTGACTATGGAATCTAATACAGATCAGTCACCATTTCTTTGAAACAAAGCATACCGTGTTTCCCCGAAAGTAAGACAGCGTCTTACTTTCTTTTGAGCCCCAAAATCCCCCCCTACGGCTTACTTTCGGGTACGGCTGACATTAGCCGACGGTACCTGCCGTACCCCGAAAGTAACCCTTTCCCCTTGGCCTCCTCCTCCTCGGTCCCGCCTCCTCCTCCGAAGCCTCCCCCCGCCGCTGCCTCCCCCCGCCTGCCGCCGCCACCTCCCCCCTCCACCGCCCCCCCCTCCGCCGCCTCCCCCTCCGCCACCTCCCCCTCCCGCTTGCCGCCGCCGCCGCTTCCCCGCCGCCGCTTCCCGCCGCCCGCTTACCGCCGCCACCTGCCACCGGCCGCTTCCGCTGCCTACCTCCGCCCGACAGCCGCCCCACGCCTGCGCCAGGAGCGCCCGGCGTCAGCGCGCCCGGGAGCGCCCGGCGTCAGCGCGCCAGGAGCGCTTTACGTCAGGCACGCTGGGTCCTACTGCCCATGCGCGCCTGGCGAGGGCGCTTCCTGGCGTGCTGACGCCGGGCGCTCCTGGCGTGCTGACGCCGGCGCTTCCTGGCGCAGGGGCGTAAATGGGCCAGCGCAGCGGCAAGCGGCAGAGGGGGAGGCGGAGGCGGCAAGCGGTGGAGGGGGAGGCGGCGGCAGGCGCGGCAGGCGGCGGCGGGGGAGGCGGCGGCAGGCGGCGGCGGCAAGCGGCGGAGGTGGAGGCGGCGGAGGGGGAGGCGGCGGCAAGCGGCGGAGGGGGTGGCGGCGGAGGAGCGGAGGAGGAGGAGGCGGCGGAGGAGGCAGGACCGAGAAGGAGGCGGGACTGAGTGACGCTGGGCGGCCGGGTACGGCTTATTTTCGGGTACGGCTTACATTAGCCGACCCCCTGACACCCCGATACGTCTTACAATCGGGGTGTCTTACTTTCGGGAAACACGGTAGTTTTTGTGTAGCACTATTCAGTATCACAAGAAATATCCTAAGTGAACCTTTCTTTTCTGTTTCAGAATAACGACATATTATGTACTGTCTGAAGCCTACTTGTAAATGTCCTGTGCATAAATTGTGAGAAAGCAAGGGCCCCAACTTACCCAAAAGACCACTTGCAAGCTGGAGTGAGGTTCAGGCTAGCAAGAGGATCTGTCTTTCCTTTGGTTAGTATGGCCATCTTCTTCCAAGCACACAATTCAGATGGCTTCTGGGATGGAGATAGCCAATTAGTAGCCAAGGGGTGTGGGGTTCCTTCTTATGTTTCTGTTTTTTAAATAATTTAACATACAAGTAAAGAGGCAAAAAAGCATTAGAAAACCAAGACCCCAGCAAGTAGGTCGTATGAGCAGCAGCAACAACACTAATGTAACAGCATTTGTTTTCAAGATAACTGAAATGGTTGAATGCAGGAGCAGTAGGATAGCTCTTCTGAGGTTGGAGAAGGAAAGTTGTTGTGTTGTTAATCAAATGCAGTTTTGAACATGTGCAGTCCACTGTATGTATATTTTAAGAGTTACAAAATCTGCCTGCAAAAATTTAATTTCCCTGATTGTATAAGGAAGCCACTTATTCCACAGATAATGCTGAATTTTCATTTGAAATGTAGCATTCTGACCTCTGTATTTCAAACGTATTGTTTGGAGAGGTTATCACATCATTTTTTAAATCATAGTATTCTTATTCTTGTTAGTTTCACGTATTCCTATTTATTTATTTATTTATTTACAGTATTTATATTCCGTCCTTCTCACCCCGAAGAGGACTCAGGGTGGATTACATATAAATGGTAAACGTTCAATGCCATAGACACACAACATATATAGACAAACACAGAGGCAATTAAAGCTTCACCAGGGAGCTGTCACTTCACGGTCCACTTGTGACAACGAGTCCTTGATGGAGTACTTCCTCATCCTTTCGCCTGTTGCTGGAGATTTTTATGGTGTCGTAAATTAGTTAAATTAGCCTCCCACCATAAGCAGTACCTAAATTTCTTACTTGTCAACTGCCTTTCGGGCTGCAAAGGTCAACAGCAAGCTAGACAAATGTTCGGGAACTTACTCCAACCCGGGCTGGCTTCAAACTCATAACCTTTTGGTCAGTGGTGATTTAATGCAGTTGACTCCTAGCCAACTGCACCACAGCCCGGTCCGGTACCCACAAATCAGGAGTCCTCAAACTACGGCCCAGGGGTCAAATGCGGCCCACCAAGGGCATTTATCTGGCCCACCGAGGAGGAGACCTCCCTCAGTGGAATCAGTCTTGGCTTTGGTCACCTTCCCACCTGGAATCACACTATGTAACCAAATTGGAGAATAAAAATCTGTTTTTGGTTTGAAAGTGTTATTTCCTGTTTAATTGTGCCGCCCTTACTTTGAAAGTAGTTGTTCTCCTCCAGAAACTTTGGTTGTGTGGCTGCCACAAACTATGATGAATCAATTGATCATAGGAGTTCTGTATGCCAAGTTTGGTTGAATTCCATTGTTGGGGAATTCAGAATGCTGTTTGATTGCAGGAGCTACTACAACTCCCACATGTCATTTTAAATATTGTATTTGTTCTAATTTTGCTTTTTTACTTCAATATAAGATATGTGCAGTGTACATGGGAATTTAATCATAGTTTTTTTAAAAACTATAGTCCAGCCCTCCCAACGGTCTGAGGGACAGTGAACTGTTTAAAAAGTCTGAGAAATTAAACTTTTTTTCAACTTTAAAGAGAAACTGTGGAAAGCAGTTACCTTGTGATTATTTTTATATGCCTTGTCTATACAAGAAACTAATTTCTATGTCCAAACATGAGTACATTTGCTTTTAAATTGATTGGACTCATGGGGCCAATTCCACATTACTCCTATATCCCAGGATATGATCCCAGATTATTTTTTTTATCCCAGATTATCTGGTAATGGAGACAAAGTAGGTAATCTGGAATCAGATCCTGGGATGAAGGGCAGTATTGAAAAACCATGAGATAGTCTTAATTTTGGTTTTAAGCCATCAGGTTCTTCTAAAGTTTAGAGAAGAGGATTGCACTCATTTTTTCTTACTGGCAAAAAGATGGCAAGATTTGAGCTCTGAGCTCTATGCATTTTTTGCCTGATAAAGCAAAAAACAGACACTGATTTAAAGGGAAAATAAAAAGTTATATACTTGTTATAGGTCAAATTTGGATGCCCAAGACGGCTTTCAACAGAAGGGTTCTCATCATATATTCAATGGGAAATCCAAAAACTATTTTTTAATGAATGGGTATTTAGTACTATAGACATTGTGATACATATAAAGAGAGGCTCGGATATGAAGATGCACAAGCAATGCCTGAAATTGTCAAATAGGATGGTAGAAATGCTGTTTACTGATAACTTTTGTATTTAGTACTGTGTTATGAACCGTGGAATCATGTGACCAGTTCTGTCTCTCATGCATGGCTGAATGCCTCACTTTGTACTGCTGACCATTAACCTCTCTCTCCTATGAATATGTCAGATCATCTAAACTTCTAAACAGTTGGAACTTTCTCCAAATCTAGGTCTTCTCGGATCTGCTTTGCTTCATGACCTGGAACCAGCAGCTTTCAATCCAAATGCAGTGATGGAATTATAACTGTTTTCTAAATAGCTGGCCACTCAGAAATACTAGCTTTAAAATTCAGTAAAAAAATAATAATAAAGGAACACTTATTTCCAGTGAAGTATCACTTTTTCCTCCTGACCTGACAAGTCATGCAATATCAAGGTTTAACACGGTGATTTTTTTTAAAAAAAGGTTTTAGACTTTTGAAGATGCAATACTTTTCGTTCCTTTATAATTTGAATAAAACAGTAAGTCAGAAGCTGGCGAGGATGTGGTGAAGGAAATCCTAATTAGTGTTCAAATCCAAACATTTCAAGAACAGCTCCCTATTAAAACACAGTTTAGAACTCTTAATGATTTGTTACTAACATTTTATCAACATTTATTCTCCATACTGTGACCCTATTTTAGCCCTTGTGAATTTAGTTTCTTCTAGTCAAAACAATAGCCCTGTAACTGATCAGACAGAATGCACCCTATCTCAAAAACCTTTTTTTAAAAATAATAGTCTGTCTGTCTGTCTGTCTGTCTGTCTGTCTGTCTCTCTCTCTCTCTCACACACACACACACACACACACTGCTGGAAAAGATGGAAGTAGAAAGACTAAGCATAGGCTGATGGGAACGAGGCAACAACATGATGAGAAAAAGAGACCAAAGGAAAGGGTGGGGAAGAGAGAGAAATTCACCATATTCATTACTGGCAACTAGCACAATAGCATGTGAAACTTAAAAGAGACTCACAAAGAAAGAATATGCTTGGCCAACAGGTTCAGTGCATAGTATCTCAATGCCTCGCACTTTTCAGCTTGTAGACCAGTTAAAGTGCAGCCCATGACCTGCATAGCTGTTTTTGAGGCCTACAAAGTCCACATCACCACAAAATAGCCCAAACTATTCCCACAGCTCAGCATATGCAGAAGGCTACATGTTTGTCTCCTCTGGGGCCCTGTTGTGTTTTTAAAGGTCTACACTGGCCTTAAAATGTGAATAGGGTTACATGCCTTCAATTTCCCGAGAGCTGCCAAATCCTGCTCTAACTCCCCAAAGAACGACTGGAAATTTAATATTACATTACATCAGCTCCACTGGCTGCTAATCTGCTACTGAGCACAATTCAAAGTGCTGACTTTGGCCTATAAAGTTCTAAATGGTTCTGGTTCACCTCGGACCTTAAGATCATCTGGAGAGGTCCTACTCTCGGTCCTGCCTCCCTTGGAAGTGCAATTAGTGGAGATGAGAGACAGTGCCTTCTCAACGGTGGCCCCTCGGCTATGGAACTCCGTCCCCAGCAATGTTACGTCAGCCCCCTCCCTTCTGACCTTCGGCAAGAGAGTGAAAACATGGCTTTGTGACCAAGCCTTTAGAGAACTTGTGCAATAAATAGACTTGGAACAATGTGCAATGACCATTGGAATGGCCTGGAATACACTCATTGATAACGTGTTTAACTCTTAAAGTATTGTTTTTAAACGTTTTAATTGTTTTAATGTACTTTTAAATTCTATTTTAATATTTATTTAAGTGTACATTGTGTTTTAGGGAACCCAATTGTTGCCTATATGTAAAGCTGCTTTCAGCCCCCTCTGGGGTGAGAAAGGCAGGGTAGAAACGTCGGAAATAAATAAATAAAATATATTAAAATGATGTAGGCCAGACATAGACTGAGACTTTTATCCATACTCTTGATTCAGTTCACTTTTTCCCCAATTTATTTCCTATGAAAGTATTACCCATGCATGTGAACCAAACAAAGGTATACATTTGCCTCTTGATTTAAATATGAATAAAGTCTGACTGAATCCAAGTTAATACCCCTTCCTAACAACATATATCCAAAGGAAGAAGAGTAACAAATTATGGGGTCCCATCATAATCAAAGAATGTTCGTATGCATATGGGATTCTTTGTGTTCACTGGAACAGTATAAAATTATTAAAGGTTCTGAATATGAGTTGCATGAATCCAAACATGAAAACATTTGGATAATTTGTATGTGGCAAACATTCAATTATCGTAGCTTTCCTGTGTTTTACAAAAGTACAATCTACCTCCTGCACACATTTACAAATATTCCAACTGGCTGTCAGCTGGTTCATAAACTGCTGAAAAGTATAATAAAGTATTGAAAGCACATCACAGAATTTGGACATTTCTTCTGTGCTGGTACTTAAAATTATTTGTGGATGAAAATCAAGATTCAGCCAATTCTGCATGAGTGGAGTCTGTGTGTGAAACTATGTGTGTGCCTTCAAGTCCCCTGTCGACTTATGGAGATCCCATGAATTTCATTGGGTTGATTTCCCATCTCAACCCTTGCAATCAATGAACAAGAGTGAGTGAAGTTCAAAAATTAAGAGGTCTTAAGATCAAGCTGATAATAAAATAAAGGTACCCAAGCAATTATAAAAGAAAAATGGCCACAATTTTAAACAAAGTATTTGAGACACAGCTCAGCATGTTCTGCTCTCAGCCATGCTTTATGACAGTGGCATGCAAATGCTAGCAAGTCAAGTCTTTCCTCCCAACTATGTTTTCATTAAAGATTCTGCTTTTTTCCAGAATAATAGTAAATGACACGTGAACTTCATATGAACTATAGGTCATGAAAGGATTTAGCATTGGCATTTTTAATCTAAAAAGTCTGTGCCAGAAAATCAATATGTTTCAGTTGCGGCATTCGAATGCAATTTTCTTCACGTAACAGGGTTTCTTTCTTTCTTTCTTTCTTTCCCCCCTGCTTCTCCTCTCCCTCTCTCTTTTTCTTTTTCCCTCCCTCGTTCACTCTCACTTTCTCTCTCTTTAAAGAAATAATGACTAATTCTCAGTTTTTCTATGAAACAAGCAGCTGTGTTATAAGGTAATGGCATCAATAACACATTACATGTAAACAGAAAATGAACAAAAAAATCATTCAAGGCCCTTTTCAAACCAGCGTGCTTTTCATCAGTGCTATTACTGGTTCCATTCACATTATCGGATTGAACCATGCTGCATAACCAAGGTGCTGACAAGCCTTGATTACCCAATAACTCCTGTATTCCTTTCAGGCAGGTTCACCGAAAGGACAGGAATGCAGGGCCTTCCTGTGGGGCAAACTGCTTTCCACAGAGACTCAAGTCAATGAAACCCAATGCCCTTGCGGCTCCACTCACCAAAATGGGGCTTTGCATTTCCTGATATGTATTTATGACTTTTTGCCTCCTTTGTTCTGTATTGTTTCAGATAACAATTTATTGTGTGGCGGAGGGGCCAAGCTAAACATTTTAAAAACTCTTTTCATAACACTTGGAAAGAGGGGAAGGCTAAGCCATCTCTGCAGTAAATCTGTGGTAGGCTCTTTCCCATGCTGCAGAGTCAACAAATCCGCTCCTCACCCAAGGCGAATCCAGACTTTGCAACAATAGTGGAAACTTGAATCCTGTATCCTAAACCCCAGGGATCTTCTCCTGCATAGCTGCCTAGCTGTCAGAAAGTTGTTTAGTAGGCTCCATTCCTGTCTCCTTATCCTTAGCACAATCTTCTTCTACTATCCATCTGTTGTTGTTTTTTTAAAGTTTGCTTTCCAAATAACTTAAAACTGACACGGGGGCAGATAGAATACATGAGACATCTTTGTAACAGCTTAATCTGAGGTGTTAATGAAAAGCAGCAGCCCAGCCTGGTTACCAGATGTGCTTATGGTCCAAAGCAAAGCAAAATCATTCTGATTACGGTGACTGAAAGGACTTAATTCTATAGAAAAGTCACAATTTTTGCTATTATATGGGAAAAAACTCAAGGAAATCTAGAAGGGTTATTCAGCAGGAATTTAGGATTACTCAATTAATATCATGCCTCACAATTTAAATAATGTAAATTATTGTCATGATGTATTTTGTTCCCTGGCATCTATGTCAGGGATAGGCATCACGTAGCCCTCCAGATGGTCTCTGACTACATGTCCTCACAGCCCTCATCAGAATAGCCAATGAGGCATGCTGGGTATCGCAGTCCAACAACATCTATGGAATCACATGATTCCAATCTGTGCTGTGTACTGCAGCGTAACCAATCCAAAGCAAATACAATTGAATTTGTATTCATTTATGCAATATAAAACTATTTGGAGACGTAATTTGTCGTTTCATCTTTACAACATTATATATATATATATATATGAAAATATAATATTGTCACTGTGAGGATGGATTTCATGAGGCAGGCTGCTTATTGTATGTGGAGAAGACTCTCAGTCAGTGATGGCTAAGCCACATGGTTCAAAGCTAGAGGCCAGGGCACATTTTGTGCTACTTGAAGTATTTTAATTTTACTTATAGGACAGAATGGCAACCATTTACTTACATAAGCCAAAATAAAGAGGGCACTCAAGGACAGATTACAGACTCAGGCATGAAGCCATGCTGTGTGTATCATAGGGGTCTTAGCTCAGATCAACTTTTTTCATAATTTCCTATACAGTAACCCTCATGGACACCATATCCCACAGCATTCATCTTACTAAAACTATTGCTGCTGGTAGTTTTTTTACCTTCTGCCACTCCTGGTTCTCTGTCACCACCTTTCTTAAACAATCTCCACCTGCTCAATACAGCAAGTCATGACATGTTTCTTGGGCATGTTAGGATGCCAACCTGTTACTAATGTTAACAATATATCACTGAGTACACAGAAGCACAAGGCAGGGGTGCTTGCACAATATACAAAAACAAGTAGTAAGAGCAATCCACGAAATTCACAGATAGCCTACAAGTAAGTCTGAGTGGATGCACCTCTACAGAAGCGATGCTGTGATTCCTATGTAAGCATGGAAGCTAGAAATCCACATTTTTCATGAGGATAATGCATATCATAAACAGCATGAATAGATAAGGAGAAGCCAATGGGATATTATTCAAAACGTTTATCAAAAAACACACACTAAATAACACATATAGTGGAAATATAACATAGGGTGCAAAGCTGGGGCACAGTATATTATACAAAGGTTAAAACACAGACTAATAGGGTAAATACAGGGCACATGAAATACAATCACATGAATGGACATGGAATATGCACATATGTTGTAGGTAAATCACTGAATCAGCATATATATAACACATATCACGATTGGGTACAAGGAGTATGCACATATGTTGTTGGTAAATCACTAAATCAACATATATGTAACATATATCATGATTGAGTACATGTGTTTGTGTCCCTGGGTGTGCTTTGGTTGCAAACCGGGTGGTTTGCCTGGGGATGCAAAGCGGCAAAGCCGCGGCTTCTCCTGCTCCGGTTGCGGGAAAGTTTGTTTACTTTCTGCAGGAGGTGGGACACAGTCTGTCTTTGATGCGTCCAGGGTCTATGGCTTGGCTTTGGGATCCAAACTTCAATATAAATACTCACTCAGAGTGCGGGATAAGCGGGGAATGTGCCGCGGAGTCCCGGGATTCAACTGGCTTGTAGCCGTAAAGTGGAATAAGCGTCGCAAGCTGCTGCAAACGAAATTCTCGTTGCAAGGATGGCGCGAGGTTTCCTCATAATAGCAGGGAACCTCTGCCAGGCAGTGTAGCGTAGCGTACAGGGCAACTGGGCTTCCCACCACTGGTAGGTTATCTGTGAATTTCGTGGATTGCTTTTACTACTTGTTTTTGTAACAATATATCACTGCCTGTGACTACATTGGATTACCACAGAGCTTTTGCTCATAACAGGTTTCAGTCTTCTTCCATAAGACAAGTTCGACTAAACGCCCAAGGCAATTAACAACCAGGTTATAGTATAACATAAGAAAACCCGAGCAAACAATTCACATTGCCTTGTCCTCTCTAGAGATGTGTTCATTTTCACCCCCAATTTTCTCATGCTCCAAATGTGTTCTGAAATTGTTTAATAGATGTCAACAAAGACTTGAATTAAATTGAACTAGAAAATAATGTCATATGAATATGATTGGATCAATTGCAAATGTATCCAGTACCCAAAAAACAAACATAACTGTAGAGATTTTTGTTAGGACCACAGATAGAAAAGTCCATGCCAGGTGAGCCTTCACTAAACCAGATCAGCCAGGACAGAGTACAAGCACTCCAGGTTGAAGACAAAGCTACAAAGGTTTATTACAATTTGGCCAAATAGGATGCAAGTAGAGTGTTTCCTCACTACTTCGCGGTTCACATTTAATGGACTTGCTGGTTGGAGGATTTTAAATTTTTTTAATTTAAAATATGTTTTTTTCACTGTTTTTTTTGGGGGGGGGGGGGTTGCCACCGCCGCTCTCCAAGGCACTTTCCCTCCTATGTCGTCCCTCCCTTTCTCCAGCCTTGAAGGGCCTTTCCTTTCTTTCCTTCACTTTATTTTAAGTGTTTAAAGACTTAAAATAGTGTATACCTGCTAAAATAATGTATATTTCGTGGGAACACTGTGCAAGCAAGGTGCTTCAAAAGGTACAAGCATAAAAAGAGAAGATACATAATATTTTGTGCCGTTTTAACAGCTATTCGGACTTCCAGTTCCGTCCCAATTGGTTGAAAGGAGAGGCAGGCTAGGATCCGTAATGTCACAGCCTGCAGGAGGAGATTCCCAAGACGAGAAGGACAGCTGGTGGTTGGACAGTTCAAAGACAAAATCTGATACAGATATGCCCCCTGATATGGAAAAGCAGGTGTCCCCTGATTAGCTTGCATCCAGCTCTATTGAAACTAAGGGTGCAAGACTCAAAAGACAAAGGTGATAGTTTCAGATAATCAGGGGCTTGGCTGCCCATTATGAAAGTTAATGTTGCCATGTTTGCTGAGACTCTTCTTCCATGGGAGCAGCATACTCTCAGTCTCAGTGAAATGGATAAACATCCAGTGCACATCTTGTTGACAAAGAGGATCATCTGTCTTTCACATATACACAAAAGTTCTGCTATTATCTGCTTTGGAGCATAGCTAGAGGGACCCTGGCTATGAACTCTGTTCCCAAACTATGGGTATAGTAAGGTAGCTAACTCATGTATTCTGTGTAAAAACTACACAGTATAGAAATAATACAAGTTACACAGAAATTGTGACTTTTATACATTGATTAACAAATTATTTGACAGAGATTGGTGTCCATCCCGGAACCTCAAACAGCTTTGACATTGCACAACTTTGGAGCTGTGTAAAATGTTTTTAAAATAAAGAAAAATCATATATCATGCTTGAAGTCTCTTTATGGTCTATACCAGTGGTTCTCAACCTGGGGTCGCGACCCAGGGGGTCTGAGGGGCATTTTCTGGGGTCACGAAGACGCCTCGCTTGGCCCCGCACCCTCTGACTCTCAAAAATGGCTGCCGGCTCCTGAGAGATCCAAGCAGCCAGGTGCTTCTGGTTGGCTCCTCCTCCTCTTCCTGCGGGGAGTCAGGAGGAGGAGGTAAACACGTGCGCGGGGGGAAAAGTTTGCCTCTCGTCCCTGCCGGCCTCGAAGGTGGCAAAAAGTGTTCAGGAGGAATTTGCGACTTAGCGGCAAGCAGAAGCAGCGGCATGGGTTTGCACCGGGGGGGGGGAAGCACCATTCTGGCCATTTCTGCCCGGGAACATGGTGTCTGGGGCAAGGAAGGGGCAGCTCCATCCCATCGCGCCTTCCTTCCGAGGATGCGCAGCCTCGCGCATTTACGAAGTGGGAAGAAACATGTACGAAGTGGGGGGCTAGTTCTCCCCTTTGCTTACCCTTTTTTCTCTCTCTCTGCCTTCCCTCCCTTCCCCTGGTGCTTGAGAGAGAGAGAGAGCGAGCGCGTCACAACACGCCTCCTTGCGCGCCTCTCACGCCGCAGCTTCGAGGCAGAGAGAGAGAAAGAAGGGCTAAGCAAGGGGCGAGCGAGCCCCTGCTTCGTACATGTCTCTTCCCTCTCTCTCCGGGGCCGCGCCTGTTGTGTTTGGTTGATGGTAGGGAGGCGGCAGCCTTTGCTCCCTCCCCACTGCCTTTTTTGCACAACTTTCAGTGCTCCGCCGTGGGGAGGGAGGGCTGGGGGGCAGAGGCTAGCCCGTTGCTTTCTCCCACTGTCTTCCCCTCTGGCCAGGGGGCCGCTGTAGTGCCAAAGCTCGCATTTTTAAAGGCATCGGGAGAGGGAACGAAGGGCCTGATGCCTCCTCTACCTTCCCGCAGGCTGCAAGGCCAGCAAAGTGCCAAAAGTGGCAAAAGCAACGCTTGGGGTGGATCCCCCAAAGTGGCACGGATAGCTGCTTTGCCGCTTCCTCTCTCTCCTCCCGCAACGTGCATGGGACGAGCGAATACAGGGGGAGAAAGCAAAGGGCCAGCCTCCGCCCCTGGTGCTGAAAGTTGTGCAAAAAAAGGCATTGGGGGAGAGAACAAAGAGCCTGCCGCCTACCCCCACCTTCCCCACAGGCTGTGGGGCCAGCAAAGCACCAAAAGCGGTGCAAAAAGGGATGCGTGGAGGGTGAACAAAGGGCCTCTGACTCTCCTCAAGGCCATCCATGCAGGCTGCAGGGGCCCACAAGAGTGCAGGCGACGGAGGGTCTTTCCCTCGCCCCAGTGCATTCTAGTCATCAAAGGTACTTCATCTTCAAAGTAAGTTCATAACGCAGCTAACATCAGTTGTTAAATATAACAGATGATGGCATTTGCAGTACTTTCAATCGCATCATCTGTTGTCCATATTCCTCCAAACCCCTCCAGTATTTTTTGTCATGGGAGTTCTGTATGCCAAGTTTGGTCCAATTCCATTGTTGGTGGAGTTCAAATTGATCTTTGATTGTAGGTGAACTATAAATCCTAGCAGCTACAACTCCCAAATGACAAAAATCAATCACACCCCCAACCACACCAGTATTCAAATTTGGATATATTTAGTATTTGTGCCAAATTTTGTCCATATCCAGGGTTGTTTGGGTTCAGAGTTCTCTCCAAATGTAGGTGAACTACAAATCCAAAAAAAAAGGTCAATGCTCACCAAACCCTTCCTGTATTTTCTGTTGGTCATGGGAGTATGTGTGCCAAATTTGGCTCAGTTCCATTGTTGGTGGAGTTCAAAATGCTCTGATTGTAGGTGAACTATAAATCCCAGCAGCTACAACTCCCAAATAACAAAATCAATCCCCCCAACCCCACCAGTATTCAAATTTGGGTATATTGAGTATTTGTGCCAAATTTGGTCCAGATCCAGGGTTGCTTGGGTTCTCAGTTCTCTCCAAATGTAGGTGAACTACATCTCCCCTAAATCACTGCCATTTATTCCCAAACCCCTCCAGTATTTTCTGTTGGTCATGTGGGTTTTCTGTGCCAAGTTTGGTCCAGTTCTGTAATTTGTGGGGGTCTCAGTGGTCTGTGGAAGTCAGAGATGACTGGATTGAAGGTACTGCAAATCCCATCATCCGTTTCCATACTCTCCCAAACATTGTTTTTGTGATTAATCACTATGCTTTAATTATGTTCAATTTGTAAAAATGAAAATACATCCCGAATATTAGATATTTGCATTAGAATTCATAAGTGTAGCAAAATTATTTATGAAGTAGCAACGAAAATATAGTTGGGGGTCACCACAGCATGAGGAACCTTATTTAGGGGTCACGGCATTAGAAAGGTTGAGAACCACTGGTCTATACATTTTTGGGGAGGGGGGTGCTGTGGCTCAAAAACACTGAATGGAACCACTTGTCTCATATATTTATAAACATATTAAAGCATATACAACAGAAAGCATTCTATGTCATTCATCTAAAATAAGGGGGAGCTTCAGAATTCATACATTTTTCTATTAAGTCATGAATATGAATGACATCTTCTGTTCTAGATACATAATTATTTGACAGAATCTACACTATTAAGGAACATGTCTTTGAGTGACTGCAATCTTAAGATGGTGAAAACTGACATAGCAAAAGGCTGAATATAGATCCCACAATATCTAGAGGTACAGTCGAGGCTCTAAAGAAATCTCATCTCCAAAGCATTTGATTGAAAGTCATTTACTTCAGTATTTATGTAATTACATTATTATTTTTCTTAAAGACTATAATTTTTATCTAATTACCTACAAGGAAACCCACCTGATCACAGTGGGATTTACATTTGAGCATTCTTAATTTGCCTGCATAAAGTCAATGAAAAGAGAGGCTTAGTGTATTAGACTGATATAACATTCAAAATGCAACTGAGCACATTGCTTCAAAGAACATTTTGTTACCTGAGCTTCTTATCTCCGCTCCTTTCAAAGTAAGACTGCTGAAGTGTTGCATGGAGGAATGAGGCAATACAACATTAACCAAACATGCCACTTAACAGCTTTACCTTATCTCTACAATTCAGGTCTGCTCTGCATCTTATAAGAAGAGATGGGAAGTTAGGCTTCCATGTGAGTTTTAAAGGGCCCTCAGATGCATTGCAAATGCACTATGCACACTTTTAGAAAAGCAATTCTCTGAGACTCCAGAGACATCTTTTACAGGGACAGTGAAGTGATTGAATATTATGAAGAGAGTCCCAATGACAGCCATGGAACTATGATCAGTATTTGCTGATCAGAAGAGAATACTTATCTACGAAGCTCTTTTAAGAGCATGGAACAAGCAAGTGAGAGAAAACATCAGATGAATATAACTCACATGTACCAGGTAAGAAGAAAAGAAGAGAGGCGAAGTCTCCGCTCACCCTGTCAGAACCCTAAGGCTGGATCTACACTGCCCTATATCCCAGGACCTGACCCCAGATTATCTACTTTAAACTGGATTCTATGAGTCTACACTGCCAGATAATCAGGGATAAGCAGACAATCTAGGATCAGATCCTGGGATATTGCGCAGTGAGAAAGGGGCCTAAGAAGACTGGTACGTATAGACATCCCCTAGTGTAGAAACATGACTCTTGGGGATCTGTCTCTCTGTGCTTGTCTATGTGGAAAGGAAGGGGCATGCTACTGAACTGGGTATGTGCCTACAGCACTTTTCAATCACAAGCACTTACATTTCTCAGCTTACTTAAGACCCTTCCACACAGTCCTATATCCCAGAATATCAGGGCAGAAAATCCCACATTATCCAAGTATGGACTCAAATAACCCAGTTCAAAGCAGATATTGTGAGATTTTCTGCCTTGATATTCTGGGATATAGGGCTGCGTGGAAGGGCCCTGGGCCTTAATTGGAAAACAGAAAGGGTGTTCTGTACATTTTTTTTTCAAACTTGATAATCAAGTATGTCAACACATAAGCCTGCTGAAGCAAGGTAAGGGACTATTCTGATATTCAAATAAATTTTCAATGTTAATTACAATGCTGAATTTGTTTAGAGTGATTTTCTAGCCACCCTGCTCTCTCTGCCTTACTAGTCCAAATATCATCTCCCAATGCATTACTGGGCCTATCCAATCACTAGTTCTAACTAGAGTAGATTCACTTGACCAAGGGCTGAATGCTAAGTCATCATTTACATGAATCTCACTGACAGAACTTGTCTATTCGATATATTTATTTATTTACTGTATTTTCAATTCAAATTGCAACTAAGAATCAAATTTAGTCTCTATTTTTTAAACTGATGTTAATGTAAGTCTTATGTTTACGTCTGTTGAGTAGGAAGTGTTGTGTGTGACTTCAGGGGAGGGGGAGGGTATGTGTATGTGTGTACTTGCTTTTCTCCCTAAAAAGGAGTTGTCAAACCAACATACAAAATAAAATACAGAGAAATGATGTGATAATCAATAAAATATCTGAACAGAAAAAAATATGAACTGATATTTTTGAGAAGATAATGTAGCACCTTAAATAAATTAAATTTAAAAATGTTGACCAATACAAAAGGCAAACTGGAAAAAATAATATTCTATAACATAAGCAAGTTTGAGAAAAGAAAGGCTTCATATTTAGGAATAGCTGTGTAGGCCATACAGCAAAATAAATCAAAATCCACAAGAGAGTGAAGCTTTTATTGGCTTTATTGTGTTTCATAACAAACGGTTCTTCAGAGTCTGGGTGCCACAATCCAAACGCCCCATGCTTTGTTCACAGCAGCATTTCTCAACCTGGGGGTTGGGACCCCTGTGGGGGTCACGAGAGGGTGTCAAAGGGGTCACCAAAGACCATCAGAAAACACTGTATTTTCTGTTGGTCACGGGGGTTCTGTGTGGCTCAAGTTTGGCCCAATTCTATCATTGGTGGGGTTCAGAATGCTCTTTGATTGTAGGTGAACTATGAATCCCAGCAACTACAACTCCCAGATGTGAAGATCTATTTTCCTCAAATGCCACCAGTGTTCACATTTGGGCATATTGGGTTTTCATGCCAAGTTTGGTCCAGATCCATCATTGTTTGAGTCCACAGTGCTTTCTGGATGTAGGTGAACTACAACTCCCAAACTCAAGGTCAATGCCCACTAAACCCTTCCAGTATTTTCTGTTAGTCATGGGAGTTCTGTGTGCCAAGTTTGACCCAATTCTATCAGTTAAGAAAGCTCTTTGATTGTAGGTGAACTATAAATCCCAACAACTCCCAAATGACCAAATCAATCCCCCAAACCCCACCAGTGTTTAAATGTGGGTGTATCTCGTATTTGTGCCTAATTTGGTTCAGTGAATGAAAATGCATCCTGCAGATCAGATACTTACATTACGATTCATTACGATTATGAAGTAGCAACAAAAATAATGTTATGGTTGGGGGTCACCACCACATGAGGAACTGTATTAAGGGGTTACAGCATTAGGAAGGTTGGGAAACACTGTACTATAGTATTCAGCCAGCCCCATTTTTTCTTTCTCTTTGGCCCAGCCTGTTCCAAATAGTCCAAACCCCTTATTGAAATATTTGCCCCTGGCAGCTTAACTAGCATGAAGAAGAGAGCGGAACTGGTTTTAATGTATATGTTGTGTTAACAGTTTATGTCTATGTTTCTGTTTTATATTGTATGTTTTTGCACTATTTTGCATATGTAGAAACTGCTCTGAGTCCCCTAGGAGAGATAGGGCGGTATACAAATAAAGTTGTTTATTATTATTATTATTATTATTATTATTATTGCTCTGAGACTGCTGGACCAAATTATGCAGTTAAATAAAATGACCTTCTGCTTCCGCAAGGGCCTGCCTGCCAGCCAACTGAGACCTTTGGAGAAGGTCCATTCTATGTTGGGTTGTAGATCAAACTACAAAAATCAAACTCTGAAAATCAATGGGTGCATCAAAAGGATATTTTATATATTCTTTCCCAAATCAATTATTTTCCTAACAGGAAAACACTTCACCACTGGGAGTAAACAATATTATACAATACTGAACAATATATATAGAAAACTGCATAACAATGCCTGCAATGATTCATTGCCATTAAATTCAAAGCTTTAGTTCTTTTTCTTCGAATTTTTCAAGCAAGTGTTCCAAGAAAGATTGGTAAAATTTCAATGCAGGAATTGAAAAAGTTGTTATATAACAAGGACAGTGTTCTTGTAACTAAAGAAATAAAGGAATTTCAGGTCTCTTTTATGTAACACCAAAGAAAAACATGATTGGACTGGACCTGAATGGTTATACAACAAGCACAGAGTTCTTGTACCTGCTCAGATAAATAATATTTAGCTTGTTTTTAGGTAACAGTGTCTGTGCAACAATACTTTGTCCTACAGCACAAAAGAAAACCCCTCTATACTAGAATATTACTTCTTGGCATATCTCTCAAAGTGAACAGATTAAATTAAAAATGAATGTTTCGTTCTTTCTTTTTGAGACACACACAAAGTTATGCTGGAAGTGACTGAATGTTCCAGATATTCAAACAAACAACCTGAAACTAGAAATAATAACAAAAACAATCTAACAGACATAAGCTAATGTTCACAGAACCATTTATCTTATATAATTAATCCCATATGCGAAAGCAGAGTGGATCATTGGGAGTGGGGCAGGCATGCAAACACTACTGTTTTGTATGCATAGATGTACAAAACTTTAGCATTGTTTCCTCTGTATGTGTTGTGTTGAATGAAAACACTGCAGTGTTTAGAGAGGGAAATGGTCAAGAGAATTTCACAAATTTGCTAGAAATTGCAAATTTAATTAATATCAAGCAATCCAGTAAAAGTGTCCTATTATGTTACAGGAAATCAGAAGACATTTACTTCTTGGGAGGAGAGCAATGACCAATCTCGATAAAATAGTGAAGAGTAGAGACATCACACTGGCAATGAAAATTTGCATAGTTAAAGCAATGGTATTCCCCGTAGCAACCCATGGATGTGAGAGCTGGACCATAAGGAAGGCTGAGCAAACGAAGATAGATGCTTTTGGACTGTGATGTTGGAGGAAAATTCTGAGTGCCTTGGACCGTAAGAAGTTCAAACCAGTCCATACCCCAAGAAATAAAGCCTGACTTCTCAGTGGAGGGAAGGATATTAGAGGCAAAGATGAAGTACTTTAGCCACATGAGAAGACAGGAAAATTTGGAGAAGACAATGATGCTGTGGAAAATGGAAGGAAAAAGGAAGAGGGGCCAACCAAGGGCAAGATGGATGGATGGTATCCTTGACGTGACTGGCTTGACTTTGAAGGAGTTGGAGGTGGCCACAACCGACAGGGAGGTCTGGTGTGGGTGGGTTCATGAGGTAACAAAGAATCGGAAGTGACTGAACAACAATGTTACTTTAATGGAGGGTGGTCTGAAGCGGGAAAGCATTTCTTATTGATTTTTGGCCAATTAAGCTATGAAGGCCATCAATACAATAACAGCTTTCATTGAAAAATACAAAGACATTTAACTCCTTAGAAAAGTTTAAAGCCAAACCAACAATGCATGCTATATGAACTATGACAAAAAGACAAGTTCAGTTCCAATGCCCAAGTCTTTATTCCAAAAGAGAAGAGAATCAAATTGGGCAAGAGATTTGAAGAAGACATGTTGATGTAATATGGCCATAGGAGCAAAGGATACAAAATCCTAGACACCAAGATGGACAAAGTAACACAAGCACAGCAGTATGTGTTGATGAAAGTGAAAGGTCAAGCATGAAAGAAGTGGTGGAAACTAATGCACACACTCAAAGCCAGCTGTAGTCCACCAGTGAGGTAAGGCTGATAAATGAGACATTCTGTGCGTTTACTCAACTAGAGACAAATGTCAGAAATTAAATCCAAAGGAATACACCTAAATATTCCTTATTTAAATGGGTAATGGAAATGCCAGAATCATCCATATCAAATAACGTTTAAAAAAACAAGCTAGAAACAGGAGGGCTGCACTCCTGTTTCCAGTCCCAACATAACTTAACCAACCTCATCCTGTATGAGTAGGACAGAGAAAACGCGTGTGCATTCTGAATCAACACAAGAAAGATTGAATCATCAACTAAAGGCTTGATTGACAGCAGACTTAAGATGGGCATGCTTCTTAAAGTGAGACAAGGGGTCGATGTTTGTTGCTTTCGGCAGGAGGATATCCTAGACCAGTTCTGCTCACAACAGCAGAGATTTAAACAGGCCAAATGGAAACTCTCTTCTTAGAAACACGATAGTTCTGAATTTAGATTTTAATACTTAGTATTATACAATCTCCCAACCAGCAACAGGATACTGAAGTATGTGGAACTAAGGTCTAAAACATTAAAAACCCCTCTTATGGTTGGGGTTTGTTGTATGTTTCCGTTTTAACTTCTGCTCCTCAATTATCAAAGTTTAAGAAATGTTGCAATAATTCCACCTTAAAGATTCTTTCACCTTTGTTCTGTGTGAGAAAACAAGGCAAATACAGACTGCTTCCCACTGCCTTTGAGGGAAATCCTGTCTAGCAATCAATGATCTCTAACTCCCATTCTTACATCAAAGGGTCTGGGTTATCTTCATTACATTCCTCCCACCCTCTCTTCAAATTCTGTTTTTTGATGACTTGATAAAATGAGGGAAGATTTCCCCCCCTCTCAGTGGAGCTTTCCAAGGAACTGAAAACTGCATGTCAGTCAAAAACTTCTTTTCTCTGGCTGCAATAATATGAAGTACCATCAAAACAAAGTACGTATGTGTTCAATAAGTAAAGAAACAGATTTTTTAAATAAATTATGGCCAGTAAAATACCACAAACATGGTATGAGATTTCAAGGCCTCAAAAACCCAACAAATAAGATGATCCATTTAAAGGGTTTTTTTTAACCCTACTGCAAGTTGACCCGCCATTCCCCAATAAGCCCATAGTTAACACTCCTCATCAAGCCTGCAGTTTCCAACTTGGCAGCTATAGAAAAGCAAAATGGCCAATAAGCTGGATCACATTATGAACTTCTTTTTTCTATCTCAATACTGTTTTTAACCAATCTTGCCTAATAATGGTTCTAAAGAACTTGAAAGTTTGTACTACTTTTGTGACAGTGCTCCTAATTTTTTTTAAAAAAAGTTTTATCGTGTTATGAATTAAGACATATTGAAGAGCTACATGGATTAAGTTCTTGGTTTGGTTTGGTTTGTTTTAGAATCGCCTGCTAAAGAAAAATTAAGTTTAGGGCTGGCTAGGCCAAATCCAGTGTGCCCCTGAAAGAGATGAGTTTGGGTAAGTTTATACTAACAAGAAAACCTGGACTCAACTCTGACCCCACAATGCACAAGGACTTCCAGTGAGTGTCCCAGGTTTTCTTACCTTGATCCAACTTTGTCCCACTCTTTAAAAGTTGGATACTTTGGAATTTGCAAGAAACTCTGGAGTATTCCAGGGCTCCATGGAAGTTTGGAGAACTGGATCAGGTCCAATTCAGACTAATCACCTGTACAGACGGACCCTGTGTTGCTGCTGCTGCTGCGTCTCACCAGTCATGGATCTCAATGCACGCTCCTGGCTGCCACAATCATATCTGTTGGTATCAGAAAGTGGTGCTTGCAGAACCAGCAAGAAAGAGAGGATTGATTTATGCCCTTGGTTGTGTGGGTACTCTGTTATGACATCACACGCACAAGTACTCACATGAAGTACCACAGCCAGCAAGTAAGAAGACACTCCAGCAAAGGCAATATGGTCTTGGCCTATGTGGTGCTGTAGCAGGTTTGACTGGGTGCATTTGGTTGCCATCATGTTCTGGTGTCAGACTACAGTAGAATGCTCTCAATTGGCCTAGACTAATGAAAAGATGTTGCACTTATATGTAAAGTCTGTTCCAGGCTTTACATATAGGAAATAATCCAATGCCATAAAAACAATAAAATATTAAAATAGACATTTAAATTAGGACCATAAAGTAAACATTTAAAACATTACATCAACAGTTAAAAACTACATAAAACTGTTAAATGTACAGTATTTAAATTCAAAAAACACCTCATAGATAACATGGCTCAAGCTACCCCCCCCCCAAACCCTCTTTCTCTACCCCAGCCGATTCTATCCTAAACCAAGCCCTGATAATACAAGTGCTTTCAGCTAGGAAAGGAGCACTTGTATTGAAAACCACAGAAGAATAAGCCATAAGCAGGAAATTCTCTAACCTTCTCACTTATGTGGCCCCTTTTATGTCAAAAGAACACTGCTTTCAATAAACCTGGCTTCCTAGAACACGCCCAGTTGCACCAAATAAAAATTAACCAGGTTCTTTCAGATGATGAACATAAACAACAAAAGAGGTCAACAATCATGACCTGACACCCATTTTAATGTATTTTTAAGAAATAAAGGTTGAAGGTAGATTTGCGTGTTACTGTGAGTTTCAAAAAGGAAAAGGGGGAAAAAGAGGATGAAAGTAAAGGGGGTCAGTTTTATGTACAGGCAGTCCCTGAGTTACAAACATCCAACTTACAAATAATTCATAGTTAAGAACAAGGGTGAGACCAAAGGAAGTGAGAGAAATCTACCTCTCAGAAGGATAATACAGTCCTGAAAGAGTTATAATGGGGAAAAGATGTCTCAACTGGAGTTTTATCACCAATCCTAGTTTCCATAAAAAAAATTCAAATTGAAAAAAATTGAGACAAAATTTTCTGAACAGGGGCAGAGACAGCAAAGGAAACACCACATGAGTGTTAACCCTTCCCTGTGCAATCTAAATCTAAAGCTAAACTCACTCTCTCTCTCTCTCTCTCTCTCTCTCTCTCTCTCTCTCTCTATATATATATATATATATATATATGCATGCCCAGAGTTACACTTTTATAATCTACCTGTTTCAACTCACATACAAATTCAACTTAAGAACGAACCTTATTCGCAACTTGGGGACTGCCTGTATCTGGTTTCATCATGTCTGATTTGACCCTAAACAAACTTTGCCTCACAGAGACCTTGGAATCTCAGGCAAGTCTCTGTAAAAGAAGTCTGAAAGCCTGGCAGTGCATCACCGTGCTTAGTTCTATGGGTTTTAGGGGGGGGGGGGGACAACCCAAAATGTAATATAAGAGAAATTTGTTTTTCTATTATCTCTAGCAAGCTATTAAAATGGCCAATAATTCAATAAGAAAGGCAATATTATAACAAATGAAATGGGAGGATGGGGGTGATGAAATAAGCAGCAGGTTAAAGATTAATATTCTGTGTTGAGAACAAAAGGATGCCCTATTGTGGTCCTATGCTTATACCTCTGAATGTAAACATTGTTCTGAGAACCATTTTTTCTTTACGCAATCTTTAAAGGGTAATAAATTAGGCCTTAGACAGCCATACAAGCTGCTACTAGATGTGAATGCGAATGTGTCTGTAGAAAAGGCTGACTTTCAATCAAAGTCTATTGAAAGAATAGTTGGATTTTCTAAAGAAGCATGTTGTGCCTATTAACCAACTTACAAAGGGGGCTATTTTCTTGATTTATATTTGGTTGCTATGGTGATCTTACTATACAGACATGCAGGTGAAGCTCCCATTTTACAGTCCCATAGGCTTTTCCTTTGCTGTACTCACAGGACTTGCAAATGCAGTAGGTAAAAGCATAGGTAATCAAGAGGAACCCAAACACATAAAACAATAGTTTGGGATCTCTCTCTCTCTCTCTCTCTCTCTCTTTCTTTCTGTGTACACTTCATTCTCTAAAAACAAAAACCAAGAAACCGAAGGGGAAATAATCAAGAAGCTTGCTTTGGCATCATAAACAGAATTATAGACACCTAAGCAAAAGAGACAATGGAATAACTGGAAGATTGAGAGATCTTCTAATTATCCTCAAGGCACTTTTTACCTACAGAGGCCATGAAACTGAAAACGGATGGAAAACAAGTTGGATAAAACCACCTAACAGCACTGAAAAACCACAACAACAAAAAACCAAAAATAACTAAAGTAGAAAGAAATGAAAGAATGGAAAGTCCACCAAAAGTAACAAAAAAGCATAAGATCTCAGAGTTCCCACTGTTGTTTTTAGCAGGTGGAAGATAAGGAATTGAGGAGATTGGACATGAAGGCACTAGATTTAGAAATGATAGGGAAGGACCTAGATTTCTACTAAAAGGAGAACCATAAAGTTTCCCATACATGAATCAGAGCTGAATATAAACATACAACTGTTATTTTATACCACTACTGTTGTGCAGCAGCAGATTTTACCCAGCGCCAGTACAAATGCAATAGACTCACAAACAAGAGGAAAAATGAACAGAAAAATCTTTATTCCTAATAGCAGAGATGAAACATAAACTTGCAATGTTGAATACAAAAACAATGCAACAAACCTACATAGTCCTTGTAAGAAAAATAGAATAAGGCATCTTCATCTTCAATCGCATGAGAGAGCAAAACATAAACCTTGAGTAAATAGGCTAATCCACCATAGCCTCCTTCAGAGTAGCTTCTCCATACAGCTCCCCAGAGCAGAGCCTTTGAGCATAGATTTCCTCAAAGAAAAAGCCAAAGCTGTATTCAAAAACTCATACAGTTATACACCACTGAGTGTGGCGCAAACTTGCTGGTTGATCTACATTACCAGCTGCACATACTAATTACCATCATAAGGTTTTTCTTCAATACACACACACTTGGTCCTGCTACGACTTACAGCAACAACTACTACCAGAATTCCCAGCCAACATTTATACTACTAGAATTCCCAGCCAACAAGCTACATCCTGAACAGGGTTTTGCTTACTTGTGTAATCTGGAAACAAAAATCCTACAGGTCGCAAGATCCCTGCAAAAGTTGAAACACTACAAATAATGTGAACTGCCTCTGATGTGCATGCTATAGATTCCTGTCAAAAGCACCGGCCCATCACTCTATTTTCCATTGTGCCACAACCAGATTTCAAACTTCTTTTCAGACCATTGATCTCTGTCTTCTGTCCTTCAAACAAAGTCAGCCAGATTTTAACCGTCTTTTCAGCCAAGCAATTTCCTTGCCCAACTCCTCTAATTTTTTTAAAAGTTTTAACATATTTATATTTATATTCGTTTTTAATTAAATATTCTAAGTCTATTTATGACTCATTGTATGTTGTGTTTCTTTCTTTTAGTAATTTGTTTTGTATAGCCTGGGCGACAAAAAGCTACTAGTATTACTCAACAAATGAAATCCACCTGTTTTACAACATGCAGCCCTGAGGAATGATCTTCTTCTTTCAAGGATTTATATTTCATTTGGAATGACAAAACATGTCTGCATTTGATTGATGGGAAGGGAACTGAGACTTTAATATATCAGAGAGACAGATACAGTCAACGTTGGCTGCAGAGTCTGGTTCAAATGATTTTCTAGCACCTTACCTCAGTTCTCACCAGATATACCCATTATGAAGAAGTCTTAAACCATAAAATCCTTTGTACTCTTGTTCTGTTACTCAATGCTGATATACCACGACAGCTTCCTAATATATTGATTTCAGTTCTAAATCATGCCTGACACAAAAAAGTTCTAGAAATTGTTAACAGAAGAAGTTTTATCTAGAAACAGTTCTGCTGTCCAGGCTGGCTTTGGAGGAAGAAAGTTAAATGGATGGTGGAGACGGGAACAGACCAAAGAACTGACCCTAAATATCCCTATACGCCAGCAATGTTTGAGACCTTTACATATTGAGCACAAAGGTCTATAGAGGGCTTTGTCTGAACACATCTCCCTATATAAACCTTCTGGGATTGTCTGCTCTCGGTTCCGCCTCCTTCACAGGCATGGTTGATGGGGATGAGAGACAGAACCTTCCCAGTGGTGGCCTCAGTTCTGGAATTCCCTCCCCAGTGAAATTAGATCATCACCCTCCCTCCTGGCCTTCAGGAAAAAAAAACATAAATACATGGCTATGGGACCAAGCTTTGGACAGTAAAGTAATGAACTACAAGAAATGAATAGGAAATAAGTACAATTGACAATAGGAATGGCTTCGGATTACTATTCTGGATTATGTGACTTTAATGTTATATTAAGATGTTTTTATTCTATGTTTTAACTGTTAAAATGTCTATGTTTGATGTTTAATAGGATTTTAATGGTTTAATTTAAAGTTACATGTTATCATTTTAGTTTATTATGTGTTGGTTTTTATATATGTTAGCATTGAATCTTGCCATTACTTGAGTCCCCTAGAGGTGAGAAAAGCGGTATACAGTGTTCCCATGCTACTTCGTGGTTGACTTTTCACATACTCGCTGTTTTGCAGGGAAGGAGGGGGGGGAAGAGGAGGGGAGGGAAAGCCAAACGCGCGAGGAGGAGCCAGCAGGAAGAGTGGTATGCAAGGGGAGAGGGAGGGAAGGAGGGAGGGAGAAAGAGGAGTGTCCCTACTTCATGGATTTTCACTTATCGTGAGTGGTCCTGGAACGTAACACCTGCAATAAGTGAGGGAACACTGTATAAATATAGTAACTAAATAAATATGTAACTGTGATGGGATGCCTTATCAGGATTCCTAAACATGGGAGTTCAGGAACAATAGTTCAGATAAATGTACTTGCAAGGCACACTGCAAACTTTTGTGCTCAACACAAAAATGTCTTAGGATTCTTCTCTGTGCATGAGAACATGTGGAGAATATAGCTTACATGCACGCATTTGGCTTTCTTTTCACTTGAATAGGGATTTATTATCTGATTGCTTATCTTAGTTACAAAAAATTGCTTGCATACATGCTTAAGTCTAAACCTTAGTTTTAGTATCAACATTACAAAAAGGTGAATCACATCAAACAAACTAAATTGAAAATCTATCATGACAACTAAGTACAAGATTCTACAAGTCTGTTACTGCACATTACATCAATGTAAGAATGTAAAAGAACAGAAAGAAAATAAAATCTGTCCAATATAGCTATAAACATATAGTCAAGACCACCAGCAATACTATTTTATTTATATATCTTTCTTTGATGATGTAACACTGAACTGCACACATATGGCTTCCAGGCTTCCAGGCACAGACTAGGCACAGATGTACTTTGCTTCAGCAGATTTGCATTATACAATCTATAGAATATCATTTAATTGGCAAATGGAAATGGCTCAATGGGAAAATTCATTGAGCCATTCATATGACACAATCCAAGAACGTTATAGAACAAAAAATTGTTTAATAATGAGCTCGAGTTCAGTGGAAAAGCATTTACTTGAATCTAGTGTGCCATCTAATCTAATGGCTCATGGGGCCAGCTGGAAGCTCTCCCCTGCCCTTTAAGACCCTGAAACCAAAAAGGATTTGCTGGCAAATGTAATGAGCAGTGGAAAGAGAATATAGAAGAGGGTTGAATAAGGAAGGTGAGAGAGGGGTCCAGGAGTGGGAAAGAGGGGGGAAAGGAAGGTACAAGAAAGAAGGGAAGGAAAGAGGCTAGAAAGAAAAGACAGAGGGAAGGAGAATAGAAAGAAGGTGCGAGAAGGAATGCAAGAAAGGAGGCTTGAAAGAATAGGCAGAGGGAGGGAAAGAGAATAAAAAGAAGGTGCAAGAAGGAAGGGAAGAAAGGAGTCTTGGAAGAAAAGGCAGAGAGAGGGGAAGAGAATAGAAAGGTACAAGAACCAAGGGAGATAATGAACCAGCAGAGAGAAAGAAGGGTGGAAGGGAGAGAGAAAGAAGGAAAGGAGCTCTACGGAGCTGGAGCTAAAGCCGGCTCCGCTAAGGGAGAGGCCTGGTGAACCAGGACGAAGGAGGTCACCTTCTCCTCCTCCACCTCTGTTTCGAGGTGAGCAGATGGCGAGGTAACCAACTCTGGTGAGGCAATAGCTCTGGCAAGTAGAGAAGGAAGATCACAGGCATCACTGCTCCAAAAGAACAGAACAAGGGCTACAGTGGGGGGATGGGATTTCCTAGCTCATTGGAATTCAATGTCTACCAGATATTAGCATTACAGGATGGCTGCTTCTCTGTATATCAAAACTACTCTACTTTTTAAAAGTAGAGTTAAATTCTGTGAAAACTATTTATTTATTTATTACTTCATGATTATAGACCGCCACTCCCCATGGGCTCGGGGCGGTTTACAACAGTGGCATGACACAATTACAATATAGATACAATAAAAACAGATCATTACCTAATACTAGCTACAAACACACAGCACTAACTACAACATTAGGGCTAAAACCAGTAGTTCAGGTGAGGCTCATCGATGTTTGGGGGGCCAAGAGGGAAGGCGAGATCCAAGGGGGCAGACCTCCAAACCTTGTGGGGTGACCCTGAGTCCCAAGGAGAGTCGGTCTTCCAGGAGGAGGGGGCAAGTCACAAGACGGGTGGTCAGACGGGTGGTTTAAGGGGTTCTCAACCCTAATAAATAGGGGAGTCGTTCGCCTCTTTAGTTCACCTCCTACAGACTGTGATGTTGCCGTTTGCCTCCAACTCCTGAAGCCCACTCCCCAAACGGTTCTGGAACGGAATCGTCGGTGGCGGGCCTTGCACCGCTGGGATCTGTATCCAGAGGAAGTCAGTGCCGCCCCCACATCACTCTGGGTGGGCTCCACTGCCCCAGCGCCAGTTCCCATGGCAATCATCGGAAGTGGTGCCGAGGATGGGATGGCGCCATTTCCGCTTCCTCCTCGCTCGGTGTCCACGCTTGCGCAGTCGTCCCATGACCGTCGGGGAGGGGGGGTCAGTCCAGTGACATCAGCTCCAGGAGCGATCTCCACGCCGGCGTCCCCAAGGACACGCGCCATCTTGGGGAAGACTCTAGGGGCCTCTCTCCCCGTGCGAGAGAGACAGCGGCGCCGATGGTGATCTCCTGCTACTCGAGACAACCCTGGGGGATCGTGGTCCTTCTCCAGGATCTTAGAGGTGTCGAAGGCCTCCAGATCCGGCCCGGCCAACTCCTCCTTAACTCCCGGATGCTCGGCAGAAGTATGTGACTCCGCCATTGCTCTCCATTCTTCCCCCGTAGGCTTCTCCTACACATCACTCATAAAGTAGTATTCCTTCTGAATAAGATTACTGCCACTAAGTATGGTAAGAGAATGGGGAAGTTTGGGTTTGGACACAAAGTTTTGAATGACAAGAGAAGGTGGCCACTGGTTTTCTTTTACCAGGCTAAACTGGGAAAGTTAGGAAGAAGAGACAGCAAGCTGATGTTTCCTTTGCCTGCTTAGAAGGAGTGCATGAAAGGGAGAAAGACACTGCAAACATTGGTGTTACTGGAAGCAACTTCCTCTCCTTACTTAGGCAAGGGAAGGGGTGTGAACAATTGGTGTCTAATGTCCTCACCTGTTTCAGTTCACTGGAGAGGGCACAGAAGATCCGCAGTCTCTTCTCCAGGTGTGCCAACTGCTACTGCTAAAGAAGTAACAGCAAGGGATGTGCTGCCTCCTTCTCTTGCCTGATGTACTTTCTCCACTGGGAAGCCTGCTAGAGAAGGTATTCTTATGAGTTGCCCTCTGTCTCGGTGCTCCTATGAACAGGAACTATCTTCTAATGATAGCCTAGCTCAACTCAGGTATACCTTCTTAGATAAGCAGTTGCTATCTGTTCTGGTCCCATTTAAGAACATCTGTACATTTCTCTACATTTTGTGCTTTAAAGCTCTTTGAACTGATGGTAAGTTGAGTAAAGTCATTAACTTTAGGGCTATGTCAACTCCAATTAAATCCCATACTCTCCAATGATTCTCTATGCAATTTCTTCTATTTACATCAGTATCAGTTGACACCATAGATCCAAAACTTCAACCCATATGTAAACTGAGGCCCACTTATATTGTCCTTATTATCCACAAGGACCAATCAATATTTCATACAGGAGTATTACCCAATGTTTACTAGAGACGCCAACAATTGAACCCAAGACCTTCTTGATGGAAAACACTACCCCCCCCCCCTTTAACACTACCCCTTGAATGTTAATCCATATCAACATATGATTTGATGCTTTGCACTTCGTCTAAAAATAATCAGGACCGTTTCTTTCATAAACACAGCATGAAAAAAGCATGCAAGAAATAATATAGAATATAGTATATTTTCATGCATTACTATTTTGCTTTAAGATTGGAGACAAGTGAACTAGTTTAATAGAACATGGCCATCTTGTTTTTATACTGTAATAATCTCATCAGAAACATATCCATATGGTCAAGAATAACAAATAATTTGGAAAAAGCATTTTTTATTTTTTTGTAAAAAGATTTTTATTGGAAAAAAGGGGGAAATTGTAAAAAGCAGGGAAAGGGCTTACCCAGCACCCGAAAAGGATGGAAAAGCCACAGCATCCCAGCAAGAATATAGACAAGGAGGAACAAGGACATAATGATTGAAAAAGAAACAATGCTCATTTAACTCTGGGAAGGTTCTTTCTTGGATGTTGAAGAAGATGTGAGGCATGGCTTATTGGCAAAAGTCCAAGTAAACATGGAGATCTGAGCCACAGACACACTTCTCCTCATGGAGAGTCTGCTGATGATCCAGCTTCCATCTAAGAATGCTGGTGAAGGAGAAAAATGCACTTGCAAACACACACACGCATTTTTCTTATTTTAGTATTTTTGTAAGCCATGTCAGAAGAAAGTGAGGAATATAAATAAAATAAATAATGAAAAATAATCAATTGTGTTTCTTCAAGATGTTCTCCATGGTAGCATTTCTTTGTATCCCCAACTATAGCTCGTATATTTGATGCAGAAACCTATAAACATAATGAGGTAGTGATCATCCTGCAGAAAAATGGTATTTCATGCACTGAATGATTGATTATGAATGCTTTATCATTTTTCATCCCCACTGCCTATTACTGCAGCTTATGCCTCCAGGCCTAATTTAAAGATCCTAACCTTCTGAGCAGTATACCAAAGAAACAGACAGGAAGACCAATGCATAACCATTAATAGCTTTATTATTCTTCAACATGTCAACATTAGCCTTCAGTCCAAAGGGTGCTGATATGGCCCATCAAAAACATAATACTTAGCATGATAGCATACTTTTAAAGAAAGGGTCCTCAATTTGCTATTTTAAGGACCATGACAGAAACAGTCACCTTCAGTATGAAGCAGATTTGTCCACTAAGAAAGGTGTCCTATTCCTGAACCATACACATGAAGTTATGTACATAATGCATCCAATATTTGAGAAATTGATAGCAGCCCTAATCATATAATTTCACACACACTAGATCATATGTCTCTATATAACATCTCTGAATTTTAGACTTTCTTCCAGACTATGTTTTCCACCGGCCTATCCTAAAACGGTATTTTATGCCTCCAAGTGCTGAAAGTGAGCAATATTTATTAGTGTTCCAGCTGAGTGCAAAACTAATTTTGGCAACCAAGTGGCTGTAGTATGAGAGTGATGACTGGACTACTCCCATCATTCCCTAAGACCAATACTATGCTTTAGCAGCACCACTTACCCCTAGAATTAACTTATGTGGTGTCTAAATCTTCATAATAACCAGACAGTGTTCTGACTAGAAGACTTAGAGGCTACAATCTTATGCAGGCTTGTCTGACAATAAGTTCAATTAAATGCAACAGAATTTCACAATAAATACGAACAGTCAGTCAGGCACTGAGAAAGTCCCCCATTCTCATAATTCAACTCTCACAATTTTATCTACATTAGAAATTAAAAGACGGGTGTAAAATTCTGGACATGTCATTGGAATCAATAATTTTTTTAACATGCTGTAGAAAAGTCTGAGACCTTAATATGACATTTTAATGTTACTAGTAATGGTAAAATGCTTTCTTTTTTATATTCAATATTAACTTCTTTTCTTTTTGTCTCCCATTGTTACACCATAATTGAGCTTTAAATAATCTAACTTCACAGGAAAATGATATTGTTTCTAACGTTGAAATTTCAAAAGGTTGCTAAAAAGCTTTTCCTATAAACTATGCATTTGGACAGACATATTACTTTCTCTGGCTGTATTTACACTGCTCAATTATAGCAGTTTGACACCAGTTTCATCCTTTCTAAAGAATTTGGGAGGGAATTACTATACATGTGCACTGTGGATACATCCTTGGTCATGCAATGCCTTAATGTAATTCTAATTTAAAAGTCTGAAGACCTTTTATCAACGTATATAGTAAGTGGGGAACAACAAGCAAACAAGAAGATCCTGAGAATTCGTGGGACACACGCTAGGAAGAAGATAATACATCCACATACATAACAGTCCATTCATAGTGTACAATGCAATAAGTACAGTATACCTATTTACATAAAATACATGTAAATTTTAATTAGTATTTGCATAAGTTTTTCTGGAACTTAGAGAAACCCTTTGGATTTTAGTGTAAATGCAATGAAACTAAAAATAAGTAAAAGCTTTTCAACTTGTAAGACGAAATTATATTTCTGACATTTGTTAAACATCCATTATGGCTTGTGAAGGTTACTGGTCTGGTAACAATAGAAACTGAAGTCATGTTTATCTTCAGGCCAGGAGAGATGGAGGCAGCAGTAGTACATACTTTCCCAGGCTGACCTGCTAACGACCTCAATCCAGGCCTGGAGGGACTAGTATCCCTTGCAGTCAGCGGATATTTAACTTTGATGCTAGTTCAACTTGGGGACACCTTTCGAAGAAATTGTCAGATCTCTTGCCTTCCATTCAAAAAACCCCAAACAAAACAAAACAAAAATTTCTCAATAACAGCCACAAAACGTTGTTTAACAAGGTTTTTTATACACTCTGTAAACTGATCTCCTAATACAAAGAGAAGCATCTACCGGTAGTTAATGAAAAAATATTTTTGGGAAGATGATGAGCGTTGTTTATGAGTATAGTTTAGGCTAATGAATTTTTTTTAAAAAAATAGCCCTTATAATGAGCAGATATATAACTTCTTGCTCACTTAACTGCTAGGCATTCATTCAAACTATAGATGCGTCACTATAAAATGATTGAACTGATGGTAATTTCTTCAGAAGTAAGACTCCCAAGATGTTGATCGTACAGCCATCCCTCCACATTTGTGATTAGGCATTCACAAATTTCATTATTCATAGATTACTGTATTTTTGGCTGCCTCCACTGCTGCCCTTTATGTGACTGAAAAAACATGTTCTCTCTAGACATTTCTAAATCTTCCAATGGAATTGTAGACATTTCTAAGTCCTCCAGCTGGAACCTGATCATGGCACCATACTAGAGGACCTAGAAATGCATAAAGTTGTATTTTTTCAGGTTGAAAAGGTTCAAAATTTGATTTATAGTTACAGTTTTTGCTCTTTTGCAGAGATCCTGTTTCTCCAACTGTTAAGACAGAAGCCCAGTAAACGCCAAGCCAGGAGAAGAATCAAACAAAGAGTTTATTGTCCACAGTAACTTAAACTCAAAAAGGCTTAAATTCAGCCCAACTATAACAAAAAAGGTGCTTAAGACAGCAAAAAAAACACCCCAAAACAAACAACTTCCGCCAAACGCGGATCTTCCTGGCGTTTGAAGCACGTTAGCACTCCAAACGCCTCAATAGATGTTGAGTAGTGCACAGAAGAAGCTTGAATCCAAAGACGTCATTGTGGGGCGGTCCAGAAGTCATACACGAGGGCTGAAGACACAGGCAAAGTCAGGAGGCGGTTCCGAAGGTCGACACAAAGAGGCAATCACAGCAACACATCCAAAAGGGAGAAGGCAGGAGGAGAAATGTGAAGACAGTCCAAGGGTCCCAAAACTGGAGCTAATGCATGGAGATAGCACATAACGTAGACCCTGCAACGTCTCCACCTTCCAGCCCCCCATCCTATACAATACTCCATCTTCAAAGGCAGGCTGTGTCTCTCACTCACAGGAGCTTGTAGAATGTCAAGCCATGCCACAAGGAAAAGTCAGGCAGCCGCAACTAAATACAAAAAGCATAACATTGAAGATCCCATTGACCCACCCATCATACCCAACTGGAGTGCCAGTTGCAGAAAGCAGCAAAGCCCATAACTCACGTATATCAGGATCAGGAATACATGGTATAAAAGTCAAGAAGTCCCAAAAACCCAAGGCAACACGTTGCTAGCCGCAAGGAAAAGCCCCCAAAAGCCCACCTTATATTAGTCCTCAGCTCCACCCGAATCAGATGACTCCCCACTTGCATCAGCTGCAGCCCTAGATCCACCTGCAGCCTCTTGCCCAGCCCCCCAAATTTTCTACCTTCTATCAAGACTTAGATCACCCCAATCCTCTGGATATCCTGAAGGCCAGTCATTGTCATCTGAGGACCCCATGAAAGTGTCACTGCTTGTAGGCTCATTACAGATATCCTGAATTTCCCACACTTGAGTCTAATCCATGTCAGTATCACTTTCCTCTGACGTGCTTCCCATATCTTGGCTTCCCTCTTCCCCAGGAAAGCCTTCAAAGGACTCATCCTCTGTGGGCTCCATGAGTATTTGCCTGATTTGTTTGCATTGCAAAAGATCTTCCTCACTGCGCTCGCGAGGAAGCCTTTCCCCCCTTCTTTGAGCTACAGAATCAGCATCAGCTGTCCCAGCCTCTTCCAAGCCAGAGTTAGACACTGTAGAAACAGCCCCACCTTGTTCTCTACTACCAATAGTAGCTGAAACTCCAGACCCAAACCTAACACCAACCCCTGCAAAAGTTGAGGGTCAACTGTATTATATGTCAAAATTACTTCCTGATACACAACGTTCAGCTAATATAGTTCATTTCTTTGTTACAGCAAACCGATAATAAATAATAGCACATAATTGTTTCCTAGGCAATGGGAATTGGCAGGCCTGAAAATACAAGTGTTTCCCTCAATTTGCATCTGTACTCTCCTTCAGCAATGACTGAAACCTGTGAACCACAGAGCATGTCAGGCCCCAGCCTGGTTCCATAGCTAAGCCTGACAAACGCCATGTTAATTCCAAGCTCTCAGCCAGGCCTGAAAGCAGGCCTCTACAGAAGCCTCTGTGTCAACCATCGGTCAAGGGCAAGCGCAGCCTTTCCTCTTCCCAGGCCGATAAGAAGAGCTGGTACGGCAAGGCCTTGTTGTCTCCCAGGCTCCCAGGTGCAAGCGTTAATGAGCAGACATTCTTTCCCTCCTCAGAGGGCAAGGGAGGGCTAGGCCCACAGACTATCCATGGGAAGGAGTTACGAAGCAGTGTGCGTCTTCAAGAGAGAAATCAGAGAAAACCTATTTAAGCTCCTTCCCGTTGGCACTCGGGATCTTCAGTCAACGTTCAGCTTCCTTGCCAAGCTCCGCGGAACTCAAGCCTGGGCCATTGGGCCTTCAAGTCATTGTATCCAAGTATTTGCCAAGTCTTTGTTGCCAAGAACTTATCCAGGATTTAGCCCAGTGGGGCATTAAGACTATTTCTGCATTTATTGGGCTTTTTACTTTTTGGACTATTGCTTTGCAATACTCTGATGCTAGGGGCATCAATGGACTATAACTCTATCTCTTTTATTTTTCTCCTTTATTCTAAATAAAGCATTTAATCACGGCTGGTCTAAAGTGGTTTACTGAGGGATCCAACAGAGCAATTGGTTTCATCCAATGCTGATCATTTGATGGCTCACCTATAAGGAATAAGCTACATTAAATAGCAGTTTTTTTCCACCCATTCCCTGCATAACTTATTGCATACACAAGTCCCACACAATGAAAAGGACTTCAAAGTCCCATATGGGCATGTCCCTCATGTCAGCCTGACTCGACCTTTCTTTCATGTTATTTTTGGGGGCTTATGTTTAAACTCAAAATGGCAAATCAGCAATAGTCATCCTTGGAGACCTGCACTCAAAGGAAACATAAAAGCATGGGAATCTTTGCCCATATGTACTTCAACCTCTCAAGTACTAAGAGTTGCTTGGTTACAATGAAAAATGTTTAGAAAGTGTCACAGTTTACTGATATCTAGGAACAAAGATCCTCAGGAAGAAATTTGAATTACTGTGGAAATGCATCAAAACGTTATATTAAAAACAGTGTGGTCACAACTTTTATCAGAAGCCTACATAATCTCTTGTTCCAGGTGCCTGTACAGACAACTTGGTGAACATTAAATTTTGTATTCTAATGAACTAATTATTAAAATTAGTAATTATTGAAATAACTACATCAACTCCCAGTCATTAAAATCCTCCTAAACAGAGCAGCATGATTGCTTAGGCTATTAGAAAGCTTGGCAGCCATCCAACGCCTACAATAGCTTCTAATTAATTGATCTCACCTCTAATCTGCTATTGTTAGTCCAGTGCTGATCATTTGTTTGGCCTACGGATCCTATTGCCCCCTTCATTTGATTGTATTTGTTACTGTACCCTTTCTATCTCTTTCAATTAAGCACAGGTTAAGTGGTTCAACCACAAGAGAATAGGAGATAATGGCACCAATCAAAGTAATCTCTTTAATTTGCTAAATGGATTACAGGGAAACCCCAGCCAAAGTGAAGTCATTGCTGGTGGCCTTCACTTGAACCATACACAAAAGAGTATCTAAGTATTAACCCACCAATCGCCAAGTTTAATATATCAGTACCATCAATGCAATCCAGCACATCCTTATCACAGTCATGGCCACAGCAGAGATGTTTCCATTGTGAAGCATTGCCATGATCATCACCAGTTCAACACGCTACAACAGCGTGTTTCCAAAAGTAACATTCTCATCAGGAAGAGCAATCAAAAGCCAATGCAGAGCTCAAGTCAGTCAAGCAGATTTATCATCGCTTTAAGGACATGTTCAGGGTAGACTTCATTTTTCATATTTGTACTATAAATGCAAATTCAGGTTCATGTCACTCTTATTTTTGCTGACTGAGTGAAAACGTTAACAGTAAACAGGCTTTGTCCTTAACGTGGTGTGCAGACTTTTCTTCCCCTCTCCCATTCCCTTTTCTATAGTGTTCTGGCTGCCAATGTTTTGGCTGAGTCTGCCCTTGGTTGATCACTCAGGCAGATTTAAGAATGTGAGCTAAATAAGACAGCCAGTAGTTTCCTTTCAAATGACAGAGGGAGCCAAGAGTGGGGGAAATAGGCGCCTTCCACAGTTGTTACAACTGCTCAGAAGCTGGGACAAAAACCTTCAATCTTTGCATGTCCGGGATCATATTTAGCCCAAAAATTTACTTGGGGATTCCTTTAACATTTTACTATATATTTATATGGGTTTTGTGCTGCTATTCCAATCTTCTTAGATCAGGCTGAGCGCCAATTGAGTATTCTAACCTATGAACTGAAAATGGTGGAAGATCAATGACTTTATTGTATTTATTTCTGAATCAAACTTTTGGTTCTACAAAACACTAGTAATTGGGGGAAGAATTGGTTCAGAGCCTGGGTTACTATACACCCAAAAACTGTTTTTACTCCAGATAGGTAAATTGAAAAAAAATTGGGTGTGAATTTTAAAATTTTTATCACCCACGTTTTTACAAAATGGCGAGGGCCCTTCTACACATGCTTTATAACCCAGGTTAAATCAGGTTAAAAGGTGGGTGGCTAAACAATCTTTACCCAAAATGGGCGAAGAATCAGGAGGAATCAAATTAAGGGCTGGAAAACATGTGCTATAAAGGTACCCTTTAAACCCAATTCCTCCTTTTAAAAAATGCACCTTTCCATGCCTGTGGATCCCCGAAGGCATAGAAAACATATGCTTCCTTTCCTCTCCACTGTCTGGATGCCTCCTAAGCACATGAGTATCTGTTAAGCGCGAAACAACTGATCAGCTGTTAAATACAGACAAATGTGACTCAGGGAAGTAGAAAGGAAAAGAAAAAACACATTCTGCCTTTTACACTTTGTAAACTTAAAGAGAGCTTAAATTTAGAATTGGGGGAAGACAGAGATGCAAGGGAAGTATATATATATACACACACACACACACACACACACACACACACACACACACTAGCTTGGGGACCCGGCCCTGCCCGGGTCATTTGAGAAGTGCAGCAGGATGTAGAGTGGGTCATGGGGGCTCTGTGTGCCAAGTTTAGTCTTGATCCATCATTATTGGGAGTTGCAGTGGTATCATGAAATTACTGAAGGTAGTGCAAGTCCCATCATCTCTGTGTGTCCCGTCCCCCAAAGTGTAGTAGGATGTAGATTGGGTCATGGGGGCTCTGTGTGCTAAGTTTGGTCTGTATTGGTGAATGGATGAGGGATGCATTGTTTTTCGGAAGTGAGTGAAGGTACTTCAAGTCCCATCATCCGTGGTCCGTCTCACAGTAAACTGCACCAGGCTGTAGAGTGGGTCATGAGGGCTCTGTGTGCCAGATTTGGTGTTGATCAGTCATTGGATTAGGTTTGTAGCAGGATTGGGAAGTGAGGGAAGGTACTGCAAGTCCCATCATCCATGTTCTGTCCCCTCCAAACTTCAGTAGGATGTAGAGTGGGTCACTGGGGCTCTGTGTGCCAAGTGTGGACTTTCTCGGTGTTTGTTGGGGGCCACAGTGGTCTGTGGGAACAGAGGGTGTAAAAGTACTACAAATCCCATCATCCATTGTCAGTCCTCCCCCAAACCTCACCAGGACGTGAAGGCAGTCATGGGGGTTATGTACGGCAAGTTTGGTCTCAAACAGTGATTGGATGAGGGTTGCAGCGGACTTGGGAAGTGAGTAGAGGCACTTCAAGTCCCATCATCCATGGCCCACCCTCCTCCGAACTGCACCAGGACGTAGAGTGGGTCATGGGGGCTGTGTGTGCTGAGTGTGGTCTGTATTGGTCCTTTTGGTGGCCTCAGTGGTCTGTGGGAACCAAAGTGTTGGAAAGAACTACAAAACCCATAATACGTGGGTCAAGTCATAGGGGGATTATGTGTAACAAGTTTGGTGCAGGTCCATCACCCGCGCTGGTCGCTGTGGCCTGTGAAAGTGGCTGCCACATATCCGCCCTGGCTTGTGAAAGTATACCGGTGTAAAACAGAAAGGAGTAAAAAAATGGAAAAGGCCTGCATGGAATTAGCAGTAAGGTACAATGAGGCTGGGTGAGGGCTTTGGGCCAGAATTATTTATATAAGCATTAAAAGGCATTAGAGAAAGGTATTTATTGTTTTCTCTTGTGTCTTTTGAGTGAAGTAGGGCCTTACCTTGTAGAGTGACAGTGCCTGTTCTAAAGATCCTGTCAGAAGCTGCCTTTCTCTGACACTGTGTTGAAGAGGGAAGATGGATGCCTCTTTTGGGCCTATCTGGGAGAAGGGGATTTGTAGGGGCTACAATGTTTTCTGGGAAGTGAATTGGGATGCAAATCCCATCATTCGTCGGCCATCCTGCCCTAAACTCTATTTTGGGTCCTGTAATGTTATGGCCTGCTATTGGTAACTTTAAAAGGGTGCATGGCAGGCAGCCGTTTTCTAAAAGCTGAGGGGAGGAGAATACAGGAATCCATTTTGTTTTCACAGAGCCAAGTGGGGAGGGAATGTTGATGGTGCATTTTTTCCCTCAGTGGGAAGAAATCCTGTTGTTTGAATGTAGAGGCCTGGATTCTGGGTTGCTGGCTTTTTCCCCTCAGTGGGAAGAAATCCTGTTGTTTGAATGTAGAGGCCTGGATTCTGGGTTGCTGGCTTTTTCCTCTCAGTGGGAAGAAATCCTGTTGTTTGAATGTAGAGGCCTGGATTCTGGGTTGCTGGCTTTTTTCCCCTCAGTGGGAAGAAATCCAGTTGTTTGAATGTAGAGGCCTGGATTCTGGGTTGCTGGCTTTTCCCCTCAGTGGGAAGAAATCCTGTTGTTTGAATGTAGAGGCCTGGATTCTGGGTTGCTGGCTTTCCCCCCTCAGTGGGAAGAAATCCTGTTGTTTGAATGTAGAGGCCTGGATTCTGGGTTGCTGGCTTTTTTCCCCTCAGTGGGAAGAAATCCTGTTGTTTGAATGTAGAGGCCTGGATTCTGGGTTGCTGGCTTTTTTCCCCTCAGTGGGAAGAAATCCTGTTGTTTGAATGTAGAGGCCTGGATTCTGGGTTGCTGACTTTTTTCCCTCAGTGGGAAGAAATCCTGTTGTTTGAATGTAGAGGCCTGGATTCTGGGATGCTGGCTAATCAGTGGCTATCAATGCCCTCTGTCTGGTGCCTTAGAATTTTGGAGTGGCGAGGCTGTCCAATCAAAGGACTTTATGCAAATAGCTGCCACATATCCGCCCTTCCGCCCTCCGCATACACACATACACACATACAAACATTCCGTTTTATAAAGGTATACAGAAGATAGAGAGAGAGAGAGAGAGAGAGAGAGAGAGAGAGAGAGAGCTCTATTATGAACTGGATCTTATATGTGCATCCACCAGATGTCCCCCCACTCTCCCTCCATCTTAATCTGGATCAAAATACAGCTGTGAGGATGGCAGGGGACAGTGTACCAGGATTCAGCTCTCCCTGTCTGGACTGTCTCTCAGGTACCGCATTTTAAAAACTCAGTTCCCTGTCTCGCATTTTGGTGCTGTCTGGAAGCGCCCTTAGATAGATATGGAGTGCAGTGATGTGCTACCTCTTCAATGAATTGATAAAAGAGTAGTGTAAGTCTTCTAGATAGAGTGAAACCAACCTTTTAAAACAAAGATTTTGTTTTAACAATATTCTAGCTGTTGGTTACTGGAGTAAAGAGTGCAACAAAAGCAAAACACAGTGTCTCATACATTTGCTTCCTGAAAGAGAAAAGTTTATCTCTTGGTAGTAAAGGTAAAGGTTTTCCCCTGACATTAAGTCCAGTTGTGTCCGACTCTGGGGGTTGGTGCTAATCTTCATTTCTTAGCCAAATAGCCACAGCTATCCGTATACACCTCCACGGTCATGTGGCCGGCATGACTGCATGGAGCACCATTACCTTCCTGCCAGAGCAGTACCTGTTAATCTACTCGCATTTGCATGTTTTTTAACTGCTAGGTTGGCAGAAGCTGGGCCTAACAGTGGGAGCTCACCCCGCTCCCTGGATTCGAACCAACGATCTTTCGGTCAACAAGTTCAGCAGCTCAGCAGTTTAACCCATTGCACCAGCAGGGGCTTCTTCATCTCTTGGTAGTTCTAAATGCACATCCTTTGATGTAAATCCTTTTGATTTACATCAAATCCTGTTAATTTTCAAGTAGATTACGTTTAGGATTGCTACCTTATTTTAATGAGGACTGTTTTATCAATCAAATAGTATTTGTACATGGCAAGTGCTTCTTTTTCAAAGAGCCATGGAGGTATGACAACAAGACAGGGTATATATGCTATTTGGCTTATCATTCAACCACTTTCAAGGAAGATGCAACGATAGCCTTCCCAGCATCAGGTATCCAGAGGTTACCAGAGGTTATATAATGCTTGTGTACACAGATTCTCCATTTAGTTGACAAAGCTACAAAGCAATGAACTTGATTACATCCTCCTTTAAGGGGGATGCCATTAAGACAGTGGCACTAACTAGCGTATTCAGCAAAAAGTCACTTAGGGAAGTCATGTCTTTTGCACGAATTCTGCTACTCTGGATTAGCAGCAATCAGCGCACAGATCGGTGCTGTTACTGAGTGGTAGACAGGTATGCTGATTCAGAGTGCTTGTCACTTGTAATCCCCTCCGTCTCAAAATACAAGTAGAACTATACATTTGGAAGGGCTCTGTCCTTTATCGCATGGATTTTAAGGGGAAACCTGAGATAATAACCCCACAGAAAATAAGCATAGCATCACTTATTCCAAGGTCATTAGTTAACTTGGATCAAGACTTGGATAAAGTCAGGTTCTCTTTTTGGTGCAGAAGCTCTTCCCACTACTCTCATCACAACAACAACAACAACAAACCCAAATCTATGCAAGCTGTAAAAAGAAATCTACAAATCAAGCGAATTTTTGCATAGCTGCTCATTTATTCTGCAGCATTTGCAGTGCTATGTCCAATTATCTGTAAACTGCTGGGAAAGAGAAAACATATTTTTAAAGAAGGCTGAGGCCATAAAGGGGAAAAACACAGTAGGGAGGAGAATGAAGAGAGATTTTCATGGGAATCACCAACTGGGCCTGTTCTCTCTTTTGACCAAAAGTTTGTATCTTTCAGCAGTCACTTAGGAAAAAAGTTGTAAGAAACTGACAGGATTTCTGCATTTCAAAATAAAATATAAGCAATACCTTGTGCTCAGGTCCAAATACCATACTACAACCTTTTCTTTTAATAGATGCCATTTCTCTCCTTTTTTGTACTTGTTTTAGCAGCTTTTTACCTTTTTTTGAGCATGCAAAGTCAAGTAGCTGCTCCACAGCTTTTGAGCTGTAATTTCTCCATTGTGCATTGATGCAGAGTAGCTGGTAAGATTCATCTTTCTGAATTGAAATCATGGCTGAATTCTTAATTAGCTGTATCTGTTTCCAAGTGACAGAAGTATTAGAAGTAATAGCATAAAAACAATGTATTCTGAACTCCCCATCGTCGGTCCTATTTTGTTCACACCTGGTAACTATTGCACTTGAATAAGGCCTGGTTCAAATGTTTCTTGGTCCTTTCTCACGCTTCCGTGATGTACCCCGACACATCCACACCCCACAATGTGGAACTACCGGTAGCTGTGCTAATTTATTTCCTTAAAATAGGCATGCCCTTGTTTTTGTGCAAACAGGAGACCTACAAGGAAGGTGACAATCTGCATGAATAAATGTGACATTATAGACAAAATTATTTAGTTGTACAAGGGTAGTCATGTGGGAAGAGGCAGTGATTGTCATGAAAAGATGGTGACAGAGCTAGAGAAAAGAAGAAGGCAACATGTGGTGGCAACTAATTCCACACAACTGTTTTGTGGATTTCCTATGCAGAGGTAATTTTCAAAACCTCTCACAGTGCCTTGCCTGTAGGGCCCCCTAAAACTAGTTAGCTGAGAGAAAGCTGCCAGTGACTTCTATTGCCACAGTTTTTCTACTTGCATAAACACAGAGACTTAAAAACACTTGTGGGATGGTCTGTTTTGTGAGTGGTTTGGCACAGGAGGATCATGACCTATTTTTAAGGGCTGATGTGATTTATTTAGTCTGTGTGTATAAGGATGGAAAATGACCTCTCTCAAGGCTGTAGATATTCTTGTGTTTCCAGGCTGGGTACGTGAAAAAGCATCTCACAAGAGAAGTGACAATCTTCATGAACTGCAGGTTCAGTCTCCCTTATCCAAAACGCTTGGAATCAGGAGGGTTTAAAAAAAAAAAATAGAATATTTGCATGTTCCCAATATACTAATCTATAAATCTAGAAATATCAGTCAAAAATCAACCCAGAACATATAGGTTGACTTATTCACTGTGAGTATCCTTGTGAGTACCGAACATTAACACTTAGCAAAGGAGGAGGGCAACTAGTCCTTTCCTCTGGCCTTTTTGAATGCCTGGGTGGGAAAATAACTGTCCCTCTGAGTCTGCATTGGTGTTTTCTCCTCTCTTAGGAATGATCCTCAACTTAACCACAAGTCAAAATTCATAATTTGGCATCAAGACCTGCTGCTGACTTATATATGAGGTCGACCAATACACAAATATGTACACTATACAGAGAGAGAGAGAGAGAGAGAGAGAGAGAGAGCCTGAAGGTATTTTATACACAATATTTCAAGTCTTATGCATGAAAAAATTGTACACTAAACCACGACAAAGCAAAAGGGTCATTATTTCAGCCACACATGCGGACAATTTTGGATTTTTGAGTATTTCTGATTTTGGAATTCTGGATAAGAGACATTCAAGGACTACTATATCGAAATAGTGCTGGGAAATGTCCACTGTTTGAGGTTTATTCAGTTGTTGCTCTCTCGTGTTAATTCACTACACTGAATACAGAGACACATACATAAAAGCTTCGTTGTATCAAAAGCTGGTTGACAGTTCTGTAGAAGACGATAAAATGATAGGTTGGGAGAATTGTGTGAAATGTCACAGGATGGATCAGTATATCCAGATTTCTGTATAACATTTCCAAAAACCAGTACTTACATTAACAAGTATAATAACTAAAAACATTGATCAAACATCAATTGGGTTATTTTAAATTCCCATCTAACTAGCTAGCTGCCTTTTAGAAAACCATTCTCCAGAATACTTATGTGAACTGGCAAATAGACAAAATGCAACTACGGCATCATTGGAACTATTGCAGCATGATACTGTAAATACTTTTCTAATGACATAACTACCGAACAAATGTTAACATAATAAAGTATCAGCTGACTTGGGTAATTATAATGTTCTGGCATATGCCATATGGATGCTCTCATCATTAGGTCAATTAAACTGATAAGAAAAACTTAATCAATGGTGAAACTGACAATGGAAAACATAAGAGAAATGGCAAACAAGCAAAATAACTTTGTGTGTGTGTTTTTAAGTGCAAATACGGAAAAAATTGATTCCTTGTTTAAATTTTAAAAACATTTTTCAGGGAAAACATTTTTGGAACGTGGATAAGTGAAACTGAGGGTAATGATTCTGTGGATAAGAGTCCTTGTGCTATGCAATATAACTTGGAATATAAACCTATACATTTTTTCTGAGTATTACAACTCCCCTATTATGTCAACTCCATTGATTGCCAGTCTGCTACTGAACACAATTCGAAGTGCTGACTTCAGCCTATAAAATCCTAAATGATTCCGGCCCACCTTACCTGTCCGAATGTATCTCCCTCAATGATCCACTTCGGAGGTTAAGAACATCCAGGGAGGCCCTGCTCTCAGTCCCACTTCCTTCACAGGCACAATTAGTGGAGACAAGAAACAGGGGCTTCTCAATGGTGGCCCCTTGTCTATGGAATTCCCTCCCCAGCAAAATTAGATCAAACCAGCAAACCAGCAAAATTAGATCAAAAATTAAGTCACATCTTAATTTCCCCCCCCCTAAAAGATCCTAATCCACCAGACCTTTGACCAGTAATTGGAGCAGTGAAATAAGTGGCCACATATTAACGTGTTTGACTAATGGAACAGCCCTCAATTATGATTTGGATTGAATGATTTTAATTGATGTTTGTTAGGAATCAAGAGCTGTTAGGCTCAAAAGAGCTGTTAGGCCCCTTATCTGTCTAGAGACGACCTAGCCACGGTGATCCAGGCCACGGTCATCTCAAGATTAGACTACTATAATGCCCTTTACATTGGCCTACACTTGTCGGTGACCCGGAAACTTAAGGTCGTCAGAATGCCACTGCTCGACTTCTCACTGGGGCTCCAGTGAGATGTCATATAACTCCAATCGGATCACTTTCAAGGTGATGGTACTAACCTTCAAGGCCTTGTATGGTCCAGGGCCGATGTATCTGAAGGACTGTCTCACCCCCTACCAACCCCAGAGATCGCTTTGTTCCGAAGATCTGAATTTATTAAAAGTACCCAGTTTTAAAACTATTAGCTTAACATCTACGAGGCGAAGAGCCTTTTCCATCGTGGCACCATCTCTTTGGAATGCCTTGCCAGCCGAAGTCCATGTCCTGCGAGACCTATCGGCCTTTCGCAGGGCTTGCAAGACCCACCTGTTTCGGTTGGCCTTCAAAATCTGAATTTTGAATTTTTAACTTGGTATTAATTAATGTTAATTCTGTTTTATGGTGATCTATATTGTGTTGTGAGCCGCTCCGAGCCCTCGGGGAGTGGCGGCATACAAGACCGAATAATAAAAGTAACCTCCACTTGGGGGTGATTCCACAAAAATATAGCAGACTGCCAGAAACACAATTCATTACCGACAGAAGCTTACGTGTAGAGAGCAAGGATTAGTTTCCATTCAGCAGGATGGAACAGGATTCCACATCCACAACTTCATAGGTTCTAAAAATAATATGTTTATTGAAGTTGAAAGAAATCCATTTTGGATAGGAAAGGTTCTTGGAGCTAACTAGCTTCACCAAGCTGTCGCACCTGAGACACTTGGAACCTCCCTTAGTAAACCACAAGAGTCCAGCTGAGGTTAAATGCTTTATTTAGAATAATTGGTATAGGAAAGAGGCTAGGAAAATAGTCTATGATAACTTAAAGTAGCACCCGCAAAATAGCAGCAATGTTGAAAGATAGCAGCAATTGATTATAGTCCTTTAGCAATCAGGATCCAAAGCGAAACAAAGTCTCTGTGCCCAAATGGGCCAAATCCATAGAGCGCAGCAAGCAAACTTGACAGGCAAAGTTCTTAAGCAAGGAGGCCTCCAGGCCTGTTCAGGAATCCATGGTCATGACGTTGCAAAGTTGGCTAGAGATGGGAATAAATTCAAAGACTCAACGTTTATAGACCCAAGGCTTTGACGTTCCGACGCAGTTGCGTCGGACATCACTTCTCACAAGATGAACCCCAGCTGTTGTTTAGCTCTCCTCAGCAACAAGGTATGTAATCCCAATTAGCACTGACATCTGTGCAAAGGAGTTGCCCCATCTCCAGGATCCCAGCGTCTCAGCTTATCGGCCTGAACAGCAGGCCAACATTTGAACCTGCCTGCTCTGCATTTGGTTTGCAGAAGAAAGACAAGCAGGCATGAATGGCAACTTACTGCCATCATGGCTGTAGTTTGGTTCTAGGGAAACAGAGGCCTGGTGTCTGACACAAGCTATCTTCTAAGGAAAAGGAAAAATAACAAAATAGCATCCATGAGTCTACATCTTGCCTGGAGAATGGCAAGATGCGTTATCATTCAAGGAGAACAAAGGCAAGAGAGAGGCAAAATGGAGAACTGACCACATCGCCTCACTAGAGCAATCGAAATACCTTTAAAGAGGAAATTATTACGCAGCACATGTGTTAATCCAATGCAAAACTCAGACCAGTAGCAAAAGTGAACAGAAAATCTTTACACTCTTTACTTTGCAGAGATAAAACAAAGATTCCCCCAGGCACTAACAAGCCACACCAAAAAAACTGCCAGGCCATCAAATGCTAATCAAGGTGGCCAGTTGAAACATTCACACCTACCTCCAACAGACAAGAGTTCTTTGTCCCACCCTGGACATTCCACAGATATATAAACCAAATTTTCCTAGTTCCAACAGAACTCACAACCTCTGAGGATGCTTGCCATAGATGCAGGCAAAACGTCAGGAGAGAATGTCTCTAGAACATGGCCATATAGCCCGAAAAAACCTACAACGGAGTGATTCCTGCCATGAAAGCCTTCAACAACCCATGGGGTGATCTTGGGCAACTCACATTTTCTCAGCTTTAGAGGAATAAATCTCCTCTGAAAAAAACCACCATGAAAATCCTCTTGGAGGGATTAATCAAACCATATTTGCAAGTTTGGGCATCTTAATAAACAGTGGTAGGTCAAATAAGGGGTATCAAACCTTTTGGCTTTCCTGAGTCACACTTGAAGAAGAATTGTCTTGGGCTACATAAAAAAATACAGAAAATAACTGGTGAGCAAAAAAGAAGGGTCCATGCATGATTTTCCTAATATTTTTCAATGACAGATACGCAAAAAACAGTCCTCTAATAATAATCCTATTTCTTTCTTGTTGAGCAGGTCTTCTGATTGAACTGTTTGCAATTATAATGCGAATTACAGATAATATAATACTCTAATATTTGTAGACGTAACATACTCTGATTATTCAATTTCATTTTGTTGTAGTCTACAAAGTTTGTGCTCAAGAAATGAACACTCAGGTTACAAAAAAATGTTTTAAGAAAGTTTATGATGCGTTGGGCTCAAAGTTTATGATGCATGGGCAAATTTTAGCCCTTCAGGCATTCTGGACATAAATTTCCTCAGTCCCTAAGAGACGGTAAGCGGGCTGGGATTTCTGGAAGTTGAAGTCCAAACACCAGAGGGCTGGAGTTTTCCCATGCCTGATTTATAGGTGTTCTAGGCTGCATGCGGCCCATGGGCCACAGGTTGAACAAGTCTGGTTTAAATGATGCTGCAGGTACAGGTTGAACAAGAGGAAGGAAAGAATGCATGTGAATACAAAGCTTATTCCTCGTTTTCCAAAATATGGTCCAATCATCAGGAAATGTGAGATCTAAATTCAGCTTCTCACTTGCCAAATACTTCTCACAGGTTCACATGCATTGGAAACTTCTGAAAACTGTGCCAAATCACAATCCCAGACAAGTCAACCATCTGTGCAAAAGCATTTTATTTTTAGGAAGCACACACTTATCAGACAGAGTATTTGCAAAACTAACCAGCAGCTGCTCCTTCTGCCAACTCTATGTCAACAAAAGATGGGCTGGCAGCAACAATTGTCAAACACAGCATACTGAAATATATTCAACATGTTAATAATCGGAAAGGAAAAGAGCACTGAAAATACACTGGGACCTGAACTTGGAAAGAACACCTGCTCACCAGACTGTGAAAGGTCAGAATTTATTCACTGTTTCTCTATTTTATTTTATACTTCTTTATAAACAAATTAATTGTTTCCTATAATGATTGTTTCCAGTAAGATTGGCTAGACTGACTGCTTTCAACGATGTTTAGAATATTGTACCATTAATATCAAAATATTAAATGTTTACTGCTACACACTCGATCCCCCACCTCCTCCCCAATGTGCGGCATTCATATATCATGGGAAATGACTTTGTTGTACTCATAATAATAATGAGAGTCCACACTTTGTTCTTCAACACTATTCAAATGAAAGTGAAAAAGTAATTATGAGTGTAAGCATGTTCATGTTGATATACCATATTTTCATGATGGGCAATAACTCCCACAAAACCTCATATTCACTGTTTATTAAAATGTTAATGCCTACGTATAGCCCTTTGTGCCACCGATCTACTTCTGCTTTGCTGCTGTTCTAACTTTCAGGGAGAATTCAAATTCTACCCTGTACATTGTGTGTGTGTGAAATTATTATATTATAGTCACTGGAGGATAATCCAGGGATCACTGAATAGTATAGATTAAGGTGGGCAGAATATATCTATGGGGTCACATGTGGCTTTCCAGGGTTGTTTCTTTAGCTCTAATTCCTCAAACCAGACTAGAAAAATTGACAGCCTGGGGAAATAATGTGTGCGAACTTCAGGTACCTAAACACACAACTGGCTGAAGGTGAATGTGTGCTTTTTTGCTATAGAACACCTGCGAGCCTTAATCACCAATAAATCTTTGAACACCAATGTATTTCCCTCAATTGGTTGCCTTCTGATCTGTTCTGGTGTGATGGCATTAATCAGAACCCAATCCATTATGACCCCTACCAGCTTTCCCTCTTTACTCTGAAATTGGAAATGTTTCCTGGCTCCTCCATCTTTGGTGATTGTATAGTTGCAGAAAACAGTCAAAGGAGTCCTTGGATTATCAGGTTCTGAAACCATTCTGTTTTTAAAACCTCCTGCATTTTACTTCCCATCTTCCCTGACGTGTGACATCAGGTTTTTGGATGCATTTGACATTTCCCCATTTCTCCCAGCCCCAGGTATGTAAGACCACTTTGCAAAAAGATATTTCGCAAGGCATGTTGATATGCAGTATCCTACAGTTTAAATACTTTTATTGTGTCTCTGCTATGCAACACTGTGCACAGAGGATATAGCCTGTGGTATTTAAAAACACATGCTACCATTGTATACTCTTTCATTTACCTTCCATGTGATGAAAAATAAAATAATATAGCACACCATTTAGACTGGAAGCAACTTACTTGTGCTGAAAACATTGCCTAAAGATTGAGGTGATTCTGGGAAAAAAAGGGGGGTATTGATTGCGGAGTGTCTTTGTTGGTGTTTCCTCATCTTGCAATGAAAAAGGGCAAAAAATCAATCTTTAATGTCAACTGTTACTGTAATTTTGTATGTGTATCATGTAAACCGCCCCGAGCCTGCCGGAAGGAGTGGTATATAAGGAAAAAAAATTGTCCTGAGGTTTGCAGCCATGTTGGTACATGGACATTTTTTAAAAATCATATGGACAAGATATTTTTTATTAATGGCTAAAAAGTTATGAAATAGTTTGCAATTTGTAAAATTCTTGTATAGAGGTTTTTTAAAAATGACAGGAAGTAGAATATTTAGCAATATTTTCAGAATTTTTGTGGTCTTTGTGCTTTTGCCCTGGTTGTAACTTGATATTTTACAGCTGATTTTTTCCCCTCTTTTTTAGTCTGTAAACAGATAAAGAATAGACAATTTAATCTGCAATTCTCTGTGTGTCCCCTGCCTAACAGTTGAAAAACACTGCAAAGTATCTCACAGAAAACAAAGAAAATCTTCAGGGAAAATCCAGAATGAATGACAGCCCAATAGAGTCACAGGAAATAATGTACTGAGTTTAAGGTGGATTGGATTAGACCTGGACTTGCTATGCATAAACACAGGCATTAGAGAGACTCTCAAGGCACTGCTATTTGTCAGTTGATATCAGTCAAAGTGTGCTAGAGAGGTGAAAATATTCAGTTACAGGTAATAGGCAAGATGTCAGCTGTGTTAATTTTTCCAGTATCCCTGCCAGCTGACTCATAGATGAGACTACATAGTGAAGAGTTTCACTGGTGAAACATAATACAATAAAGGTACTTAATGCTACCTTGGTATCTTGCTACATTAGCCAGATAGGCTTCCTCCCTTCTTGATCCTGTTGTTTAAATATATATATATCCTAGCAAACTTGGCACTGCTTGACTGGTTAGAAGAGATCATTCACAACTAAACCACAGCCTACTAGAGAAGCTTAAAGGCAACAAAGATTTATCCTCTAGTAACAGAAAATCTCTTTATGGCATGCAAGAAAACTACAGTTAGGGAAGTTAGTATTAGTCAGCATAAAATTATATGTGGGATCATGCTTGATCTGGGAAGTCTTTAATATGCAGTGCTGTTTTTATAGTTTGTATACAGTCTTTTAATGCATGTTAATGTTTTTAACTTTATCAACTCGTTAATTGTTTTAAAATAATTTTCATATTTATACTTTTTTGTGATTAAGCACTGAACTACAACTCTGGAGACCACAGTTTGATTGCCCACTCAGCCAAGAAAAGCAGTTGGTGATCTTGAACAAGACAAACTCTGTCAGCTTCAGAAGAAGGCAATTCTGAACAAATCTTGCCAAGAAAACTCTGTGATAGGTTCACTTGAAGTTGAAAATGACTTGAAGAGATGCAACAACAAACCGTTTTTGGTCTGTATTGTTTTTAAACATGTTGTTAGCTGTCTTGAGTCTCATTATAAGGAGAGCTGTCTTGAGTCTCATTATGAGGAGAACGATAGGCTATAATTAAAAGGAATACGAAATGCTAGTAATAGAGTTTAAGACAAAATAGCACACTTGAGTGTCACAAAACCCCAATATTGCAGCTCTCATTGAACATCAGTTGAATGTGAACTTAAAGGGAAGAAAATAGTAATATATAATGAAAGGCAAAATAATGCCACTGGTATCCCCGAGCTGCTTCCAAACGAAGAACTCTTTTTGGGTTAATCCTACACTGATACACTCCAAATGTAAACATCGAATGTGAAGAAGATGGAATACACAAGAGCTCCATCAGACCATTAGATCAAATAAAGCTATTAGAGGGAACTTAATGACTAATGTTAGTGTCAGAGCTGATTAAAGTAGTTAGAGAGGTGAAAAAGTGAATGCCATTGCCCAGGAAGACACCTGCCCTGATGAGAAAGCTTCTGTAATACTTTGTGGCTTAGCAGTTGAAAGGATTTCAGAGCTTCTGGGGAATGCTTTCAGTCTCAAAATCTAATGCTTAATGAGCACACAAAATTCACTTTTTTCCATTTTCTCCTCAAATCACGTGGTAGTCTGCTATCAATGGCTGTCAAACACAAACTAAATGACGCAGTTTGTTCATTTTTTGACAGGAGTCAACTGACAGATGCCTGTTGACAGGAGCAGTGTTGCCCTTTCAGTTAAGAGGCGGGAAATTCAAAAAGTCACGGGCTTATTGACCCGCCCTCATATCTACGAGGATTATTTCTGCATTTGATTTATTAAAATATTCCCATCCAAACCCAAGTAACGAAGGTGAAGGCATTACCAACGGGCGGCAGCCTGACTACTAACGGGAGCTACATACAGGGAGCATACCACCCCACTGTTGTGTCAGCTCCACTGGTTGCCTGTCCAATTCCGAGCTCAATTCAAAGTACTGGTTTTGACCTTTAAAGCTCTATACGGTTCTGGCCCAGCTTACTTGTCCGAACGCATCAACCGCTACGTCCCATCCTGTACCTTAAGATCATCCGGGGAGACCCTGCTCTCGCTCCCGCCTACATCTCAAATGTGGTTGGTGGGGACGAGGGATAGGGCCTTCTCGGTGGTGGCTCCCCGTCTGTGGAACACACTCCCTATTGATATTCGATCAGCTTCATCCCTCCTGGCATTCAGAAAAAAGTGAAATCCTGGTTATGGGACCAAGCGTTTGCACTTTAGCACGATATGGCACTTTGATTGGATTGAGATGGCAATCTGGTGGACAAGACCTAATGCTTATGGATGGAATACTGTTTTAACTGTTGTGAATGTACATGATGCATTTTAATGTAAATTGTATTTTTAATGTATTTTAATTCTAGCTGTATTTTAATGTATTTTATTCTTAACTGTTTGCTTTTATTATATGTATACTATGTGGCATCGAATCATTGCCATTGTTAGGCCACTCTGAGTCCCCCCTCAGGGGTTGAGAAGAACCGAGGTAGAAATGATGGAAATAAATAAATAAATAAATAAATAATTACTTTTCATTCAACCCTCATATTTGCAGTGCTCTTACCATTGTTCATATGCATCTTGCATTGCATGTTGTCCTGTGTTTCATTGGTCTTACCAATTTATTAATCTGTTTGCAGTTGTGCACCTTGTACTGCTAAGCAAATTGGATATTTGGACCATAATAAAGTTTTGATTAGATTAGATACTGCTAAATCGCTCCTATCATTCATGCACATCTCAGCTGAAAAAGAATGACCGACAAGTTAGAAGGCCTCTTTTTGGCAGGCTTGGGTCTCCCTCTTTCTTGTTTTCTTTTTTTTAAAGACTGGGTTAGTATTAAGGAGGGCACCATATTTTCCAAATGACGAAAAGGTAGTATGGGTTTATTCATTGAAACACTAGTTGCTGTTCTCTCCACAGATATTTACAGCCACTGAAAAAAGTATGTAGGAATAAGTGAGATAGGCAAAACAAGTTGGTTAAGACAGCTCAATGCATGTAAAACAGTAAAATGCCATCATGCTACAACAGCAATAGACCTCCAGATGTTGCTGGATTTCTTAGCTTTATCAGTACCAACTAGCATGATCAAACCTCACAGATGAAAAAATTTGCAGTGCAATATCTAGAGTGCTTCAGGTTGTCCTCACACTGTTCAGCATTTGTGGTAGATGTGACAATAGCCTGTTGCACTCAAAACAATGGTCTTATCTAAGGTTACTATGAAATTTTGGTGCAATCAATCATTTGGTAGGGAAGACATGGCTTCAAAAGATCCATTAAGGCATTCAAGCCATTCAAACCTGCATACAAAGGCTGGATTATAACAGGAAAATAATAGGAATAGGTAGGATATAGTCAGAGTCCAAGTATACTGACTACAATATGTTGCATACTCAGGAGATTTCCAACTTTTATTTTTAGTTTATTTTGCTTTCTTGCTTGGTTACACCTAAGCCCAGTTATGTCAATTGATAATATTCTTTGTCTGCAGAATTTGGTTCAAAATGTGAGATATAAGCATCACACAGTGTTGCTCAGCTGGGCTACAAAAATTGCCTGTAGCTATCTTTATAAAAAGAAAGAACCCACAAATTCATGAAAATTATAGGAAAATCAATCTATTTCCTTCAATCTAGTTAATATATCAAGAGCACTGTGTCTTTTAGTACTTCTACTTACAGGAATAGTGCCTCCACATCTTGTTTAGGTTGCAGCAAAATCTTTACATTGTTCTTCAACTCAGAGTTTCCTCTTTTAAGTTTCTGCCACCTGTGATCTCCTTTATATATGCAAGACTTTTTATGTGCTAGAATCAATATATTCTAGAAACTGGCCACTCACATTATGAAACAAGATTTTCCCAGCTAATATTATAGCTACTAACAACATTGACAGATTCTCTTTTAAACTGTCCGTTAAAGTACCTATATTTTAATTGTAATGGCAAATCTTATGGGGGAGACATGTTAAAAGAGTAATACATAATAGCCCATTGTGCCCTGTTTTCATTTCTTAATAGCCGGGGAGATTAATGAACTCATCTGCGTTACAGCTCCCATCTACCTTCAAATAAAAACTTCATGAGCCATAGATTATTCTTTATTGTTTAACTAACAAACAAAGCACTGTGCGGCACCTTATATGGATTTTTCGTTATCTCCCATAAAGAGGTCATCAATAAAACCATCATTATAAAATTAGCACATCGGAATACTGAATCTAAAACCTAACTGGGGAAGAGATTTAAACAACTTCCAAATAATTAGGGTCATGTAGTGGGAAGACCACAAGTGGGAATAATTTGTTCGCATCTCAACTCAGTGATGAATTGGTTTGGCAGCCTTTGTTCATCTAATGCATGCAGTGTTATCTTAGCTATATCTAGTACTCAGAAGTACCATAAGTGTGCTGAGGACTAATCTTAGCCATCCTTTTGATTTTAAAAAAACTAGCCTCTTTTAGAAGGCCCGATTTTAAAAAATCACTGGAATTATATGCCACATTTTGGACATATGAAGAAAATAATATAAATTTGCAGCATTTCATCTTGTTCATAACATAAAATGCTAGAATAGAGTTTAAGTGGATGCCACAACTTTTAAATAACCAAATTTGTATGATTTCTTCCCATGGGATATACAGTATGACCTCCCTATCTATTGCAGAATATGTTGCAAGACTCTCCAAGGACATCTGAAACTGTGGATATATTTTGATTGGGGCCAGAAGCACGCCATACAATAGCACTGGAGGCCTGCAAATAATTGGGGGGAATGATTTTTGGAGCTCAGGCAAGTGCAAGTGTGGACATTGAGTATAAGGAAAAGTGGATTGTATTGTATTAAAGGGTCATCTAAAACAGCAGTATTCTTGGAATCTGCTACTTCAGATGCTTTCATATTCAACGTTGGTCTTTCTCTTTGCAAAGCATATGGACACATTAAGCTCTCATCATCACCACTCTCTAATGCTGAGAACATACAGTTTTGCTTTTAATTCAAAGCTGTCATAGTTCCAACCATTAAAGTACCTGCTAAAGAGGCTACTACACACCTCAGTCTCCAAAATTTAGGGCATTATTCGTGCATCACTCCAGGCAAGAGAAACTACATTTCAAAAGTAACCAAAATAATTGAGTATATGTTTTGCGTGTGGACTTATCACGTGTTGATTTCTTAGACACATCTAGTCTAATATAAATACTGTGGAAAACATCCTTGAATAGACAGGCTTTTGGTCAAATACAGTGTTCCCTCGCTACTTCATGGTTCGCTTATTGCGTTGTTTTTCTAAAAAAAATATTAAGTAGCAAGGGAACATTGTATTGTATTGTTATTTCTTTTCCTCTTCTTCCTCCCTTTGCCCAGAGAAGATACAAGGAAAGTTTCCTTCTTCTGCCAGCGGGCACCAACTCTCCTTCTTCTCCTCCTCCTTCTTCTGTCTCTGCCCAGAGACCACCTGCAAGGGAAGCCTCCTCAGCGGCGCTTCTCCCACTGTGTAACCCCTTCCTGGCTTCTGTGTGTGTCCCTGCTTTTGCCAGGAGAGGATCTGTGTGTGTTGTGTGTGTGTCCCTGTTGCCTTTGCCCAGGGAGATGATCTCTCCCCCCCCCCCCGGTGTTCCTTCCGCCTTTTGCCAGGAGAGGAACTGTGTTTGTGTGTGTCTGTGTCTGTGTGTGTGTCCCTGCTGCCTTTGCTGAGAGAGAGAGGAGAACCCCCTCCCCTCGCCAAGGAGGAAGGGCGCCTTCTGGGCCGAGCAGGCAATGCAGTCCCAAGCAAGGAGGAAAGATGGCAGGAAGGAGTGGTGGCAGCAACAGCCTCCCTGGCTCTGTCTTCTCATTGCTGTGGAAGGAGGAGGACGGAGGGGAGACAGAGCTGAGGGGAGACAGAAGGTGAGGAGGGGATGGGCGTTCCAGTGCGCAGCAGCAGTGAAAAAAGCAAATTCTATGCTAGGCATGATCAGAAAGGGAATCGAAAATAGGTCAGCAAATGTTGTATTACCTCTCTACAAATCGATGGTAAGGCCACATTTGGAGTACTGTGTACAATTCTGGTCTCCGCACCTTAAGAAGGATATAACGGACCTGGAAAAGGTACAGAAAAGGGCAACAAGAATGATCCAAGGGATGGAGCGGCTCCCTTATGAAACCAGGTTGCAACGCCTTGGTCTTTTCAGCCTTGAAAGACGGCGTTTAAGAGGTGACTTGATCGAAGTGTATAAAATCATGCATGGGATAGAAAAGGTGAATAAAGAAAAATTATTTTCTTTGTCACAAAACACTAGGACTAGGGGGCACTCCCTGAAGCTCCAAGGTAGGAAAATTAGGACTAATAAAGGGAAATATTTCTTCACCCAGAGGGTCATTGGGTTATGGAACTCACTTCCAGAAGAGGTTGTGACAGCTGTCAGCCTGAACAACTTCAAGGCAGGATTAGACAGATTCATGGATACCAAGTGTATCGGTAGTTACTGAAAAGGACATTCAAGTGCCACCTCGGAGTTGGTTGAGGTAGGCAGGATTTCCCTGGGTACTGGTTGTGGGGGTCGGGAGCAGGTCAGGGTTTTGCCCTCCCTTCTGCTCGAGATCCCCGTGTACAACTGGTGGGCTACTGTGTGATACAGAATGCTGGACTAGATGGGCTGAGGTCCGATTCAGCATGGCTCTACTCATGTTCTTATGTTCTTATGTTCCTATTTTGCGGGATTTCACTTATTGCGGGTGGTCCTGGAACGTAACCCTCGCGATAAGTGAGGGACCACTGTACAGTACATCAGGTCTTTCTGTTCCTATGTTTTGTTGGCTGTGTCAAATTCAAAGAGGTGAATCATACTTAGGACAGGACACAATTGGGTTATGTTTGTTATAACGTAAGAAGCTGTCTCATACTGAATCTGATCGCTGTTCTATCTAGCCATGATACTGACAATTCTTACTGGAAACAACTCTTCAGATTTTTCAGGTGGGATTCTTTCCTAAAGTCACCTGAAGATCCCTGATATTTTTTGGTAGTTTTCCATCCAAGTACTAAAAAACTAAACCCTGCTTAACTTCTGATTCAGAAGACCATCGGCAATTTGATGGCATCCCATGGTAATATAAACTAAGAAGAAAGAGGGGGGGGGGAGAGATAGAATGATTCTATAATACAGGAGTGATTAAAAGTGCTTTGCAATCAAATGCTACTAACTAAAAGTAAGCCATAGTAGAGTGTGGAAGGTACTAGTAGTGCCTTACATCTCGCCACAACTACAGTCTTTCACATGGCAATTTGATATCCTTATTTGTATTATTTCTGATCAACAAAGAAATTAAAAGTAGTTCACAGTGAAGATAAAACTAAAGCAAAAAACACATTGATGGCAAGAAACTAATAGGAAAACAGGTATAAAAATCCATAAACATCAATTAAAAACAAAAAAAGTTTTGAAAATGACTGAGCTGGAGGAATAAGTGTTCAACCACAGCCACGTTACTTTTTTCTTTTTTCCTCAAGAAATACTTCACAGATATCCCTTCACCACCAGAACTCAAACTACAGAAAATGTTTGGGTTATTTCCTTTCATTATTTAAGATATCAAAAGTATATAATAATTTTAAAAAATACAAATTAATAATTTGGATAGACTGATAACACACTGAAAGTACCAAATTATTTACAGGATTTCCAATTAAGTGTTTCAAGTACTTGATAACAATTATGTTTTAATTTGTGTGTTATTGAGACTTTGTGCAACCATACTCATTAGAAGAGATTTGATTTGGTCACAAGCAAGTGTATTTAGAAAGGTTTCTTATCTTGTTAAGAAAATAGCTATAATTTCATTAAATTTTAAGAAAATACAAAGCTTATTTCTTTGAAAATATGATCTTTGAATGTAGATGAAAATGCAAAATAAATTATCAATATAAAATGACTGAGAAGGATGTCTCATCAAAACGGCTGTGAAAAGATCACCCAGTAACTAGAAAAAGAAGAGATACAGTCTCTAGAGATCATTAGGTAAGAGTTAGCAAATCTCTATAACTTATTCCTCAGCTTGGTTTGCTAGCTGTACAAAGCGAATATCTCAAAGAGAATATCTCAAATCCGATTAGAAATGATTTGGAAATAAACCTACACAATGTCACAAAAATCGCAAGGTATTTTCTGAAGGATAAATTTAGTGCTACATTTTGAAGAAAGAAAATATCACAGGTATAACTGACGCGCCTGACAAATACCTTCACTGGAACGCCATTCACAGCCTCGCTCATGTGAAAATGAAATGTGTTCAACGAACAAACTACATCCTCAGGTTTTTTACTCTCTTGGGACCACTGGCTACAGATCTGTTTCCACTAAAATAAAATCACCAAAACCAGATTCAGATGTCATGTATTTTCACCTTGAAGTATACGAGCACTTCCAGACAGGACCTATATCCCAGGATCTGATCCCTGGTTTTCTGCTTTAACCTAGATTATATGAATCTCCACTGCCAGATATTCTGGGATAAACAGATTAACAGCACCATAAAGCTAGAAGAGCTACTGGCTGACCACAGACCTCAAGGATTTAACTGAAAACCTGCAAACTGGGGTCAAGTCCTTCCATTATGCCTTGTGTAGACAACCCATTGTCTACAAAACTCTGCGAAGTTCTGTTCCCAATCCTCAGTGAAAGCAATGGGAAAGGAAACCATGGAAATATCCACAGAGGGAGGGCCTCAACCTTAATCTTCTGTCCTGGTAGTAAGAGGAAATTAGATACTCTGCTGAATCATGAAGGGATGGAAAAGCTTTTAACAATGGGAAAACAGTAAAATCTTGCACAATACCACCAACCTATCAGAACTGCCACTAATGATAGCAGAAAACAGAATTTTTTAGTCAGATCACAGTGTGCGTGGATGCATTTTTGCAAGAGAATGCACGTGCATACTTCTCCAACCCCATTCATTCATGCAATTCTCTGAAAGATGACATGGGGCAAAAGTTCCTACCCTATCCCCCATAACTGCTCATGTTCATCTTTCTATGAGAATTAGGAAATTGACAACTCATTAGGAAAAAACCCCCACTCTTAGCAGACTTTCAGCAACATTCAGAAGGTACCATTTTTCATAGAAAAAAATTAGCATTATCACCTGCTAATGCCTACAAATCAAGGTTCTTTTATAGGATCGGGGACCAATAGGAAACCTGCCAGCCCTGAGCTGGGCTTCAATGTAATCTCTATCTGTATATCTTCTGTGTATCTGTATCTGTATACCTTAATAAAGTAGAATGTTTGTATGTATGTTTGTATGTGTCCGGAGGGATATGTGGCAGCTTTCTGATTGGCTCCCGGCCTCTACATTCTGACAACATGATTGGTTGCCAGTGAGGGAGTATTTGCATAATGCCTCTATTGGCCAGCCAACACGAACATTCCGACCCTCTAAACTGGCAGAGGATAAGGCAAAGGCCTGCGGCAGTCGCCAACACAAACATTCCGACGCTCTAAAGTGGCAGAGGGGGTAAGGAAAAGGCCTGAGGCAGTCAGGCATGGTGGGAGTTTCAGACCAAAACACTTTGTGACCCCTTTGCAACCCCAAACAATGAGAGAACAAGACCAAACGTGGCACACAGAACCCTCAAGACCCACTCTACATCCTGGTGCAGTTTGAGGGAGGATGGACCATGGATGACGGGACTTGCAGTACTTAACTCACTTGCTTAGAGCACTGTGGCCCACACCATAGAAGGATCAGGACCACACTTGGCACACAGATGCCCACTGGCCCACTTTACAACCTGGTGCAGTGTAAGGCAGGATGGGCCACAAATGATGGGATTTGCAGTAACTTCACCCGATTCATTTCTCACAGAACATTGAAGCCCCTACAAATCACAGACCAGGCCCAAACTTGCCACACAGAGTACCCATGACCCACTCTACATCCTGCTGCAGTTTTGAGTGGGTGCGGACCACGGATGATAGGACTTGAAGTACCTTCACTCACTTTCTGAGACCACTGCGACCCTCATCCAATTACCAAAAAAGAACAAGCTAGGCACACAGAGCCTCCATGACCCACTTTACATCCTGGTGCAGCTTGGAGGAGGGCAGACCATGCATGATGGGACTTGAAGTACCTTCACTAACTTCCTGAGACCACTGCAAGCCACGTAAGAATTGTTTCCAGTAAGAATTGTCAGTATCATGGCTAGATAGAACAGCGATCAGATTCAGAAACATCTCATAAGGACCAACCTTGGCACACAATGCCTTTCTCAAATAACCCGGGCCGGGCCGGGTCCCCAAGCTAGTATATAATAAAGCGGAATGTTTGTATGTGTGTGTGTTTGTTTGTATGTATGTGGCAGCGTTCTGATTGGCACCCGGCCTCTACATTCTGACAACATGATTGGTTGCCAGTGAGGGAGTATTTGCATAATGCCTCTAATTGGCCAGCCAACACGAACATTCCGATACTCTAAACCGCCAGAGGGAGATAAGGCAAAGGCCTGAGGCAGTCAGGCATGGTGGGAGTTTCAGACCAAAACGCTCCCAACAATGACAGAACAAGACCAAACTTGGCACTCAAAACCCCCAAGACCCACTCTACATCCTGGTGCAGTTTGAAGGAGGGCAGACCATGGATGATGGGACTTTAAGTACCTCCAATCACTTCCCCAGACTGCAGCTACCCTCATCCACTGACTGATCAAGACCAAACTTGGCACACAGAGCCCCCATGACCCACTTTACATCCTGGTGCAGTTTGGAGGAGGGCAGACCATGCATGATGGGACTTGAAGTACCTTCACTCACTTCCCAAAACTGCTGCAAACCTAATCCAATGACTGATCAAGACTAAACCTGACACACAGAGCCCTCATGACCCACTCTACATCCTGGTGTAGTTTTGTGTGGGACGGACCATGGATGATGGGACTTGAAGTACCTTCACTCAATTCCTGAGAGCACTGTGACCCTCATCCAATGACCAATACAGACCAAACGTGGCACACAGAGCCCACATGACCCACTCTACATCCTGGTGCTGTTGGGAGGGGGATGGACCATGGCTGATGGGACTTGCAGTACCTTCACTAACTTCCTGAGACCTCTGCAAGCCACGTAAACATCTGATAAGGACCAACCTTGGCACACAATGCCTTTCTCAAATAACCCGGGCAGGGCCGGGTCCCCAAGCTAGTACATTATAAAATTCAATTTAACACATAATGGCCAACATCCAATTCAGCACACTTACACCACCTATTCACCAGAGATAAAATATGATCCCTTCTGATCTTATGCATTATGTAAAGATTGAACCTGATTTTTCTCCAACATCTTTCTTGGAATCTCGGTTGGGTAGCTGTTGCTAGAATTTCTATGAAAAATGACAGAAAAAGCAATGAAATGCTAAAAAGGAGTGGCGTCATTACATAGATAACATGGTACATGGCTAAATGTATTGCTATCCAATGGATGGAGGATTTAAATGGGAAATTTTTAACTGGACCTAACTATGAAAGCAGCTGGGATGTTTTAATGGTATTATTGTGCAAGTATTGTTCATTTTATTTTATTCTTGTATGATGTCTCTTGTGTTATATTTAATATGATTGTTTTAATTTTATGTACTTTGCTTGTTATTGTTTGTTCACTTAATTTAACTTATCTACTGTATATGTTTTACCTTGTTTATATTGCTTCAATACTGTAAGCCGCTAAGTCATCTTGTGGAAAGGGGTTGAATACAAATAAAGTTTTTTATTATTATTATTATTATTATTATTTACATGTTGAATACATAAATAGAGCACTTATCGAAAATCTTTTCCTGAAATGATGGATGTTCTTACATGAATCATCATAAATGAATACACTAAAATTAGCACTCTGAAACACATAATTATCTCTTACGTATGGTGAAACTGGTTTAAACATGGAAACGATTAAAATAAACTATAATTCAGTATTATACTTAGCTAATTCGATCAATTCATCTCAAGAATACGCATGGTGGATATTACCTTGACATTAAACCCAAACAAATATTATTCCTTTACATGAATAAGGGGAGACCCAAAGCACACTCCAGTCATAGTCAATAGTGCTGGGATCTGAACTTGAGATGTTCACTTGAAGATGCTTATGAAGATCCACATATTCAGCAGCCCTTATAAGATCTGGCTTCTGATCATGAAGAGACTGTTACTGGGTTTAATTTGAATCTTAATATGGCAAGTTGTTGCCCTTGCTTGCTATGGCCTTATTTGGAGCAATCAGGGCATTTTCTTTATGTCAGCCCAGTGGGAGTTGTCCAGTTACAGGTATGTTTGGTTTTATTTCTTGTCACAGAATATTAGGGAGTAGAAGAAATTAGAAAAATGGAGAGGACGTTGGGTATCTGACTCCCACATTGTGGAGGAGAGTTCCACAAAGAACTCTAGAAGGTGGAATACTATGCATCCACCAGTCACACACCTAAATGTCAGATGGGCCCATTTAACCAATGCATGCCTCCCCAGGCCAAATGGGCCCAGGATTCCTCCTTCGTTTTCCCCTATGTGTAGACTGGGAGGTTGCATGTAGACTGACCAGTTTGTTTTATGACATTCCAAATTAAGCTATAGCTGATAAAGTGATGTGGCTTGTTTTGGCTTTCATCATTTCTGTTCTTCCCCACTCTGATGCTGTAGGTACAGCAATATATTATCTCCTTGGGACATGTTTGCAACAACTAAGACTAGAGAAAGGACAACAATGGAACTTATCCTCTGTTGCAAAAGTGCTGCCGAGAAACAAGACATGTGAGTAAGAGCATTAAAAGGAAGAAATCCACTGGAAGATAGCTTTGCATGGGGGGAGGGAATTACAGCTTATTATAAAAACTCCAAATCATTTTGGGATTACTCCTACTAAATTTCTAAATGATTTACATAAGTAGTTATTTCAGGTTTACATTGGCAAAATCTAGTGGTACACAATACCTATCTGATCTGTTAACTGCACAGTTCAAACTTTAAGAATCTACTTTTTAAAAAAGAGGTCCATCATTGTAATTAGATGTAAAAAAAAGTGGTTCAGTTACAAAACACTGGGATGATCTACATATGCAGATAGACCTCTTGCTGATTTTCTACAAACCTTCCAGAAATCTATCAATAGATCATGCCTGGCCTTTTGTCCACTCTGAGAAGAAGACGGCCTACACAGATGCATCTACTGGGCTCCCTGCACTACTATAAACTGTGGCATAGACACTGAGAACTGGGAAGCCCTGGCCCTTGGGCGCTCTAACTGGAGGTCAGCTGTGACCAGCGGTCCCACAGAATTAGAAGAGGCACAAATGGAGGGCGAAAGGGAGAAACGTGCCAAGAGGAAGGCACGTCAAGCCAACCCTGACCGAGACCGTCTTCCACCTGGAAACCAATGTCCTCACTGCAGGAGAACATACGGATCAAGAATAGGGCTCCACAGCCAAATACAGACCCACCACTAAGACACCACATCTGGAAGACAATCATCCTCGAGTTACAAGGGATCGACTAAGTAAGTAAATAAGTAATCACTACAGTCTTGAATTGTGTTAGCTTCTGGGCCAGCTCTACCAGACTTACAGCATCCTACCATGCACCAGGATATAATCAAAACTGCAGCGGGACAGTTACATTTCTCTCATTCATTCATGTCTAGGTAAGCTCCTCCTCTGCTTCACAGGAATTAGAACCCAGCAATGCTCCACACCCATCACCTGCCACATATACAGGATGGCAGAAGAGATGACCAAGCCAGTAGGATCAGGGCCCTATAATTTATTAATTAATTTATTAATTCACACTTGATTGGCCGCCCTTCCCAGAAGGCCCAAGGTCAGCTTTATAGCCAGACAGAAATTAAAACCAGATTCACATAATTCAAATTGAACATTGCATAGTTAACAATAAATTAGTATACACTGCACTGACAAGACTCTAAAGCTTTAAAATAGGGCTCCATTATTTTTTGCCCAATTCCATGGGGTTTTTTTGGCTGTCTATAAACATGATCAACTTCAGTTATGCCCTTGAAAATTGCAGAATGGCTGTCTCAAGCCTCTACTAGCAAGCCCTTCTTTCTTCGTATAACAGCCCACAGTTTACTTCATTAAAGAGGATCCTCTGAGTGAGGATAAGCTAAAGCAATGTTTTTGACTGATCATTCACACCTAAGCAATCAGTTACATCTTTTGTCAAAACTGTTTACTCTTTCACACTGTGCTGAAGCCATTAAGAAAGATCACTGAAAAGGGCTGGTTATTTATCCCTCTCCTCTTGACCTCTTGGGGAATTAATCTCAAACTTCCCATTTAATGATTGGAACAAAAGGCCCTCTGTAGAAGACAGCCAGTTGCATGGAATTGTAGTTGAAACAGAAGGTCTGTCTCTGAGTGATGCCTATTAATACAACCAACTTCCTTTTACGCCCAAATGTTTCAAATAGTTTTAAGACTGAAAACATACCTTTTCAGCCATTTAAGCAAGTGTAAGAAATGCAATGGAATCTATAAAAAAGTAATGTTAAAAATAAATCTAAAAACAACAAAAGATCACCTTTAATTTATGCTGTTACACTGTTAGTGAATACTTTGCCAATGAAGTTTAATACCTGTTTACGAACTAATTTCTACTACCAATTCATACATTTTTATTATATAATTGTAATAAAAATATGTATGATTTTTTTCCAGTTTCCCCTTGAATCACATATAAGGTGATATATGTCATGGGCAATTTTGTAACAATAGGTAACTATGAATATAAACTAATTATGTGCTCATCAAAACACAGGAAGCATTTACTGTGCCCCCAAAAACAGTATTTTCAACATGTCAATGAATTAATGTTATGATATGTGTTTCCCTTGCATTTCAAAGCAATATATGACAAAATTCATAGAAATAGGTGGGGTTATCACTTTGCATTTTCTTCTACTTCTGCCACGGCAGAAAACTACTCTAGTCATTGTTTAATTCATACGCACACAGAAATCATAATAATATGTCTGCTCAAATATCACCCTTCCCCAGAGGCAAGGCTTCAACATTGCTAGCAAAAACTAATGTAAACTAAACAAACATAACCTTGCCCTTTTTTATTCAGTTGCCAGATTCAAATACCACCTGCTGGATTGAAGAAAGACGTTATTAAAGACAAGTGAGTCAATGCAGAGATGTAACATAATGTAGAAATGATGCCAAATAAGTGGGTGTATGTGTGTGTGTGTTTTCGTGTATAGAGCACAGAAGAATGGCAAATGAATTATCCATGAATGGAAGCTATCCACAGAACTCTAAACTATCTGCTTTTAGTAGCACTGTTATTGGACATGTCACATCATATTAAGTTTCAACCATGTCATGCTGTGCCTGAGCCACAGTGGAACATGATGTAGAGGGACATAAAGCACAGTAGTAGATCAGGATATGATAAAAAGATGATACTGGTTTTGATTTACTCTTGCTGGGATTTCAGCAATAGCTCACACTTCTAAAATAAAACAAGATTCACATATCTCAGCTGGTTATTGTTTTCACTATTAGCAAACCATTTTTTTCTATCAATTCTATCAGGAGGCCCTAGGATAGTTTATCCCCGATTTGGTTCATCCCACTCCCACCCACCCTCACGACACACGCACACACTTAAAAGGACATTTTTTTTAAAAAAGGAAATCTCACTATTTTATTTAGATAAAAACAGTATAAAATAGTGAGATACTTTAAAAAAAATTGTAATCTAGTTGTGTCTGACTCCGGGGGGGCCTTGCTCATCTCCATTTCTAAGCCTAAGAGCCAATTTAACTGGAAGACATTGATGATTATAGTTTTAATTATTTTATATGAATTTTTACTATATTATATTAAATGTTTTTAATTGGTATGTATGTAAGTATGCCGTGGCATCAAATTGTTGCCAATCTGTACACCGCCTTGAGTTGCATTCAGGCTGAGAAAGGCGGGATAAAAATGCTGTAAATAAATAAATAAATAACCTGAAAAGCCAAATCCAGATAAAAACTGTATAAGGTAACACTTGACACAATGTTCAATTTAATTTTTAAAACTGCAACTCCCAAAATATACCAATTTGTAAAGGCCGGACCACACTAGGTTTGGCATTCTGCCAGTTTTTGTTTTTAAAAGTAACTGTTTCAGAGTTGGTTCTTTGGCCACTCAACATCTCCCACAGAGTTGCAAATACACTGGAGGCACTGCCTTGTGCTCCAGGGATTCATGGCATCTACCTGCTGTGACACAGGGCAGATCAATCAGCCAGTGCGTTGCTCAGAGATCTCTTCCGAGACCTTTGGTAACCACAAAAATAGCAGAGATAAACTTGCATCTGCCTATCTTATACTATAACCTAAATTTAACGAGTTTAGACATCGAAGCGAGATGCAGAAGTCCTCCTAAGGCAATGAAATGCAGCACTGATAGTAGCTCTAAGTTCAGCTTGTGCAAAATGCGATTAAATTCATCTGGGTCAATCTGTTCCTAAACCTAAATAAGAAAAGCCACAGAAGGCCTTGAAAAGGTTTAAGCAAACAGATTATCCAGGCACACGTTCTTATGAGATCTTAATAATAATAATAATAATTTTATTTGTATCCCGTCACCATCTCCCCAAAGTCACTCGGGGCAGCTCACAAAAGCATTTTGAAGTGCCACACGTAAAACAATTATACATCTATCTATTACATATAATAGAAGTCAGTGTTTGGGGTGGTGCGGCCAAGCGACCGAACGAGCGACGGGAGGAATATGTGACAGTGTTTCGATTGGCTGCCATTGTGGGATTATTTGCATAACGGGCTCTAACTGGCCAGCCTCAGAACTCCAACATTCTACGGCCCCAGATAAAGGAGATTGGTTGCCACTGAAATGGAATTTGCATAACTGACTCCAAATTCAAACATTCTAAAGTGACTCAGAGGAAAAGGGAAAGGCCTCAGACAGTCAGCCACTGAGGCCCACAGAACTGACAGATCAGGACCAAACTTGGCAAACAGGCGACCAATGGCCCACTTCACAACCTGGTGTGGTTTAGGGCAGGATGGGCCACGAATGATGGGATTTGCAGTACCTTCACGTCATTCACTTCCCAAACAACATTAAAGCCCCTATAAAACCAGCCCCAAAATTGACAGAAAGACTTCCTTAACTTGATTTTCCTGACTAGGCCTCAGCTCATGGGATATTGTTAGGCTTCCTTAACTTGACTTTCCTGACTAGGCCCCCGGAGCTCGCAGTACCTTCACTAAGTTCCTGAGACCACTGCAAGCCACATAAACATCTAATAGGAACCAACCTTGGCACATAATGCCTTCCTCAAATAACCCAGGCACCGCCGGGTCCTCAGCTAGTAAGCTTATAAAACAACAATATGTCTAATATAACCAACACACATAAATCCCCATCTGATAAAATTGTAAAATTCATAAAACACAGTAGAACCTGCAAGTAAAGCTGCTATGTACAATTAACAAACCTTCTTCAGGTCTAAACATAATCTTAGAATGTATCTTGATGCAGATGACTAAAATGTTTTTGCTGTTCGAGGAATATGAATTCCTTGAATACTGCAAACTACTGTGATTCAAAGTCAAAGGCAAAGTCACGAGAGAATTCTCACCATGAATATGAATCAAGTATTTGGCGAAGTGCCACTGTTCCTGCCACCATCTTCAATTCTTTTGAGTCTACATAATTAGTTGCTGGGCATCATTATTTATAACAGCATTTAAAAAACCTGGGATATACATAGTGATTTACCACCTTCATAAAGCTAAATGCATTTCCCATGTCCTTCCAGCCTGCTACTCTATACCATGTTATATAGTGTAGCAAATATCTAGCGGCCAGTTTCTTGTAAACAGGTTAAACCAAATATATGCCCTATCTTTTGTTCTGTTGAAGCTCTAGATTTGGTTTGCGTTTTTTAAATTAAAAAAACAAAACAAAAAGACAAATAAGGGTATTTCACATTAGCAAATTGCTACTGGTTTCTGTTGCACTATTTCCTGCTGTTTCTTGATGACTCTTGCTTTATGTCTCCTCTTGTCACTGTCCATATGTTTAAGGCAGTGTTTTTCAACCTTTTTTTGAGCCGTGGCACATTTTTTACATTTACAAAATCCTGGGGCACACCACCAACCAAAATGACACAAAATGACACTCTAACACAGTAATACATATAGTTAATATGTTTTAAAATGTATTTATACACTCAGTGTGAAACCTGGACCTGTTTAGATGAACATAACATAGATATCCTGGCAGGAATGGCAGAAAGACACACACGAACGTCTTGCTCAACAGCTGGGAGTTATAGTTCACCTGCAATCAAAGAGCATTCTGAACTCCACCAATGATGGAATGGAATCAAACTTCCCACACAGAACTACCATAACCAAGAGAAAATACTATAAGAGTTTGGTGGGCATTGACCTTGAATTTTGGAGTTGTAGTTCATCTATATCCAAAGAGCACTGTGGAGGGGAGGGAGGAAGACGTAGTAGCGCCCACATGGGTCACATCTTCCTCCCTCCCCCCTCCCGCAGAAGCAGCAGCGTGAGCACAGCGAGGCAAAGCAAGCAGAGCGAGGCTGGGAAGAAGGGAGCCCGAGTGGAGAAGAAAAAGTGTTCGGCATGAGGGGGAAGAAAGGGTATTGGAGGTTCCAATTTCCCACGACACACCTGATGATCGCTCACAGCACACTAGTGTGCCACGGCACACTGGTTGAGAAACACTGGTTTAAGGCACACTGGCAAAGTTGATTCGAAACATGCTTATTATGTGGGTTGCCTAACTTGAATGCCTTGTAGTCTCCCTCCTTCCCATTTTGTATCCTGGCTAGTTTCCTATTTGCAATGCTTCCTTAAAAATTGTTACCCCTTTGCACACATTTCTTTGTATCATCCCCTTTATATAATCTCATTGGCTTGTCCCAGAAACCTTTCTCCTTGGTGGGAAAGGTGACAGGTCTCACTCCCCTGGAAGTCAGATTTCTACCACCTCTGCCATGTGGGAAAGATCCTTTCCATCTACACCAAGGCTGCTGAGATTAGTTAATAAGAGTTCTGAGCAAGAATGGGAAAGCTCTGTTCACATGGTATTGGAAGCAGAAAGGTTGGTTCGAAAGAGGGGTTTTCCCCTCTCCTGCCCAAGAAAAGAGTGATGAGTAAGAAGTAATAAGCTGTCACATCCCAAAACAATTTCCCTCTCTGGAAGACCGCATAATTACAGTGGACCCTTGGCATCTGGTTGGGTTTGGTTCCAGGATTTTCCTTGGACACCAAAATATGTGGATGCTTATTTCCTATTATATACAGTGGCCTAGTTATATGAGACATGAGAATAGTAGTGCTAGGAAGGTCAGTTATTGGGGGGGGGACCAGACATGATCCTGAAGTGTGAAGATATTTATTGAATAATTGTTTATGCCATCAGATTTCAGATTTCTATGTATGGTTGTGAAAACTGAATAGTGATAGGAAGAGAATCAACACACTTGAAATGTGTTACTAGAGGCAAAATCTTTTTTTTAAATATATGTTTTATTAAGGTTTTCATATAACAATAAAAAGAGGGGGAACATTTATAGGGTATAGAAAAGTAGGAAAATGGAGAGTTTAAAGAAAAAGGAAGGTGATAGAGGGGTAGTGGGTAGGGGTAATGGGATTGGATGGTGGGGTGTTTTAGAGGAAGTGGATGAGGGGGTAAGGGGGGAATAGTAGGGAAGAATATGTAGTATGACTTCCAATCTTCTTTACTTCGGGTGCATCTTTCTTCCTTCTATCATTTGAGCTCTCACAATCTTTGGCAACCTCCTTTTTGTGGTCTCTCTTAAGAGCATTTAATGTTTAAGTTATCTTATATCTATTAACCATTTCAGGTTTTCTTGCAATATGAAATTCTTTATTGGTGTCCAGTTTGTTTTGGATATTTTCAGATTCTGCTTTATTTTCATGCGTTGGGTTAATTTACCCATATTCATGATATCTACAATTTTTGATAGCCATTGTTCTTGAGATGGAATCTCTTTCGTTCTCCACACGCTTGCATAATTTGTTCTGGCCACCTGTCACAATCACCGACTTAGAACTGCCCTTTAACACACACACGGAGACGTAGCAAAGGCTAACTATGTTTATTGAGTAAAAACAAATCCAAAAAAGCAATTCACTTAAAAAGTTCATAGAATGAAGCAATCAGCACGAAGCTGCAGTTCAGTAAAGTAAGCAAAGTTCCAAAAGGTAAATTCAAAGGCAAACGTGGTAAAAAGCTTGGCAAGGCTCCCGGATTCAATCCGGAACGTAGCAAGGGATCCGCACCAATGCGAATCTCAAACAAGGCAAGGTCTTGGTCTATGGCGAGCCAAACTAGGCTCCGTGGTTCACTCCGCTTTCACGCCCTTCAGCTCAGACGTGGCCGGAGAACTGAGGATCAGTTCCCACGGGGCCGTTCTTAATCCTTCGGCCGGGCCCCTCGACGATCTAGGGCCCGGCGTCTCCAGTCTCTACTTTCCGAACGGTGACGGTCTAGGGACAGATGCCAGCTCCTCCTGCCCTCCTCTATGTCCCTGCGCCTGTTGTGAGAACGGCCCCGCTCTTCCAGCCTAGTATCGCTATCTTCCTGAGAAGCAGCCTCCCCCGGAGATTCCCAGCCGCTAGCCTCCATCTGCTGCCCGGCTAGCTCTTGGGAACCTCGGCCGTTTGGGAATTCATAACTATCTCCGCTATCTGCTTCGCTGCCTCCCATCTCCACCTGGTCCGCTCCTTCCCCGGGAATGCTCCCACTCGAGATCCCAGGCTAAGCTCTCTACAGGTGAACTGGGCAAAGGCACGGCTGACCAATCTTGCTCTGGGCCTTCCAACTCATCCTCCGAGTCCCTTCCAGCCTGTGCGGGTCCCAATGTCAACGGGACCCCCGGCACGTCACCCCCCCCCCAGTGGCACGAACGGGCCCATGGGTGCTACACCACCATCACTAGATAATTCAAAAGTTTATCTTTGTTTAATTCTATTTCAACATTGATTAGGAATGTATTCTGGCTTTAATTCCATCTTTATATCTAGTATCTTTTCTATTTTTCTTGAATTTTCTTCCTGTATGATTTGGTAGTTTTACATGTCCACCACATATGGTAAAAAGAACCAGTTTGCTCTTCACACTTCTAGCATTTGTCATTTGTTTATGAATAGCCTTTTGCCCATTTCTGAGGTGTGATGTACCATCTGTCCATCATTTTTAGCCAGTTTTCTTTGAGAAAAAATTAAAGAAAAAATTACTAGGCACATAGAAGAACAGGCATTGCTGAAAGAAAATCAACATGGTTTCTGCAAAGGCAAATCATGTCTTACTAACTTGTTAGAATTCTTTGAGGGTGTAAATAAACACATAGATAAAGGGGACCCAATTGATATTGTTTACCTTGACTTTCAAAAGGCTTTTGACAAAGTCCTCACCAAAGGCTCCTAAATAAGCTCTTCAGCCATGGAATCAGAGGACAGGTCTTGTCCTGGATTGGAACCTGGCTAAACTGTAGGAAACAAAGGGTGGTAATAAATGGACACTTCTCTGGGTGGAAAGAGGTGGGAAGTGGCGTACCCCAAGGTTCAGTTTTGGGTCCGTTACTTTTAATTTATTCATTAATGATCTGGATGTAGGAGTGAATTCTGAGGTAGCAAAGTTTGCAGACGACACTAAATTGTTCAGGGTAGTTAAAAATGAAAATGATTGTAAAGAGCTCCAGAAAGATCTCTCTCGAAATTGAGTGAATGGGCAACAAAGTGGCAAATGCATTTTAACCTAAACAAGTGTAAAGTCATGCACATCGGGGCAAAAGAACCCCAACTACACTTATCAACTGATGGGGTCAAAGCTTTCGAGACAAACCAGGAAAGGGATCTTGGGGTCTTGGTGGACAGCTCAATGAAGATGTCAACCCAGTGCGCTGCAGCAGTGAAAAAGCAAATTCTATGCTAGGCATGATCAGAAAGGGAATCGAAAATAGGTCAGCAAATGTTGTATTACCTCTCTACAAATCTATGGTAAGGCCACATTTGGAGTACTGTGTACAATTCTGGTCTCCGCACCTTAAGAAGGATATAACGGAACTGGAAAAGGTACAGAAAAGGGCAACAAGAATGATCCAAGGGATGGAGCGGCTCCCTTATGAAACCAGGTTGGAACGCTTGGTCTTTTCAGCCTTGAAAGACGGCGTTTAAGAGGTGACTTGATCGAAGTGTATAAAATCATGCATGGGATAGAAAAGGTGAATAAAGAAAAATTATTTTCCTTGTCACAAAACACTAGGACTAGAGGGCACTCCCTGAAGCTCCAAGGTAGGAAAATTAGGACTAATAAAGGGAAATATTTCTTCACCCAGAGGGTCATTGGGTTATGGAACTCACTTCCAGAAGAGGTTGTGACAGCTGTCAGCCTGAACAACTTCAAGGCAGGATTAGACAGATTCATGGATACCAAGTGTATCGGTAGTTACTGAAAAGGACATTCAAGTGCCACCTCGGAGTTGGTTGAGGTAGGCAGGATTTCCCTGGGTACTGGTTGTGGGGGGTCGGGAGCAGGTCAGGGTTTTGCCCTCCCTTCTGCTCGAGATCCCCGTGTACAACTGGTGGGCCACTGTGTGATACAGAATGCTGGACTAGATGGGCTGAGGTCCGATTCAGCATGGCTCTTCTTATGTTCTTATGTTCTAACCTGGCAATCTGCCACACTATCTGCCATTTAATTGCTCAATCCTGCCTTTTAACCCAGTAATGTATTGTGTATTTTATCACCATGTAGCGCTGTTTTAATCTTGTATTTTATTATGCATTTTATTGCTATGTATGTTTTTACTTGTTTTATGCTGTGTTTTTGCTATTGTGAGTCGCCCCGAGCCGAACGGGAGTGGCGACTGATAAATCCAAATAAATACAAATAAATAAATAAATATGTATATTTCATTTTCTTGTTCCACATTTTCTCCCAGTCTTCTAAATTGATTGAATGTCCAATGTTTGCGGCCCACCTGATCATGCAGTCTTTTATTAACTCTGTTTCTGTGGACCATTATAGTAATTTCTTGTAGATTTTTGTTATTGTTATATTTTTTGAGTTCAGTATCATGTCCCAAAATGTTTCTTTATCCATGAAACAGTTTTTTTAAAATCCTTTATATAAAATTCTCTAATTCGTCTGTATTGGAACCAAGATATTCCTTTATCTAATATATTTAGTTCCACCTGTGATTTCAGTATGTGCTCCTTATCTTGTTTTTTCAAAATATCTTTATATATTAACCAGTTGTCTTGTGCTCTCTCTCTTTTCCTTGTTCAGTTTGTTGTGGAGATATCCACATTGGAGTTTTAGTATAAACTCTTTCTTTGTATTTTTCCCAGATTTTTACGAGCGCGGATCTGATAAAGTGGTTTCCGAAATTTTTCTCTGTTTTATTTTTCTTTTCATACCATAAGTATGAATGCCATCAAGCTCTTAAGTCGAATCCTTCTAGGTTTGTTATTCTAGGTTTCTTGAGGGTGGCCCAATCTTTTATCCAGGTTAGGCCTGCTGCTTCGGAATAAGTTTTTAGATCTGGCAACCCAAATCCTCCTCTTTTCTTATCATCGAACAAGTTCATCAGCTTTATTCTTGGTTTTTTCCTCATCCAGATGGACTAGAGGCAAATTCTATGAATATTAGTCCATAAGCAAGACAAATAAACCAATCCACAGCTCTACCTAAAAATTAGAAAAGACAACAAAGCTTGGTAGATGGAAGAGCAAGACTGCACTGTAGGTGAATAGAACCATTCAGGAAAGCCACAGCCTTGAGCCTACAAGATGTGAGCAGGGCTCAAGGTGACTTGGAGGTCCACATTTGTACGATTGCCATAAGTCAGAGACTGACTGCCAAATAATAATAGATCTTATTCTTATGTTCTATCTTTTATCAGCAGAAAATATCAAGATGTTTTGGAATATTGCTCACAATGTCTTGTTCATTTTACTTTATTATGAAATATTATGAAATACGTAACTAAACCTTTATAACATGTTCCAACATCTAAGCAAACTGGGCTCTTGTTGCTTTTTGTCGCTATGGCACTATGGTTTCTTTCCAACTTTTCCTCTTTAAGACAAACTGGCACTCTTTTACAAAACACTGTCATTTCAATGGAAGCAAGGTCAGGATATTCATGTAAAACTAATAAACTAATGACCAGCTAGAACTCATGGAGCCTGAATGCTTAACAAGGCCAATACTTCCAAGCTGGGCTTGCGGAATGTTGTAGAAGTGCGGCAACATGTAAGGTTCAGGTCTAACAAGATTGTGTGTATGTGTGTGTGTGTCTACACACACACACACACACACACCCCACCCCTTTCCAGGCTAATGTCACTGCAAAAACTAGCCTAATGAAAAGACATAGAATGATCTCTAGACAACAAACCCAATGATGAGAGTTGATCACAAAAATTCCAGAAACATCTGAAGGGCCCAACATTTTCTATGTGTGGCATTTCTGTCAAAATGATGAAAGTCTTTGAGTGCATTTTGTTTACTCCACTAAGAAACCTTGAAGACGATAAAATCCAAGCCAGCAGATGGAGTGCTTTTGGGGAGCCATTTAAAGAACTGAAAAACTATCTGTTTTATTGCGTTAGATTATCTCTGATGTTATCCTTCAAGTCCAGCACTATCAACTGGTAGATGTTTTCTTCATTAGACAGAAAAAATGCATTACTAGTTTGGCATCTGGATGAAACATTATAGAGGAAAACATCATTAGAATGGTATGCCATTCCAACAATGCATTGCGAAAACATTTTAAAGTAATAGCTCAGTGCTAAATCCTACAAGGTGCCAGGATCCTATGAGGGAACGTGGAAGTGACTTTTGTTCACTCCAAGAGCCATTGTTTTTACAAGGAATTTTCTTTTATTTCAGTATCATCAAAGGGCAATGAACATTAAACTTGTATTTAGCTTCAATTCTATATTTGTCCATTTCCCAGAATATTGTTTTTTCATCGTAGTCTAGCACCACGAAGTTTAGAGTGAAAGTGGGCAGGCAGCAGATATAGACAGAATATAGATCCATAAGAATTTCTGATCTCTCTTACAATTATTTAACAGTGGTTTTGTTTTTGTTTCTTTGTTTTTTAAATAGCTAACTGGACAATCATATCACTTATACCATATAACTGACTAGTCAAATATGATATCTGAATTTTACAAGGGAATTTTCTTAGATGGATAATAATCAAAAACATATAAATCATACACACATCTTAGTTGAATGGCTGTACACTCAGAGAAAATCTGCATTTCATGTTCTTTCCCTACAGGGAAGTCTTTTTCATGTGGAAAATGAATCATGTTGGAAGGAGACCTAAGGCAGAGACACAGCTGTTCTGATAATTTTGAATAATCTTGTCACATATAGTATCAACTTCCAGATATGTTTATATGTTTTGCATGTTATATATTTATTGCGAAGATGCAAATTTAACTTGCCTACTTACTTCTGATGCAATGGTTAAATATGCTAGTTCCAAATATTTGTTAAAATCATCATCAGTTACGTTCGAATTTTCTTTTGCAATTGTTAAATGTCAATTTTTTAAAGTTATGATCAGTAATTATGACATATTACGGGGGAAACAGACTGAAATTTGACTTGCAGATAAACTTCCATTGATATGGCTAAGTGTATGTGTACCTCTAACTTCTATCAGCACCATTTATTTATATCAGTGGGAAATGGCCTCTTGGGGACAAGATCAGCTTTTATTTTCCTCTGTGTACACCACAGGTTCTGAAACATGGAAGTTTTAACCATGCTTTGCTTTATAAATGAGCAATGATATTGCTAGTTTCTCCACTGCCTTTCATTACTTTCCTAAACTCCTGTCATGATGTAGACTCTGGTTTCCCAGAGCTACACAACCTCCCTGCACATCTAGGGTATTTCCCTTGTTTGCTTGCTTTGTAACAGGCCCTATATAACAAGACGACTTAGGCAGGGCAGATCTTTCTTATTTTTTTGATCCCACCGCTATATACCAATTATAAAGGGACAAGGCTTATCAGGGTATTTAAAACCCAAAGTCAAAACTGGAATAATTTTCTGGCCGGAAAACCTCTTGAAAGACCACTGGCCACCAATATTAAGCCTTTGGTTTACTTGAGGTATCTTAGGCAAGAATGTGCTGGATTCGCACTCAGGCTTGTGTACTGAGGTAACACTGAAGATATTACTTCTTTAAGATGTACGCCGCTACCATTAGACATTTGATTACTGCAGAAAACTGCTTTAAAACTTCTCTGACAGAGGCACATGTGAGGCAGATGTGTTGAACAATAAAACAATGATGTTTATTTAAGAGAACTTGAACAAAATAGGCAATAAGCTTAGTGGTTCAGAAATATTGGTATAAAAGCGTTTGGTTCCTTTAAGCAGTTCGAACCTTAGTTGTAAATAACACTCCTTTCTCTCTCCAGGAATTACTGACAGGATTTCCTCTCTGCCTAGCAATTCTAAACTCCACTACAGGTAGTACTTCCCTGGATCTATCTCTCCACTCCTCCACCAACTATCTTCCCTAATAGCTGTAAAATCTTCTCACTAGCTTACTCTGCTTCCCTATTCTCTTCTCCACTCCAGACTCCTAACTCCTTCTTCTTTAACACACTGACTCCAACTCCCTGACAGGGTTTTTAAATGCCCCCTTCAAGTCATTTTTCCCCTTTTCCTAAGTTAGGCTCCGCCCTCTCTCTTCCAGCCAATCCTAACTCCCCTCGGGGCGCAGTGAAAAATATTATTCCACCCTGCTGCTTTCGGACTCTAACACTACAATAACTTACAGTGTTGCTAAGTTTTGTGCTGCTGCACTTAAAATCAGACGGTTGATGACTGATACCGTTGGGCAACTCCCTGCTGGGAATGCAGTTAGAGCAACATATTGCAACTGAAATGCTACTAGACTCGCAGTGTGCCCCTCCCTACCCCTTTAGTGCCCCCCACCAGTGTTTTCGACCTCTCTCATCAACCACTCCCCTCCCCCTTCGGTTCCATACCTGTTACAATATCCTGTCTTTTAAAATATATTTTATACTGATTTCTAATCTAATTTTAAATAACTGTTTACTGGAGAGTTGTCCTTCCCCTCTTAGGGCGCTTGTGCCTGCTTTGTGCTGGTCAGTGACCGTAATAAAGTTGTGTTGTTGTTGTTGTTGTCGTCCCCTCATTTCCCTCCAAGCTTACTCCTAAGCACGCCCCCTTCAGGAAATGAGATCCAAGATGGATGCCCCCAGGCACCCTTCTAAAATTGCTGGCGAACTTCCTAGGCCTACTTTTCCAGGCTTTACCAAGCCTAACAGGTAGGGAAATCATCACATCCTATGGCAGTTGCTGGAATTTAAGGAGGGTCCAGATGACTGGACTCATCTCCCAGGGTGAGTTAACTATCCACCTAAGGAACTCCTGTATAGATTACCTTTAGTATCCACTAAATTTACTTATTACTCGCAGTGTGTACGATTAAGAAGGCATGCTTTTACCTTTAGTTTAAAATTTTCACACCAAAAGTTTATTGTGTGTGAGTATGTGTTCTCTGCAAGATTGTCAACACTTTCCAAACAATTCAGAACACATTCATGTTCAATTCCAGTGATGGTAATTTTGTTGACAAGTAGTGGATAGAAGAAAAAAAGAATTTCGTGCAAGATGAAAGTCTTGTTTTAAGAATTTTTTGCCTGTCTATTTCACTGCATCCTCCTAAAGGCCCAATGCTATTTAATTTTAAGCAAATGGTAGAAGGATTTTTTTTGTAAGATATAGTAACTTCCCTAGAGGGTGGAATGAAGCATGTGTTTGCTTCAGGGAGTATACAGTGACAGGATTTATCACAAGTTTTTTGGACCAGATAATTATGTTTGATAGCACATCTGGCAGTATCATAAAAACTTGAAATCCTAAGCTATTACACAGGAATTACTTTTGTAAATCATTTATGAATATTACTGATGTAAGCCTATCCTGTGCATTGGAATAGTGACTCAAGGACAAAGAAGAAGGCAATGACTTCCTTTTCCCTTCAGGGCTCAACTGACTGTGTAACTGTTTCATCATTTTAAATTTGAAATTGCTGTGCTTAATAAGCGGTTGAGAATAAACAGATGCAACTCAAGATTCATTTCTGTTATTCCCTAAACAGACAACAAGGACACATCATTCATAGCCAAGGCAGGTGTTGGTGTTTCACTTTTAAATGACATATTGTAAGTAAGGCTGCAATACTTATATGCATTTCACAGGGAGTAAATTTGACTGAACTGTGGGACTTATTTCTGAGGAGACATGCACTATAAAACTTTCAAACAAAGTGACACATAGAAATATCTGAACATACAGAAGGAAGGAAAAATGACATTTATTATAAAATAAAATTCACTACCAAAAAAATGCTGGGTTTTAATTCAGCTGTTAATTCCAAATAGAGTAAACTTACTGAACCAGTGGGATTTACTTAAGTGCTGGTTTATTATTCAGCAACTGTTTCTAATTTCTTTGTTTCTTTTCAAGGCAACAGGGAATGCACTTCAGAAATTTATGTTTTCAGATGTGGTCCTGGATCTTCTGCTATTAAAGGGATCACCAGCCATTTCAGCAGAGAGCTAAGTTTTTTCACCCCAAAATGAGTGAAAATGGCATACTCCTAAATTCCAGATACACAAAGTTTCCCCATCTGTTCAAAACAGACAAGCAGACAGTGTTAAAAGGAGAACTAGTCCAAAGATTATTCTTGGTTATAACAGACCTAGCAGAAGTACTGGACATTTCTGACGCTGGCCAGGTTTTTTTTTATAGATATGTGCAAGACTAAATTGGAGTGGCAGTGATGGGTAGGTATGCATAATCATTAGAATACACATATGTCTGAATATGTCTAAACACATGCATGTTTAGCAAAGGTGAAATAAATTTGAAAACATTCAGATATCCAAAGTAAAACACATTTATCATTAGTTATGCCTAAACTAAAAAAGGTACATAGTCACATGCCATAAAAATCTGGGGGCCCTAAATGTCTCTAAATAATCTAAATTGTGGAGGCTATCATGAATACTTGGTTACTAAATCCTCTCAGATGCTCTGGCCTTTATTTTTTGCCCTGTATTTTTTGGCTGTATTTTTTGGCTATTATTCAGAATTTTGTGAAATAGCAACTGGCTCAGCATTTATGTTTGCATCTTTTTAAAAACAAACAAACACTAATCAATTTCAGGCCCCTTTCAGACTGCATCAATCATGTGAGGGCTGGGGCAAGGCCACTATTTTTTGATGTTATTGCCAAGGAGGCAGAGCTAGACCTCAATCATGGCTTCAATATAAGGCCAATGTAAGTATTATGACAAAGAGCTTATATACAACAGGGAACATGAAGCTAATTAATTTAGCTCTCAAACTTGATTCTGTAGGACATACACTCAATTATGCAAGCTTGAGTCCTCATGTTTTCTTTTGCTGGTCAGTATTTTCATAATCCCACCATCTTGTTGGTTCATTTTCTACACTGGGTGGCCTCTGAAATAAGCACCACCCACATTGTTCCTACTGTTCGCATCTGAAAGCTACCTAAAGGCTTTGCCAATCATATTTTCAAGAAGGCGTAGGCAAAACATGTTTCTGTTTGCCACTCTCCTCTGCCCCCCTCAAACTGTCAAACTTGATGTACAATTACTTCAACTTGAAAGCAATGCATATGTGAATAGCTTTCTTTTTGCCACTGCACTAACACGTTTTGGCAAAGGCTGGAGCAAATGCAACATGTTTAAGGTAAGTTGCTCACACTGGCTTCACGGGGAGTCAGTGCAACCCCAGAACTTGTTCAGCTCCATTTCAAGAGAATCAACTTATGAATCTTTCCATACTCCATCATTTCGTTTTCTTTATTTTTGAAAGGTTTTACATGGTTCTAGAATTGAAAGCTAGCAGAAAGAATAATTAGCACATGTGAACTTATTGCAAGCTGACTTGGTTAGAAACAGCTTCAATCAACACAAGGTATACCCCCAAGCATACTGCTGAATAGACCAGAAGGTTGAATAATACCAGCTTCTGCTTTGTTAGTGCATGACATGGTCAACTAATCGCTCTGAAATAATAATGTTTAAATCTGACTACTGTGTTTCTTTTATTGCTTTAACATTGATTTAGAGTTCACCTTTATGGAAAGGTAATATTTTCCCTTCCACCAACCTTTATAACACGATGACCAACCTCATAATTATTAAGTATTTTTCTAATGTTGACTGGATATAAAAACAGAAGTTAAGTCATAAAGGTTGAGGTTAAGACGTCAAAGCTATTAGTATCATCAGTGGAATTAAATCTCCACCGTGTATCACCTGTGAGCCACTTATGCTTGTAAAATTAATGTGCTCAAAAGTGCTGTGAGGTGACTTGTGATCAAGGCTTCCCTTATTTGTCTGGATGATCACAGCAGTGATATATCATAAGGTGATGCCCTTCCTATAAGGCATTGCTAATCCGGCATCTTAGTAGAAGAAGAATGGGAAACTGCACTCCAGACATGATATATCAGTCATTTAAGTTTCGAGAAAATAGTTAAGAGTAGAAACTAACAAAATAGAGAACCAGGTACAAACTATACCAGTAAGATGTGTGCATTGATTGCGCAGAGGGAAGATGCACAGTTTTGCTACAGTTTCCACCGTTCTCAATGTTCACGGTGAAGGTATTCTAAATGTTATAGTCCAAAAGGGCAAAGTTTCAAAGATCTGGGAATATGTGAGCCTTCTTAAATGCAAAGGTAACTGCTAAAAACTCACTGATGACAATATTTTAGTGACAAAAAAGCCCACAAAGCTTCCAGCAATCACAGCTGATAATGATTACAATGGTATTCTCCCTGGCTCCCTTATGCCAATTTCCCTTTTCAGTCCCATGACCTGGTATTTTACATCCATTTTTGACATCAAGTACAAGCAGCAGTAAGGAAAGTGGTGATACATGGGCAAAAGCCCAATCCCCATCACAAACAACTGATTTCTATCAGAAGACTTACAAAGCAATGAAAAGATACAACAGCTCAATGTCCAAGTATCCTAAAGTCAATTTCAATGTCAAACAACAACACAAGTTCCAGAGCAAAAGCCCTCTTAAAGCTGGTTGCCTAACACATAATCTATGTGCTGATATGGTATTAGCTAGCTACTCTATAAGCTTTTGTGAGATCTGTGTTAATGAAGTAATTGAGTACTCAAAGTCATTTCAAACAGCATAAAACATATCCTGATTCCAATACAGCAGACTACTATTTCAGCCTAGAATATAATTCCTTAATCTTGATGTCATCTAGAAGTGTTAGGAATTTAACTACCATCATTCAAAGTTAAGATGGCCAACGATCCAGAAGAGTGATTCCAAAATTTGAGTTCTTTATTATTGAACTTTCATAATCCCTGACCACTGGGCCATGTTCTGTAGGTTTCTGGGAACTAAAGTCCAATAACCAAAGTTTGAGAATCATGTATCTAGCAGATTATGCTTCACTGAAAGCAAAAGAGATACAGGTATATTTGAAGGAAGAAAAAAACAGCATTCATTATAACATTTAAGTTTTACTGAACACATCCATATTTCACAGCTATGTCTGTTGCTTGGGTGTCAGCCAACCTCAAGTGTCTTTCTCTTCTTGAGAGCCATGTAGTCAGAATGCTGGCATAAGATCAGAAGATCTTCAAATCTTCTCTCAAATGTGAATTTCAGTGCTTGGCACTGAGCCAGCTGCTCTCCTTCGACTTACCCTTCTTTGTGGTTTGTTATAAGTGTCTGTACATACTACTTTGTGGAAAAGTGCATATTAACATAATAGACATATTGTAATATTAGAAAGCAGTGGCATAAGGGATATTTGAACAAGCATGGATAATCAGAAAAATACCATTACTAGTATTTCATTTTGATGGATTTGTAGAGCAGAGCATTCAATACTATTTCCTTTATTATAGTCTAGATGAGTGTTTTCAAAAACTGAAACATACCATAAACTACAGCTCTAGAGACATGCTTTCTATAAATATGAAATAATAAAAAGCTCTGTCTTCAAACAGAGCTACAAATCCAAAACAACAAAACAGAGACACCCAAAACATGGCTCACATATAAAGGGACACCAAGAGGTATATACATCAAGTTAAACTTAGCAGAACATTTTAAACAATTCAAATATGCATGTGAGTTGAAGACTGGAATACTATTTCTATCACTAGGGGCAGAGTTCCTTAAATGATGCATAAATTTACAGTTGATTTGGTTGAACCCCTTTGAAATAAGTTCCACTAACAGGGGCTATAGGTCTGTTCCACCCTGCACAAGCATGCATTGTGTCAATCAATCACTTGGGGACATCTAGAAGTCCACAATAACAGGAAGTACACTTGGAACCTTTACCATTATCCACATAGGCTGGCTGGGCAATGTATCTTCAGTTTGGAAAGCTACGTAAGTTAACTTGAAGATTTTGGTGTATCAAACTAAGGCTATTACCATGCAAAACTAGATACTCTGACTATCCATTTTTTAAAAAAATTAAATACTGGATGACATGCCTAATCATCAGTGTAGAAATGAATAAATAAAATAAGACTGACCAAAGTTTCAGTACTTACTTGCTGGAGATGGCGTGCTGTATCCATTTGTTGCTAGATTACCTTGAATGCCATGAAGAGTTGAAAGAGAAAGTCCACCAATGACAGGAGGAAAAAGTAATGGGTACGATGGTGTTGGATAGTGAGTCATACGTCCATTGACTGTTGGTACCGGACATGTGCGGCTGCTAGTTGTCATGATATTGTCAACTCAAAAAAACCCAGTCAAGACCAGTACTCCATAGAAGCAAGAAAACAAGATATCAGGTCCAATGACACAGCTTGAGAAAGCAACTCATCTGATGATTCTCTTTTTTTCCTCACTGCTGAATTCTTCCAATCATTTCCCTGGTACATTCCTGCTGTGACGACAGTACTTGTTTTGTTTTTCTTATTTGATCACATATAAGAGACTGTTCAGCTGCTGTTTCAAGTAGTTGTCTTTTTTCCTCCTGGAGCAATAGATTCACACTACTGCTGCTTGATGAAGTGCTCTGCAGTTGGGGAAAACAACCACAAATAACAAAGGCTAGCAACTTTGGAAATGAATCTCCTCATTAATTAAGTAGCAAGAAGAACAGCTGAATTAGGATACGATCAAGCAGATCCCAAGTTGAGATAATCAATGTCAACAAACATTGATACTATTTGTTCAGCTCTGTGCACAAATGTATATACAAGTATGCACAGAACTGACAATTTAAAAGAAAGAATACTTAGAATACAATCCAAAATGATGCCTCTCAGAATCAACAGGCCCCATAACTCTCAGAAACCAATGCATTAATGGAAATGTAATATTAAAAAACTTTTGAAACCTCTGATATTTTCACACACTCATATTCCCCATATTGCCTTATGTAGAGCACCTGCTCTCTCTCTCTATATATATACTAGCTGTACCCGGCACGCGTTGCTGTGCCCTTTTTAGGAGATGCGAGAAAGTCCAATCATCCACGGTGTGCCCTCCTCTAAACTGCAGTTGGATGGAGTGTGGGTCATGGGGGGCATGGTGTGCCAAGTTGAGTCTTTATCGGTCTTGGTTCTGGGCCGCAGTGGTCTGTGGGGAATGATGGGTTTTGAAGTACTACAAATCCCATTTTCCATGGTGGTATTTTAAGTCCCATCATGCATGGTCGGGGCTCTGTGTGCCAAGGTAGGTTACTGTAAATTCAGGCCATACACAATGTCCCATGAGCTGAGGCCTAGTGTAGCACAGCAGTTCTCGTTTGTGCCTGGGGGGCAGGGGACAGGACCCGGGGTCCCATTGGCATTGGGGCCTGCAGCAGCTGAGATAGATTCCGAAGAGGATTTGGAAGGGTTAGCTGAAGGAGAGTTTCCCATCACTGGGCCTCTCTCTCCCACAGAAAGCCTGGTTTGGGATGAAGGTTGGCCTGACCCTTACGAAGAGATAGATTACCAGGTGCAAATGGAAAGCAGTGATAGCGAAACCTATGAACGGCCGGGGGGGGAGAGGTTCACAAGACCCTTTAAGTGAAAACATGGAAGAGAGCGGCTGGGAAGAATCTAGGGAGGAGAGCTCTCATGAAGATAGCGCAGCAGATGTTGGCAGGCAAGGCCGCACTTTCGATAGGAGACGGGACATCGAGACTAGCAGGAGGGGATGGTTTCATAGCCTAGACAGGCCGAGGTCCGTTACCAGAGATTGAGACGATGAAGCCTAGATCGTCGGGGACCGCGGCAGAAGGATTAAGTATAGGATCCGTGGGAACGGATCCTCAGTACTCGGCCACGTCTCATCTGAGCAGACGTGTAGCGAAGCTCGACCACTGAGCCAAGCCGGGCTAGTGGCCTACTCAAGCCTTGTTTTGTACCTTGCAACTTTGCTTTGTTCCTTGATCCGCTTTGCTGAGCGGCGCCTTGCCAAGCCTTTGGAAACTTACCACGTGTTTGGAACTATTGCACCTATTGCCTTTGGATTTGCTTTTGCTATGTTTATGGACATTATACCTTTTGAACTTTTGCTATATATTCAATAAAGTAGTTAGCCTTCAGTCCGTCTCTGTGTGTGTGATTCAGGGGCCGGTCAAGTCCGTGCATCGTGACACCTAGTTAGGAACAGCAAGTTAATGAAGCCTTACTGTCAATTCAGGCCATACACAATGTCCAATGAGCTGAGGCCTAGTCAGGAGAATCAAGTTAATGAAGCCTTACTGTCAATTTAGAGCGTAAACAGCTTCCCAGTAATTGAGGGCTAGTTAGGGAAATCAAGTTAATGAAGCTAATGAAGTTAATCAAGTTAATTTTGGGCGTGGTCTGTGATTTTTCAGTTGGAAGTGTTTTGGGTGTTTGTGTTGGGGATTGGCAGTTTATTATGGATTGGAATTTTCATGTTGGCTGGCTAGTGCAGCAGTTATGCAAATCCGCCCTTATTGGCAGCCAATCATGTTGTTCAGAATGTAGAGGCTGGGTGAGTCTTTGGCTGCCCCAGAGGATGCTGGTAAATGTAGTTTTATTTTTACTCGTTGTTTTGGGGGCCTTTTAGGTTTTGGGGGGGAAAGTTTCTTTGCTACAAACGTACCTTGCTTGAGGCCTATTTCTGTTGGCAAGTATTGTGTTTCTGCGTTGTAAGGTTTCTTTGTTTGAGGGATACATCACATGACGTGAACTCATTTATATAATAGATATATTATTTATTTATTTATTTATTATTTCAACTTATATGCCACCCTTCCCGAAAAGGCTCAGGATGGTTCACAGCAATGAACAACAAAACACAACATACTTGAAAACATAATAAAAACAGATTAAGACCAGAGTAGGGGTTACAGCTTAGAGATTGAACGCCTGACAGAACAGGTTGGTCTTACAGGCCCTCCGAAAAGCCTGTAGATACAGAAAAAGTGCGCTGCTGCATCGATGACAAGCAGCAGATCTTAAGTGATGGAACCTCTAGTAGGTTTTGATCCATGGACCATAGTGGTCTCTGGGAAACATGCAGGGAAAGGCGGTCCTTCAGGTACACTGGCCCCTGACCATTCAAGGCCTTAAAGGTTAGCACCAGCACTTTGAAGGCAATCCGATGCTCAATAGGGAGCCAGTGCAAGCGCTGTAGGACTGGTGTGATGTGACACGATAGTGTCACTCCAACCAGCAGTTGAGCCGCAGCGTTTTGCACCATTTTCAATTTCCGGATTACCGACAAAGGAAGGCCAATGTAAAGGGCGTTACAGTAGTCCAGTCTCGAGATGACCGTGGCTTGAATTACCGTGACCAGGTCGTCACCGGAAAGGTAGGGTGCCAGCCGCCTTGCCTGGCGCAGGTGGAAAAACGCTGCTCTGCTCACAGTGGAGACCCGAGCCTCCATCGTCAGCAGAGGGTCCAGTTGGACCCCCAGGCTTTTAACCAGAGGCGATGGGCTAACCACCTCACCATCCATTATTGGCGACCGGAGCTCCCCCCGCCCCGGGCGACCCAGCCACAGGACCTCCGTCTTCGACGGATTCACCTTCAACCTGCTGGCTTCCAGGCACTGATGGAAATAATTGGGTACAGAATCCGTCCGGCCTTCCATCCTCAGCACCAGCTGGGTGTCATCAGCGTACTGATAATACTCCAGACCAAAACTACGCACCAGTTGGGCAAGTGGACGCATATAGGTGTTAAATAATAGAGCGGAGAGGATAACCCCTTGGGGGACCCCGCAGTTAAGGGGGACCCTTTCTGAGACCATTACTCCCCTCTCCACTCATTGTCCCCGATCTTGGAGAAAGGAGGCCGTCCATTTAAGGGCGGACCCCCTAACTCCCATCATGGCTAAACGGTGGATCAATAAAGAATGGTCAACTGTGTCAAATGCTGCCGTGAGGTCCAATAACACGAGCAGTGCTGACCCGCCTTGGTGCAACTGGCAGCGCAGCTGGTCTGTGATAGAGACCAGCACAGTCTCTGTCCCGTGCCCAAAGCGGAAGCCGGACTGGAAGGGATCTAATCCGGCTATATCGTCCAAGAACTGCTGCCACTGTCCCGCTGCTGCCCTCTCAATCATCTTGCCCAGAAACGGTAAGTTCGAAACTGGGCAGTAATTGGAGGGAACCGAGACATCTAGACCCGTTTTCTTCAGCAGCAGACTGAGAGACAATTTTCACAGGTATTAAGACCAATTGTCAACTGAACGTCTTTTAACTCTAAATTAACTGCTTCTGATATAATATATTCAGAGTTGTTTTTTTAAAAAACTCTGGAAAATAAATTGCAACTACAATTAAAAAAATAGCTATAGTATCTAATGCTAAGACGTCTACGGAGCAAGATATCTATAGCAAATTTCACATTATGAGTTTCATTGAATCATATGAGTTAAAAGACCTCACATGGGCCATCCAGTCCAATCCCCTGCTATGGAGGAAAATCAAAGTACACCTAACAAATGGCTATTCAGCCTCTGTTTAAAAGCCTCTAAAAAGGAGCTCCAACACACTCGAAGGCAGAGAGTTCCACAAGAGCTCTTGCAGTCAGAAAGTTCTTCCTCAGGGAGCAGGGGAACTTGTCATTAAGTGCTCCGCATCACCCACATGGCCCCCTTCCCCATCACATGGGGGGACACTATCACTGCCCAGCTTTCCCTCTTACTGTCCCCAGTTTAGTTAATGAGAACACGGGTAGCCACCTGTGTGCTCAGGGCTCTGTCCCACGATGCTGCCAGGACAGAGCCTGGATAGAGCTCAGCCAGAAGTAGACCTGGGTCATGCGATGGGCAGCATTCTAGGATGGAGTAAAAGCCCCATATGATGAGGTCGCTAGTTTCTAGGATAGTAGTAAGCAAGCATGCTCCTGCTAATTTATGGCACCACTTCAAGTATTTAAACATGCTTATAACGGGGGGAGGAGCCAGCCATGGACAGGTAAAGACGTCTCCATTCCAGCTCGAGAACAAATCTACAAATAAGCAGTGAAAAGCAATTAAAATGAACCGATAAAGAGAACTGGATATATTCTTCTTGGATCGGAAAGAAGGGGGAAACCGGTGGAGGACTTAATGTGAAATAACAAGCCTTCAAAAGGTAAATAAAAGCTTATAATTAATGAAGACCGATCAGTGGATTGAAATTGAAAGTGCCATTTAGAGAGAACAGAAGATAAGCAGAGGGGAGTGAAGGCTGCAAATCTGCAAACTGAGAGCAAACTGAGAGCGGCTCAAGGTCTCCTCTGTTTTGCAACAACTATAAGCCAGAGAGTCTGTTTGCAAGAATTACAGGCAAAGCATAATGCAAAGTTAAGACTTTCTTTTTGGCCATGCAGAGTGAAATAAACTATTTAACTAAGGCTCTATAAACTTTATAACTAACTAACTGGAGGGCAGAGTTGACTGTTGTCTGAATGAGAAGGAAGGAACCAAAACAAAAGAAAAGCCCTCCAGATAGGAAGCCTCTCTGGGTGCGAACAAAACCTTCAGATAAAGTAGTTGCAAGGCTGCAAAAGGTGACCCCAGACAATTAAGACAATTCAGAGAAAATGAGAAGAAGCCCTCCAGCAACTAAGAGCAGACAGTTACAACGTACGCCCCCTTCTACCTTTACACCAACTTCCACATCGCTCCCCTCCCTACCTACAGGAGAAGGAAGTAGCGGGAAGAAAGAAATGGATAATAATCAGCTGTTAAGCAAAATAACAGAAATAATAAAAGAAGAGAGTGACAAGACAAAAAGGGAAATGAGCCTGATGTTTGAAAAAGAAAGAGAGATGAGAGAACAAGAGAGACATTCAAGCAATGAAATTGGAAATTCAAACCAACTCCAAAGAAATGAGAGAACAATTGGATGCAGAAAGGAAAATCTCAGATGACAAATTTCAGGCCATACAAAGTACCTTACAAACATTAAATGGAGAGATACAAACAATAAAATCAGAAGCTGAAAAGAATAAAAAAGAACAGAAAGCACTCAAACAACAAATTCAGCAAAATGACAATAAACTTTCAGATATGGAAAAAAGGTTTGTGTACATGCAAGACAACCAGAGAAGGAATAATGTTGTAATTAAAAACTATCCAGAAGGGAAATAGAGAGAAGATTTGAAAACTGAAATATTGAAGTGGTTGCAAAAAGTTACTCCAATGTTAAACTGGACAGAAATGGACCTAGAACGAGTTCGTCTTCTGGCTGGAAGGAATAAAATAACACCAAGGAATATAAAAATTCGGGTTCATAATTTTGCAAAAAAAGAAGACTTGATGAAAATACTGAGGAAGAACGCAGAGAAATTGAAGATGGGAAAAACAAAGTTGGAAATATTTAATGACTACTGCTCCGAAACGAAAAACTAGAGATACTCAATGAAGCCAATTACGATTCAGCTAATGAACCTGGGGATGCCCAATCTTTCTCCAAAGGAATACTCTTTGTATACCTGGGGATGCTATTGGACAATCTTTCTCAAATTTCAATGGAGAGGCAAAGGTACAGATAAGTTCGACTCTTTGAGGGTCTCAAGGACTTGCATTGCATGTTGCATTTGAAGATATACACAAAAATACAAAATTATATCATTATCATTTTAGCTTGGCATAACAACAAAGCGAGACAGAGACAGAAAGGAAGAAGAGAAAGGAGCTGTGGGAGGAAATATACCAGAGGAAGAAGGAGAATTGGAGGAATTAATCGGCGCTGTCGGAGGAATTGAGATGTAAGAAGAAATTTAGAATCACTGCAATCAAAAATTTAATTATTTTTGTCCTAAATATGAGCACTTGGGGGGAGGGAGACTCTGGGCCATAGGATGACTTTGCCCCCCCCCTCCCCACTTGGGAAGGCCGGGGGCCATGGTTGGGACAAGATGTCCCAAAGGGTGGAAGTGGGGGAAAGGGGGGACAAGGGGAGCAGGGGTAACGGGGGGAAGGGGGATGGAGGGGGAGGGGATTTTAAGGGACAAGGGTCCACAAGGGTTCAAGCCACAAAACAGTCTTTTAATGTAAATCATAACGATGTCCAATAAATTACGAATCTCAACATTGAACACCAGAGGCTTAGGGACAGTAATTAAAAGAAGGAGGATCGAAACTCTACTGAAGAAAGACGCAGCGGACGTTATCTTCCTACAGGAAACTCACCAGAATAAACTGGGTTCGAATGAACTAAAATCGAGTTGGATAAGAAGCTATGAAAAATCCTTTGGGTCGTCAAAATCAAGAGGTGTAGCCATAATAATTGCAAAGAAATGTAATTTTGTAATAAATAAGGTGTTGAAAGATGATGAAGGTAGATATATAATAATGTATGGGGAAATAGGGGAGGATAGATATGTATTAGTAAATGTATATGCACCAAATGTAAAACAGCAAGAATTTTATGAAAAAGTACTAGGTCAGATAGATAATTATCACCAACAATATGTAATATTTGGAGGGGATTGTAATTGTTATATGGATTTAAAAAAAGATAAATGACAAAAATTAGAAATAGTGAAACAACGGATTTAAGTAGAGTGATGAATAACTGGCATTTAAAGGATGTGTGGAGAATGGTAAAGGGAGAAGGAAAAATATACATACTACTCGGCTGTACATAAAGTTTATACGAGAATAGATTATATTTTTGTTTCTAAAAACATGTTAAGTAAATTGTTAAATGCTGATATTGGAAGTATCAAGATTTCAGATCATGCTCTGGTGTCAATTGAGATTGCTTTGAAATGTGATTATGATAAAATGAGGAGGTGGAGACTAAATACAAGAATTTTAAACCATAGAGAGATTGTGGATAGAGTGAAATCAGAATGGCAAGAAACTTGGGATTTTAATGGAAGGGAAGTATCAAAAGGAGTATTATGGGACACAATGAAAGTGGTGGCGAGAGGGTTATGTATAAAAGAGACAATTCATCTCAAAAAAAGGCGAGAAGAAAGGGAAAAAAATTAGAAAAAGAAATAGATGAGTTGGAAAAAAAGTATATAATAAAGAGAGAGACACAAATTTATGCAAGGTTGAGAGCTAAAAAAGAGGAATTGGAAAAAATGGAAATAGATGAAGTACAAGGAAATTTAATATATTTAAGGAGGGAATTTTTGAATTTAGCAATAAGAACTCAAAGATGCTAGCCAAATCCACACAAAAAAAGAAAACGGAAGGTATAATAAGTACGATAAAAGATAAAACGGGTAAAACATGTAGATCTATGAAAGAAAAATTGAAGGTTTTTGAAGAGTTTTACAAGGAATTATACCAAACAAAAGCCAGCTCCATAGAAAAAATTAGGAAATATGTGGAGGAAAATTGGGAGAGTAGGTTGGAGGAGAATGACAGCACTGTGGGACAGAGCCCTGAGCACACAGGTGGCTACCCATGTTCTCATTAACTAAACTGGGGACAGTAAGAGGGAAAGCTGGGCAGTGATAGTTTCCCCCCATGTGATGGGGTAAAAGCCCCATATGATGAGGTCGCTAGTTTCTAGGATAGTAGTAAACAAGCATGCTCCTGCTAATTTATGGCACCACTTCAAGTATTTAAACATACTTATAACATCTCCTCTCAACCTTATCTTCTGCAAGCTATAAGCTACTCTTTCTTTCTTTCTTTCTTTATTCGATTTCTTGGCCGCCACTCTCAGGTGGCTCGGGGCGGCTCACAATTCAAACAGTAGATAATACAGTAAAACATTAAAAGCATTAAAACATTACACAATTAGGACATTAATAACAGTACTTAACTGGAGATTTCCAGGCTAAATCAACTTGGTTAGGCCAGTTTAGAGTGTAAAGGCCTGTCGGAAGCCACTTCTCACAGTGGATGATTTCCAGACCTTTGATCAGTTTTAGCTTGTCAATATCCCCCTTGAAATGTGGTGCCCAGAACAGACTAAAGTATTCTAGGTGAAGTCTGACCAAAGCAGAATAGAGGAGCACCACTACTTCTCTTGATCTATGCTAGGCATGGGCAAACTTCAGCCCTCCAGGTGTTTTGGACTCCTACAATTCCTAACAGCTGATAAGCTGTTTGGGATTTCTGAGAGTTGAAGTTCAAAACACCTGGAGGGTCAGAGTTTGCCCACGCCTGATCTAGACGCTTTTAATGTAGCCCAAAATCTCATTTACTATTTTTGCTGCTGCATCACATGGTTCATTTTCTTGTGCCCACATTTCTAAAGTCAAGCTGCTAAATCAACATAAATTATTCTGGCACTTTGTCAGCCAGAATTGGGGCTACGATGCAGGAAGACATGGAAATCTGTTCCCAGTTTAAATCTGGTGTTTCAAGGACCTGTCCATGGTGCTGAACCCTATCCTCAAATTAGATTCAACACCTTCAATAATTGCTTTAAATTTCAGAATAAAAAATGGAGTGGATGAATTATCCCACTAGAGCAGGGGTGGGCAACTATTTTTTCCAAGGGGCCACACGAGAGCCAAAAAATATTATGGAGGGCCGCACCTAGAGGCGGAACTACATGCTAATCTACATAATTTATTTATTTATTCACTTACTATATTTACTATATATTACACATCATTAATATTAACATATTAATATATCAAGAAATATTCATATATTATTAGTATTAATATCATTATTATAGTATATATATATAAACATAATATATTGAAATTATAATATATCATATAACATTATATTATATTTATTATATTATTTTATTATTGTTATAAAATTATTATACAATAATAATAAAAACCACTAAAATAAAATAATGCTTCCTTATAGTCCCCTTCTCTGGAGATTTTTATGCAGAGGCCAGGCAGGGGAGGTAAGCCAGGGGCCCTTAGGCGGGCCGGATAGAATCAGCCAAAGGGCCGCATCCGGCCCCCGGGCCGCAGTTTGCCCACCCCTGCACTAGAGGCACCAGCTTTCAAGGACGGACGGAGCCTTTTGAACTGACAGATCTATTTAATAGTACTAACAATCATTCTAGATAAACAAGCGAACTGCTGCCCTTCCATGACAACCAAAGTCTGCTACCTCAGTCTAATTAAAGGTTGAGCTAACCTCTTACAGACTTGTGCATAAATATTCTCATATTAAGAGCAACTTCACATTCCATGATTATTACACTTTAATTTCCTTTTTATTGAAATGGCAGCTTTCTATAGAATCCAGGAATTTGCAATTTCAGGATGGGCAGAAAAAGTCTCAACAGACTACAAGACCTAAGATTCCCCATGGTGCATCTATGACAGAGTTCCACAGTGCTACTGTTTTGTAATGTGAGAGGAGACAATACTTGTCTCTGAACATGAAATGTACCATTTCAGATGGTACAAGAAAGCAGAGCTTGGGCAGCTCCCTTTTTATGACTAAAAGTTTCAGCCTCCTCCAGCCGGCCAGAAACCATTCAAGCTGAAGGATTCTAAAAACTGTAAGAAAGGTAACTTTTCCAAGATTTGCAAAGAAGTAAAAAGGACAGGAGGCACAAACCATTTGTGGTTCTCCCTTGTCCCTCAAACTTTGTTCCAAATGGGACTATAACAGTATAAATCTTAAGATATATATATACTAGCTGTACCCGGCACGCATTGCTGTGCCCTATTTAGGAGATGCGAGAAAGTCTGAGTATGTAAGGGTTGGAAATGATGTTACTTACGGTCTTGGTGGGGTCATGGCTGTGTCGTTGTGGGTTGTTCTGGTGGGTGGGATGTTGAAGTCCTGTGGAGTTGGTGGTGTGTGGTTGGGATGGTGGTTGGAGAAGAGTTTGTGGTGTTGAGTGTTTAGTTTGTTGTTGTGAGTGTGCAGTGGTGGTGTGGTGTGGATGTATGGTGTGTATGTGGGGTGTTTTAGTTGGTTGTACTGTGCAGGTTTCTGTTTAGCAGTGGTATGTATGCGTTGTGTGTGTTGTGTGTGAGTTGTGTAGTTGGTCTGTAGAGGTAGGCATCACGAGTTGTGTGGCTGTCATGTTGTGGGTGTGGTGTTTGTAAATTGGAGGATTGGTGGTGTGTGTTTGGGATGGTGGTTGGAGAAGAGTTTGTGGTGTTGAGTGTGTAGTTTTTTGTTGTGAGTGTGCAGTGGTAGTGTGGTGTGGATGTACGGTGTGTATGTGGAGTGTGTTAGTTGGTTGTACTGTGCAGGTTTCTGTTTAGCAGTAGTATGTATGTGTTGTGTGTGTTGTGTGTGAGTTGTGTAGTTGGTCTGTAGAGGTAGGCATTGCGAGTTGTGTGGCTGTCTTGTTGTGGGGGTGGTGTTTGTAAAGTGGAGGATTGGTGGTGTGTGTTTGGGATGGTGCTTGGAGAAGAGTGTGTGGTGTTGAGTGTGTGGTTTGTTGTTGTGAGTGTGCAGTGGTAGTGTGTTGTGGATATACGGTGTGTATGTGGGGTGTGTTAGTTGGTTGTACTGTGCTGGTTTCTTTTTAGCAGTGGTATGTATGCATTGTGTGTCTGTTGTGTTCTGGGTCTCTAGAGGTAAGTATCGCGAGTTGTGTGGCTGTCATGTTGTGGGTGTGGTGTTTGTTAAGTGAGTGTCTTTTGTTGTGGGTGTCTTTTGTCCTGTGAGTGGTATGTATGTGCTCTGTGCACATAGTTGTGTATCTTCTGCATACTGGCGTTGTGTGGTATTTTGTGCTGGCTTGGTCTTTTGGATTGTGTTTCTCGAGTGTGGTTGTGAGAGTTGTAGTGTCTGGAGAAGTGTGTGGTGTTTTGGTTGATTTTGTTGTTGTGATTGTGTGGCTGGTCGTACCGTGGTCAGTGGTTTGTGGTGATTACCAGTGGTTAGTTTTCGTGGTTTGGCCAGTGTGGGCGAGGCTGAAGGAGCCTGTCCTTTTGGCACTGCGTGTCCTCGGCAGTTCGACTGGCTGTGGTGTGTGGGATACTGTCCTGAGGTGATTTGTTTTGGCGGCAGTTATTTTGGAGAAATTGTCGTGCGCAGGGGGCGGGGGGCGCGGCCAGGCCAGGGGAAGGAGATGGAGTGGTTCTGGGGATGGCAGGGGGCGGGGCCTGGCCGGGGAAGGGGGTGGAGTGGTTTTGGGGATGGCAGGGGGTGTGGCCTCCGCTGGGAAGCGGCGCCAGCATTTTGTGTGGGCCGATGTCGGCCAATGGGATTCGCTGGCGGCCGCGGAGGACGCTGGGAAATGTAGGTTTTTTTCATTGTTGTTTTGGGGGCCTTCTAGGTTTTTTGGGGGGAAAGTTTCTTTGCTAAAAACCTTCCTTGCCTGAGGCCTATTTTTGTTGCCAAGTTTGGTGTCTCTGCCTTGGAAGGTTTCTCTGCCTATGGCAGTCTTTCGATGATGGGTCCTCCTTTATATATATAGATATAGATATATATATATATATACACACACACACACACTTTTTGCCTTTTTAGGCTATGCATAACAAATAAGGAATTAAAAAAATTAAGAACATGCACTCATGTCATAACGGAATATAAAATTATAAAACTAGCTGTAAAAAAACACAATACAACTACTTAAAATACTTTAAAGTATTGGGGATTGAACAGTAACTGATATAGCCAGGTTGCAAATAATACATGGAGAACAAATGTCTTCACCAGCTTTTGGTACATATACGTAGCAATCTGAAATACTTCTGTCCATCTTTCAGCTTTGTGCCCTTTTTCACAGTACAGCATGCTATTTCCCCTGCAAACTGTGTCCCCCCAAACATTTTGTGGTCATGAAGAACATTTACTGGACTGTTTTAGTGAGACATCCACTCCACAAAGGAACCCCATCCCTTTTAAAGAATCTTTGGACCTCCCTTTTGGGAGCCAGTATGGTGGAGTGCTTTGAGCGATGGACTACAACTCTGGAGACCAGGGATCGAATGCATCCTTCGGCATGGAAACCCATTAGGTAACTTTACCAAGTCACATTCTCTCAGCTTCAAAAGAAGGCAAAGGTAAACTTCTCTGAATACTCTTGTCAAGAAATCCTCATGATAGGTTTGACTTATGATCGCCATGAGTTGGAAATGACTCAAAGGCATGCAACAGCAACTCATGTGTGTGATTGGTGTCAATTTGGCAACACTGAAAAGACAATCATTCATACTGGAAGCAGAAAGAATAACAAAAGGCACTAGAAAGCCTCATTTGAAGCAACACATTATGTGCGGGTACTACTTCAAACATAAACACATGTACACCAGTATTCTGGAACATTTTCATTAAAAATAGAAATTTTAACACAGTCAGGTTTCTTTCAATGTCAGGTCCCCAATCATTGCAGTAAAATGATTTCTATATATCAAAATGAAAAATTTATATATCTTGTTTTTACTTTTCCTGAAACAGTTAGCAAATTGAAGTGATACACACACAGTTCTTATAACAGCCTTATAGGGACCCCCCCCCCTCTCTCTCTGTTGCTTTCTTGCTAGCTCTCTCCAACGTTGTCAATTTCTCTTTTCCTTTTTCCTTTGAAGGATCAGTAAAGAATAGGAAATACGATTAGATAGCAGCAGGAACTCAAATGAGCAGTACTAACAAATTAATGTGAATCTGCCTCCCTGCCTGCCATATTGCATAGATGCAAAGTATTCCTCAGTCAGGAAAAGTAAGAAAGTCTATGATTAATTCCAATAATACTATAGAATCCTTCATACGTATAGGTATTACATTATCTTTCAGTGCCCCATAATTATGTAATAATGTAGGTATATCCTCAATATTAATTAAGGCCCTATAGATGTTCAAGTTATTCACTGTTGTAATGGGCATGGCAGTAAGAACCAGTTCACTGAAATGATACAGAACTGGTCTCGTCTAGAATTTTCAAGCAGAACTATTATTGTCTTCAAAAGATAATATCCTGGAAAGTGAGCAGCCAACCAAGTCTGGCCAGGCACTCTAAAAATGTTTGATGGCAATGATTTTGTCTCTTCTCAGCAAGTTAACTAAATAGTTCAATCAGATAAAGAAGCACAACTCTAGTAGAGAAACAGGAAGGTTCTAAGAGTATAGGGTTGCAAGATCACAGAAGTAAGAACAACTCAAAGGCCTAAACCAGCAACACGTCTATTTGAAGAATCTGAACATCTGGTGCAAAGTATATTTTGATTTCCCAGCTACTGAATCAGTGAAAACAAATTATTAGTAAAATAATTACAGTACCAAAATATAAAAATTGGGCAAAATTGACATATAAAACAATAACATAGAAGAGTAGGCTGTAATCTTTACTGTTAAGACATTCAATGCAATCTCCCTCCCTAAAATTAGATGAGATGAAAGAGTCTATATGTATCGATGGACCTGTCCCCATCTGTCATGTTATTGCTGCCTATCACTTGAGGCCTCCATGAGCATCTCTACATATGTAAGGTTGACTATGTAATTCTAAACTTCATTTTCTTAGGGATTTAATCATGTGAATAACATATATTGGGAAGGGGAAAAAAGCTTGGAAGTCCTATTGTTCAAATTATCGCTCCCAAAATCCACCAACTAGCATGATTCTCTCCTACCCGGCCATGGTAGCCTCAAGATTCTAGACATTATAATCCATACAATGACTTTTTAATAATTCCAGTTTGTCAAAAAGACAAAGAAGGCAGGACTTTTCCTTTTCCCCCTGACTCAATTACAATCACACCAGGGTTAAATTTTTGAATATGACTTATCATTTAATCAAATCCTAAGTATTTGATAGTGGATGGGGTTGACAACATGGCAAAGAAGGCAGTCTTTGTACCAACAGTTACAAAAGATATATGCAGCTTGTGGCATTTAATCAATGAAACCTACATCAAGGTCACCTATACTGAATGATCCAGAACTTGGGAAATAAAATACAGCTTAAGAAACTACACTTTCAGCTGCATTTCTGTTATCCACTAAGATGCAAGGCTCAGCAGAAATTATCAAAATGTGCATAGCCAGTGGCTTTTGCAGCTATTTCAAAGAGAGAAGAAATATGCCTGAGTTATTATGATCTGTGAAGGTGGCATCTTATATATTTGAATTTTTAAAATGTGGTCTCTTTTATTTTTCAGCATGTATTCAAAAATATCTAGTAGCATGCTTTGAACTTGTGCTGCCAAAGCATAAAAAGGGACAACTTGACTTATTTCAAGTCAAAGTATAATTCTTACAACTTCCATTTATTCTAGCAACTCATCAGAGGTCTAATTTTAGAAAGAAGTCTATCATGAAAGAGTTCATGCTAGATGTATCTCAGTCAGGATACTTTATTTCAGTTGTGTGTTTTCTACGACAACCTCCATAAGACACAATGATCAAGTGTTTCTGGGCACCATAGTAGAAAATGTATGATGTGTACCATTTTGCCCACTCAAGACTAAACAACTGCAGGTATAAATACTTTTAATCTGTGTGCTATATACCAGAGCTCCTTAAACGTTTTCCATTTGTGACCCCTTTATGCAAATCAAACATTTATTGGTATAATAAACCACCATTAACAAGTCTTGTGAAACAGACTGATCTTCCTTTTTTGTGGAGAACAGCCGAAGATTTTCTGAAGAGTCCACTATAAACCCAGCGGGTTGTTGCTATAGATTTGTGTAAATGGGTGGCACTGAGAAACATTTTACTGACACAATTGTTGTGACCCGAACATCAAACAAAGGGGGCCCCATTTAGGATTGGTACCCAAAATTTAATAAGAAGTTCTATATATGGCACAAAAAATGGAGACAACTGGGGAAATTAAAGTGACCAGAACTGGTTGATGGAAATTGCAACCAAGTGAGATCTTGAAGGCTAGATGTTTCCCAAAACCATATTCCTCTTTGTCACAACTGTGATGTCAAAATAGAAAAAATGGGGGGGAAATATAACAAAGTGAAATCCTCAAATAAAAATGTGTTGATGGGGAAAACTGCATTTAAGTAGAGGAAATGAACTACAAAAATATATGAAAGGTACACTTAAAAAGGTAGCTTCACAAAGTAGTTATTCATTAAAAACACATCACCCCAAATCTGTTATATGCAACAAAAAGAGAATAAAGTCAGTTGCAAGAGGACTTGGATCTCTATAAAGATATACGATTTCATTTGATTGGAATGAAGATTGTTTTCAAAGCACTAGAATAACCAGGTACAATCCAAGATATTCCACTGCCTGAGGAGAGGCAGCAAGTGGTTCCCTGTCAAATACATCCACATCAAGTGGTATACAACCTTAAGCAAGCCCAATTATTTGGGTACATAAGGGAGAAAATTCACATGCATTTCTTCTCTTTCCTCCTAGTAAAATTAAAAATAATAAATTGAATAATCAAACATATGTATCCTGAGGCAACCATTTCAGTCTTCATAAGGTTAGACCTACCCCTGGTAATTATGCAGTGGTTTACTAACAGCATGGAAATTCATGATGCATGAGGTTTCAAAGGCAAGAGGAGGCCCCTGTGAAATTATATTAGCAATGTATGACAAAGCACACTTTCTTTACCCCAAACACAGTAGATCCTCCATAGCCACAGATTGTGCATCCATGGATTCCAATATCTTGAAAATATCCAAAAAAGCAAGCCATAATTTTGCCATTTTATATAACCAACACCATTTTACTTTATTCTATTTTATATAAAGGGCACCATTTTACTATACCACTGTATATAATGGGACTTGCCCATTCATGGATTTTGGTATCCATGGAGAGAGGGGGTGTCCTGGAGGCAACTCCAGTGGATATCAAGGACCCTTCTACATAGCCCCAAAACCTGGGAGGAACCACCCAATCCAAACCCTAGACTTTCCCTTGGGGGGTGTGTGTGTGGCTACTAGATTCCCTTCCGGGTCAGAAGGACATCTAGTCATCCTCCAGCCCCCCATTTTCCCCTCAAAACCTTACCTGATGGGCCTGCCGGCAGCACAAGCCCCTCCAAAGGATTCTATTGATGCGCAAGAATGCTTCCTCTCTCCCACCCCACCTCTTGATGCACCGTTTTCATGGAAAAGAATTATCTGGAGGGGCCTGCACTGCTGGCAGGCTACTCGGGTAAGGTGGTTTTTTTAGGGAAATGGGGGGCTGGAGGGGAGGGGTGGATGCCATTCCATTCCTTCAGGATCCAGGAGCCCAAAGAACCAGGGTAGCTGCAGGAATTGACCCCAGGAACTGCAGAAGAAGTCCCGGGAATCCAGTGCTCACAGACCCGGCACCTTAACAGATCTGGACCTTTCAATAAGATCAGGATCTGTTGAGCTGTCAAATTAATCCAGAAAAAAAACGGGAACATCCAATTTTTCTACAGATTAATCTGGGTTTACCTAAGGCATCATTAACAAAAATCCCCTTTTCTTATGTCTCCATATTAACATGGTCTTTAATAAACATCTTGCAATAAGATAAAATATAAGGAATAGTTGAATTAAAGTAAAACATTATTAGCTTCAAAATCCAGCAGAAACATCTGTCAGCTCAAACAGCCTGCTATATCCTCTTCTCCTATAAAGAATACTTATTTCGCTGCTTTCTTGTCAGTGAAAAATTAATTTCTTGATGCTTGAGGACAAGTGAGCCCTATGTTATTTTATTTTAATTTTATTAAGTTTATCAATTACGTTACTTTTCTATAAATTACACAAAATCTCTCTTGGAAAATAACATTACATTCGGAATGATCTTTGGTGCACTGGAGTGGAAAAGAATAGCTCATTGGCTGATACTTAAGGACTGTATTAATTTAATTTATTGTAATTTTCTGCCATCTATGCTGCTCTTTTGTTTTCAGAGATATTTGCATAGTCTCGTGCACATTTCTTACCACATTAAATTTAGTTCATATATTCCATGACTCTTTAGAAACAGAATGTATGCTTCCCAAAATCACAGTAATACACAGATGCAAAGGAACATTAGTCGAATCCCCTTGCTGTAACAAAGTGGGTTGTGTACTAAACTTTATGGCAGATACTTATACAAGCCTGCTCTCTGAAACTTACAGAGAAATAACATTGTACGGTTTCCATAATGAATTTGTATTCTTGACCAAAATATTTGTAGACTACTATTATGCTATTTGCTTTTTTAAACGTTCTGTTAAATTCAGTGGAATTTTCTCTAGAATTTGTAGGATTATAATTTTAAGAAAATATGCCCAGTTGACCCACATTTTTGTGTCAGAACAAAAATCCTGTTGACTCTGTTTACATCTGTGTCTTTTTATAATTAATTTCAGTCAAGAATAGTGATATACAACAATGTTGCCCCTTAAAATGCATTCTGAAATGTTAAAAATTTAAGAGTCATTTTATAACATTCAAGGAAGCACAAAACCCAATCAATATAGCTAAGTTCCCATGCTCATATCAGTCTGGGAGTTGTGTGTCAATTCATATAATAAAAGTAATATTCCTCAAGTATCTCTTTAAAATTAGCAATAGCCTTGAGGTATAAGAACCAGCATAATATTCCATATTTTCAGAAATGGAATATCTTTGGATAAATATAGCCATAATTTGGCAATAGAAAACCAGTATTACCACCACATGCTATTTCTCAACTGTTCTGAGGTGGTCCATATCTGGCTTGTAACATAAACAGGATAATGAGTCAGATCAGGGATTATCAACCTGTGGACCTCCAGATTTTGAACCACAATTCCCATGTGCCCGAAGCACAGTCCCAGATCACTAGATCCGATTACTATGATGTCATAAGCCCATTGTTCAAATGAAGAGGATCTGCAATGCTATTAACAAAGTAGGGGGCATTTTCTTACAAAGTAGTTACATAACAACAGTTCTTGAAGGGCCTAAATAAGCTAAAGGCACTAGATCCTGCCATATCTTTGAAGCTAAACAGAGTCAACCCTGAACAGCACTTTGATGGAGACCACCAAGAAATTCAATGTACTCTATGCTATATTTCAGAGGAAGGAACTGGCAAAACCACTGCCTAAGTATCCAATGCCTAAGAAAATCCTATAAAATTCAAAGGGTTACCATAGGCATCCACACGGACACACATCTTCTAAGCATTGAGAACTCTCTAAACATTGAGAACATTATTGAATTCTTCTATGAGTTAGAAGAAATACAAATTATCAGGTCACTTTATTCCATTCTAAAATTTAGTGAATCCATTCCTAGCCTAATGACTAAACAATTTTCCACCCAACTGCTGAAAAATACTAGATTTGCCCACCCAATATATAAATAAAATAATTTCCAGTAACATGTTCCTGTTCTATTTAAAAGATTATGAACATGTTTAAAATATTTCATCATTCTGTATTCAGTTTTTATTGTACAAAGAAAGTCAACTCATTGTAAATAAACTACTTATCCCCCACCAAAAGAACCTGGGGAGCAGACTGACCTTCGGAGTGTTATGTTTCCTTTATTGGCATAACTCTGTGAAGCTGGACAGAAAGAGCAATCTAATAACAAACATTCTTTGAATGGTGTTCAGGGAGCAGGAGGACATCCAGTTATTGTTCAGCCCATCCCATTGGTCCATACACGGCTTGAAAGGTACAATTGAAGGAAACAGGAAACTGAATGGTCCATCTGCATTATCTTATTAGTGGCTAATGGATATCTGAGAGGAACATGCATCTAATTCTGAAAGGTCTGCACCAATCTCCTAAGTAATAACTCTTAATTAGAAGATTCTGTTTATAGATGAAACTTATCGTATCCTTTTGTCTTCTCCGTGAGATGCAGGCATCTGGAAAGAGATGTGTGTTGGTTGAAGGAAAAATATGCTACTAATTTTTTTCGCTTTGGCAAATAAATGCTGCTACAGACAAACAATTAAAGTATCTGGCAAATGAAAAAATGAACATTTAAACTTCAAGTAAAAAAAAGTAAAATGTATTTTTCTAATGTCCAGCCTCTAAATTACTACATATAGAATAATTTAACAATGTATTTTGATAACATTTTTAAATGTCCTACTTATTGTAAACTGTGTCAGAAATTGGATCAAAACATCAGTAGAACTATTATTTCCTCACCCAGTACAACAATCTGATAGATTATATGAATTAAAACAGAAGAACTATATTTCATACGAGACAAGCAGATGTCCAAGTAAATCACCAATGGATAAATTTTCAGTATGAAATAGTAAGTACTAAATATAAAACAGTAAATTTCAACAAAGATGTGAGAATTCTGACATTTCTGCAGTTTGAGCCATGAAACATCTCTGCAAGTAACTAGAATTTATTTCTGACACTTGCTAAGGTGCTTAAAAAACTCGCTTGCCTAAAATTAAAAGCTTTCCAAGGAGCCTTATGCTTGAAATTTTTTGTACTAAACAAAATGACACACTAAAATTCTGAAAGCATAGCATGAGGAATGGCAGGCACAATGATACTAATATATGATTTATTCTTTCCTGACCCATTCATTAGTATTAGGTGAACAAACATCCATGCCTTTAAAAACACTGTGACCCAAAATACATTCCCATGTGTTATACAACTATAAAACACAATTTTATACTTGTGTAGATGGAATGTTGAGAGCACAAAAGGAGTTACAAAGGTCTTTAATTATTTTAAGTCGGACACAACTGGACTTAATGCCAGGGGAAAACCTTTACATTTACCTACCTGTAACTAATCGCCTGCAGATACAGGGGGGCGACTGGTTTAATATTTAATAATCCTGCAAACGTCTTGGAAAGACAGGCAGATAAACATCAGCACTTTGGAAGAAGCAAAGACAACCAGCAAGGAAGTGATGATCCTCCGCCACCAACTTTGCCGGACTGCCCATCTTGTCCCAATGCCTGATCATTGTCTCCCAAAGCAATTACTATACTCTTAGTAAAAGAATGGAAAACAGAATGCTGGCGGACAGCAAAAGAGATTTAAAGATGGGCTAAAAAGTAATCTTAAAAAATGTTGTATGTGGAACTGGGAAGTCCTGGCCCTTGAGCATTCTAACTAGAGGTTGGCTGTTACCAACAGTGCTATGGATTTTGAAGAGGCATGAATAGATGGCAAAAGGGAGAAATGTGTCAAGAGGAAGGCGCGTCAAGCAAATCCTTCTCGGGACTGCCTTCCATCTGTAAATCTATGTCCACACTGTAACGGACCATACTGATCAAAAATAGGTCTCTATAATCACTTACGGATCCACCAGAAATATCCTACTCTTGGAAAACAATTATATTCAGCCATAAGTGATTGCCTATGATACGTAGAAAATGTTGGAAATAGCAACCTTCCAAGCGTCCACTAATTGTTTGTAAATGTGCATAATTGTTAACCTGTATTGTATGTACAATTTTGATTTGCCAGTTTAACTGTATCTCTTTGTGTGGGAGGGGCTTTAGACACAGGTCTCCACCATTTTTGTTATATACTATGCCTTTAGACCTCAATGGAGGTGGATTGCTGTTTGTCTCCTTTCAAATTTCAGTGAGTACAGTTATATACAGTTTGGACTATATATGTATGCTTAAAGACATTGGACTATGGGCTAGTATGCTGAATATATACAAGAAGTTTGTTAGTAAACCTGAGATGGTAAGAAAGGGACAATAAGTGAAGACAAGGAGATTGCTGAGCGGCTAAATGACTTCTTGGCCTCCGTTTTCACACAGGAGGACAGACAACATATGCCTGCAGCTGAGTCAGTTTTTTCAGGGAGGGAATTAAATGAATTAAACCAGATAGAGATAAACAAGGAAGATGTTCTCACATGCCTTCCTAAACTAAATGTCAACAAATCACCAGGGCCAGATGCCATCCACCCCAGAGTTCTTAAGGAACTCAAGTGTGAAATTGCTGAAATTCTAGCCAAAATATATAACCTTTCTCTAAGATCAGGCACTGTACCCGAGGACTGGAGGGAGGCAAATGTAACTCCGATCTTCAAGAAAGGATCCAGGGGTGATCCAGGAAATTATAGGCCAGTTAGTCTAACCTCAGTTCCAGGCAAAGTGATGGAAACCATTATTAAAGAAAAAAATTACTAAGCACAAAGAAGAACAGGCATTGCTGAAGGAAAATCAACATGGTTTCTGCAAAGGCAAATCATGTCTTACTAACTTGATAGAATTCTTTGAGGGTGTAAATAAACACATAGATAAAGGGGACCCAGTCGATATTGTTTACCTTGACTTTCAAAAGGCTTTTGACAAAGTCCCTCACCAAAGGCTCCTAAATAAGCTCTTCAGCCATGGAATCAGGGGACAGGTCTTGTCCTGGATTGGAACCTGGCTAAACTGTAGGAAACAAAGGGTGGTAATAAACGGACATTTCTCTGGGTGGAAAGAGGTGAGAAGTGGCGTACCCCAAGGTTCAGTTTTGGGTCCGTTACTTTTTAATTTATTCATTAATGACCTGGATGTAGGAGTGAATTCTGAGGTAGCAAAGTTTGCAGACGACACTAAATTGTTCAGGGTAGTTAAAAATGAAACTGACTGTAAAGAGCTCCAGAAAGATCTCTCGAAATTGAGTGAATGGGCAACAAAGTGGCAAATGCATTTTAACCTAAACAAGTGTAAAGTCATGCACATCGGGGCAAAGAACCCCAAATACACTTATCAACTGATGGGATCAAAGCTTTCTGAGACAAACCAGGAAAGGGATCTTGGGGTTTTGGTGGACAGCTCAATGAAGATGTCAACCCAGTGCGCTGCAGCAGTGAAAAAAGCAAACTCTATGCTTGGCATGATCAGGAAGGGAATCGAAAATAGGTCGGCAAATGTTGTATTGCCTCTCTACAAATCTATGGTGAGGCCACATCTGAGTACTGTGTACAATTCTGGTCACCGCACCTCAAGAAGGATATAACGGAACTGGAAAAGGTACAAAGAAGGGCAACAAAAATGATCCAAGGGATGGAGCAGCTCCCTTGAAGGAAGGACCATCTCAGACTCAAACCATATAAGAGAAAGTTTTAGGAGCTTCTATCAGAAACTTTACTCATCAGACAATATAAAAGGAGAAAAGGTACAAGCTTATATTAATACAATAAAATTAGACAAAATCTCAGAGCTCCAAAGGGAAAAATTAAACAGGCCAATATCCAAAGTAGAAATACAGAACGCCATCAAAAGGTTAAAAAACAACAAAGCGCCCGGCCCGGATGGCCTAACAGCTGTATATTACAAAACGTTTATGGAAGAACTGATACCACCTCTACAGGAAATTATGAATGACGCCCTACTAAATTCTACTATCCCGGAATCCTGGACAGAGGCCATCATAACAGTGATTCATAAGGAAGGCTCGGATAGGACGGTGATGAAAAACTACAGGCCTATCTCTTTGCTCAACCAAGATTACAAAATATATACAGGAATTTTGGCGGAGAGATTTAAGAACTTTCTGGAAAATTGGATAGACCCGGATCAAGTGGGTTTTCTGCCAGGTAGACAAGCGAAGGAAAATATTAGAATAATATTGGATGCCTTGGAATATTATAGATCAAATAACCAAAAAAGGGTCGCTATGCTATTTGTAGACGCGGAGAAGGCCTTCGATCGGGTCAACTGGACAGTAATTACATTAATTATGAAAGAGCTAGACCTAGGGCATAATTTCATCAACGGAGTTTCAGCCATATACCAGAACCCTAAGGCCAAAATACTCATCAATGGAGAGAACACCAAAGAGATATCAATATATAGGGGCACCAGACAGGGGTGCCCGCTATCACCGCTCCTATTTATCATGGCGCTTGAACTACTGATGATAAAGATAAGAAAAAATAAGAAGCTAGTAGGATTAACAATCCCGAACTGTTCTTTAAAAATTAGGGCATATGCAGACGATATTGTCTGCTTGATCGAAGACCCAGTCTGTAATATAGAGGAGTGGTTAAAGGAAATAAATGAATATGGGGAGATCTCAGGATTCAAAATAAATAGACAAAAAACTAAGATGCTAGTCAAAAATATAGGAAATTCAGAGAAAGAAATTATAGAACAAAAAACAGATATTGAGGTAGTAAAGAAAATAAGATATTTGGGAATACTATTATCAACAAATAATCTGGACTTGATAAAAGATAATTATGAAAAGAAGTGGTCGGAGATAGAGCAAAGTCTGAAAAACTGGAACCATCTAAGATTATCACTATTAGGGAGAATAGCCCTCATAAAAATGAAGGTACTACCGAAGGTACTATTCCTTTTTCAGACCCTTCCACTGCTGAAAAACAAAAAAATTCTAATCACATGGAGAAAAGACCTGGCCAGATTTATCTGGCAAGGGAAAAAGCATAGGATAAAGTGGAAAACAATGATTGATGACAGATCAAGAGCCGGATTTGGAGTCCCGGAGCTAGAAATATACTATGAGGCTGCCACGCTAGACTGGGTAGTAGAATGGAGCACTTTAAATAATGTGAAGCTGCTCACTCTGGAAGGCTTTGACCTCAGAGTGGGCTGGCACGGTTATTTATGGTACAAAAAGAAAAAATAGAAAAGAACTTCAATAACCATACTATAAGACGCCCACTCTTGAGAACATGGATGAAATATAAGGACAGACTATGCGAAAGGACACCAATGTGGTTATCCCCTGAAGAGGCTTTCTTTAGAAGGCAATATGGAAAAACAATATGGCTGAGATACCACCAAATTCTGGAAAAATAATGAGGGATGGATGCTAAAAGAGTATGAAAAAAAATAAAAGGGATGGTAGATTCTCTGAATTGGTTTCAGTATGCCCAACTAAAGGAAATATATAAGAAGGATAAACTAAGAGATTTTGATCAGACACGAAACTTTTGGGACAACCTGATGCAAAAAAATAAAAAAAGAATCTCGAGGTTATATAAAAAGTTGCTAGAATGGGCCACAGAGGAAGAGATGATAAAAGATAATATGATGAAATGGGCAAAAACTTTGGGCATAACATTAAATTAGAAGTCTGGGAGAGAACTTGGAAGACGCATATGAAATACACATACTCACATGACTTGAAGGAAAACTACCTAAAGATACTACATAGATGGTATATTACACCAACTTCTCTCGCTAAGTATAGCGATAGACAAGATTCCAGATGCTGGAAATGTAAAAGGAAGAAGGGACGTTTTACCACATGTGGTGGGGATGTCGAAAAGTAAAACAATTCTGGAATAAAATACACAGGGAAATTCAATTATGTTTGGGTATCAATTTTGAAAAAAGGCCGGAATACCTCTTATTGGGCTTGCTAGACTTTAAATTGGAAATGAATTTAGAAAAATTGTTCATATACTTTATCACAGCCGCAAGACTAACCCTGGCCAGGAGATGGAGGGAGAAGGAGATCCCCCCATTAGATGAATGGAGACTGAAAATCCAGGAAATTGTAAAGATGGACTGCCTGACCACAGCGTTAAGAGAAAATGCTAATATGAAAAAAACAGATTGGACATTGGTTATCAAGTACTTAAAAGAGAATAAGATAGAATGGATAGTGAAACTGTAAAGAAAAATAGAGTAAACTGCATGTCTTTGCCCTTTTCTTTTGGATATTTTTGATATGAGAAAATACTTTAATAGGTGATTTAAGAGATATGATAACATGATGATGTTAAGATATGGATACCTTGATGTCTAGTAAACAAAAATCGAGGGAACCTCACGCCAAGATACTTTCTTTTCTTTTTCCTTTCCCCACTCTGTAGATTCCCCTTCTTACCCCTCCCCTCATTGTTCCCTTCCCCTACCCCTTACCCGCTGCTGTTCTTTTTCTTATGCTTTTTTAATAATTGTGTTTAATGTCTTATTATGTTGTAAAAATCAATAAAAACTATTTTTTTTTAAAAAAAAAGAAGGATATAACGGAACTGGAAAAGGTACAAAGAAGGGCAACAAAAATGATCCAAGGGATGGAGCAGCTCCCTTATGAAATCAGGTTGCAACGCCTTGGTCTTTTCAGCCTTGAAAGACGGCGTTTAAGAGGTGACTTGATCTAAGTGTATAAAATCATGCATGGGATAGAAAAGGTGAATAAAGAAAAAATATTTTCTCTGTCACCCAACACTAGGACTAGGGGGCACTCCCTAAAGCTCCAAGGTAGGAAAGTTAGGACTAATAAAGGGAAATATTTCTTCACCCAGAGGGTCATTGGGTTATGGAATTCACTTCCAGAGGAGGTTGTGACAGCTGTCAGCCTGGACAGCTTCAAGGCAGGATTAGACAGATTCATGGATACCAAGGGAATCAGTAGTTACTGAAATGGACATCCAGTGCCACCTCTGTGTTGATTGAGGCAGGCAGTATTTTCCCCGGGTACTGGTTGTGGGGGGTTGGGAGCAGGTGAGGGTTTTGCCCTCCTTTCTGCTAGAGATCCCTGTGTACAACTAGTGGGCCACTGTGTGACACAGAATGCTGGACTAGATGGGCTGAGGCCCGATTCAGCATGGCTCTTCTTATGTTCTAAAGAAGACTACTTTGCATGTTTTAAACAATAGGGTTTTTAAGGGAGAGTAGATGGGCAACTTCAACTTCAAAAAAACAACCATCCTCTGCTAATCAAATATATTTTTGTAGTGACATGTTTTTATCCTTGGCAGTTTATAGACATGGTTCTTCTGTTTAACAGCGGAGTTACCTTGTGACCTTTCGATCAGCACGTTCAGCAGCTCATGAATGCTTATGAATATCACTTGTTGGAAGAGTTGACTTCTAACAAGGTCATGCTTTCCTTGACTAGTGGTATTCAAAAGGTGGTCTCTACGTGTTCATTGAGGTTCACATTTGCCAAATGTATGTGATATCATTTTTACCCTTTCAATAAGTTATGGTGCACTTATTTCCAATACGTTATGGAATTTCCAATGGAAAGTAAAACATTTTATATAATTAATTATAGAATACAATAAAACTATTGATATACATGGCAATAAAGATAAATAAATACAAGCCAACAAAGATAAATAAAGCATGCCTTATGGTTATGCTAAGCCTGATTCCAATGATGATATGTCTTTGCCAAAACACAAATCCTCCAACAGTTCCATGGAGATGATTTTTTTCATTGCTACATTATTACAAAGACATAGATTCTCTAGTTAATTTGTATTTGGTTGCATAAACATTTTACATGCATGACTAAACAATCACCTGACCACTTTCATCCACACAGTATCTGCAAAAGCTCGTGTTATTCAATTAACAGTATAACCTGGATATATTTTTGTTTGTTTCTTTACTAGAGCATGAATGAGATGCTATGAAAAACATCACAATACCTAGCCTTTTAGTTGTCATGTGAAAAAGTGCAATATAATCCCAATTTCGCTATCCATTGAGAAATGTCTATACATATTTCACCTCTCCCAGCTCTTTGTATTCTGTATTTCTTTCATTAGTCACCCAGTCAGGATATTGTGGAAAGAAAAGATAAATGGACAGGTCAAGAGTTGGGTTAACAATTTTACTGTTTGTAGAGCCCTGAGAAGCCAGATACAGAAAAATGAGACTTTGTTTATGTAAGGGATAAGTGGTGGATTTCCTGTGCAGTCACTTCCCAAATACCCTGCAAGGGAATGCACCATAATTACTGCAACAGTGTTCAGGCAGTTATGGAGAAGGGAGATATTTTACACATCTTATACAAAATCCTATGATTATTCCCCACAGTTATGATTAGATGCAATCTTTTGCACATATGTACTATTGAAGTTGGTGCCTTAAGCTATCTTAAATGTATTTTCTGAATTGTGGCCTTTAAGAGTTTGAATTGTATTTTTAAACCAATGTTTTGGCATCTCAATTTCATCTTCTTTGGAATGGTAGGTAAATCAATGTCAAGCTATGAGCTCAATATCTAATACATCCATTAGTAGGGCTTCTCACAGACCCACAAAGATCATATGCGCACAATGGGCTGCTCAGAGCTGCTCAAGGTTGTATGGTAGTTAAAAGTACACCGAGCTTCTTCAACACCATATTTATTATTTATTTAATTATTTCCCACATTTCTAAACCCCAAGGGGGGACACCAGTAACAATGCAATGCCACAATGTAATACAAATATAACAACAGTTTAAAACAGTAAATAGAACATTAAGTTAAAAACAGATTAAAACATTGTCATTAATCCATATAGCCAATTCCAGTCCTATTCAACATCCAAAGTGCTGTCATGCTTGCTGTCCAAAGGCCTGGTCCCAGGACCACGATTTAATCTTCTGAAAGAAACAAGATGCCGACCTGATCTTGCTGGGGAGCGAGTTCCACAGGCGTGGGGCCACCGCTGAAAAGGCCCTGTCCCTCGTCCCCGCCAAGGCTGGTGGGTCCAAGAGCAGGGCCTTCCTAGATGATCTTAAACTGCGAGGCGGGACGTAGAAGGAGATACGTTCGGAAAGGTAAGCTGGGCCAGAACCGTATAGAGCTTTATAGGTCAAGACCATAGCTCTAAGGCCAAACCTTGGGCTACAGAGCAAGATTGTAGGCTCTGCTACAACACCCCTCCCCTTTAGACTTGTTATGCTAGGACTATCCCAAATGAATGTGGTGAAAGAGCAAGCCTCCTCTGCCATTGTTCATAATATGTGGAGAATAGCATGATTGATTTTCTATGTGTGCATACTCGCGACATGATCCCACACACAGTTCTAGCAAAATATCTCCTTAGATCTCGATGTTAAGGAAAGCAATGCAAGCCAGAGTGGAAATAATCTCACCCACTCTCCTCGAGTGTTCTGGGTAATGCTATCCTGAATGACTGAACACGGATTTTGTCATATTTTAATCTTGTATTGCTGTTAAATGTTTTTTTAAAAAAATATGTAGAATTGAATCTTTGCTGTGAGCCGGTATGAGTCCCTCTGTGGAGGTGAGAAGATCAGGGTACAAAAGTTTTAAATAAATAAATAAATTATCACTAAAAGTTGTGGGTCGTCTTATACCCCCAGTCACCTGGAAAATACGGTATATGCCTATGGTGGTTTCTCTCTTGTTGCTTGTCTTGACTAGACTGTGTCCCCAGCCAGTTGAAAAGTAGTGGTACAACACAGCAAAGAAAAGGCTGATAGCTGTTATTGCAACCTGTCCTGGTAGCACTAAACAAAGCTTACTTGAGCAGAGAAAATGTTGTCATTCTCTCATTATTAGTTTTGAATTAAAACAGTGACCTTCACTCAACAGTGTGTTTTGAACCGGACTAGCAGTGGATATGGCCAATCAAATATCATGATTTTGGAATACTGCCTGCCATGGTGAATAAAATCCAGAAATTGATACTAATCTCCTCTTTAAAAGAAATACTATGGTCTTGAGAGTTTGCTTTCTCTCCCCCCTCTCAATCTCTTTCATTCTTTTTAAAAATGGGATTGGTATAATTTATGACTCTGGTACTGTAAAGGGAACCATTATATTAGCTGTGTCTGAAGGCACTTCTAGGCAGCCTCATAAACTGGGACAAGTAAGTGGGGGGGAACCACGCAGTACCTGTCAGCAAGTCCAAACAAAATGAGATTTTAAGCACATCTTTTTAACCCATGCTTTTCAGCCAATGGTATGATTCAGTGCACATTTTCAGCAAGTGTCATCTAGCCATCCCCCTTTTATCCTGGTTCCTTCCACATTTTAGGGCCTGTGTAGAAGGACCCTGAGCCCCTTCTCCAAAACATCACAGATGGGCCCGAGATATTGGAACTTCAATAAAAATAGGACAATGTTGGTCTGAAGGCACAGCAGGTAGTTAAATCTGTGATGCATTCAGCACTGCTGCTACCACACAACACTACCTGCATCTTTTTCACTAATAAGTCTGTGGAGGCCATTAGGATAGTGCTAGGACATGACATTGGGAAAAAAATTGCTGAAGGAAAAACTTGTAGTACTGGGCCTCATGGAAAAACAACAGGTTTATTTACTTGTCAGTGGTTAATTTATGTAAATAAAATGTAATGGCAATGGTAATAACTTTATGTATGATCAGTTTTGATGAAATTCAGTTTTAAAATATCCAATATCACACTTATAAATTATTTATTTTATTTATTTATTTATTATTGCGACTTTTAGGCCGCCGACTCCCGAGGGCTCGCGGCGGCTTACAGCAGGGTTAAAAACATCAATATCAACATGACAATTAAACAGCAGCAATAGCATTAAAATACATTAAAATACAGCATAAAACAGATAATGAGGCAGCATCACACCCGAACAGACGAAGCAGCATGTCGGAGGGCTCACTCATTGAAGGCCTGCCTAAATAGGTAGGTTTTGCAGGCCCGTCTAAATTGGAGTAAGTCCCTCAAGGCCCTGGTGCCAGCCGGCAGGGCTGTTCCATAGCGTAGGAGCTATAACCGAGAACGCCTCCGGCGGGTTGCTGTCAGGTGCGCCGACTTTATTGTTGGTATTACCAAAAGGTTGGCATCTTCGGATCGGAGTGGTCTCGAAGGGCAATAAGGGGTGAGACGGTCCTTCAGATACGCTGAAGGATTTGCTGAGACATTTTTTTTTTTCAATATAGATTTTTATTTGGTTTTCTTTATAGGGGGAAAGATAAGGGGTGGTCACACATACAGACATGTAACGAGACAAATCTAGACATGTTTCTACCCGGTATTGGGGATGGGGGAGGGAAAGGGTATGGGGAGGGGGGGGAAAGTATGTCCAACTTCCCAAGGGGGTCGTCCGGGAGATTTAAGTTGGGTTTCTTTCTTCTTACATATCTGTACGCCAGTTCACTTAGCTCATAGTTATAGTTCATTTAAGTCTATTTTAATGTTGTTTCCTTCCTTTTGTAAATATGTCCCCAGGTCCGTCCAGTTTATTCCTCCTTTTCTGTTGTTCATTCTTTGCCAGAGAGAGTCCATTTGTATTATATCCATTATTTTGTGTGTCCATTCTTCCACGTTCGGTATTTTGCTTAGTCGCCAATATCTGGCAAGCGTTGTCCATGCACACGTACTTGGAGGGATACAAATACCATCGGTATTGCATCTTGTACCAGTTTTCAACTATTTCCACGGCTGGGCTATATTTAAGGTTTTTTTGCCAAATTTCTTCCCATTTTCGAATTTGGATGGAGTGGCCAAGGTCCTGCGCCCATCTTACTTGGCAGTCTTTTACTTGTTCGTCCTCCATTTTCCATCTTAATAATATTTTGTAGAGTATACTAATTGTTTTCTTTGGTTTCTTTACTATTGGCTCCCATAGATGGTCTTCTATGAAGCCTATTTTTTATCTGATTTGTATCTTTCATGCACCTGGTAGTACTGGAACCATGACATCGCTGGAAACTCCTGTTTAATCTCCTCCAGAGATTTTAGATCTCTGGTGCCTGTATTTGATGTTTTCAGTAATTGTCTATAAGCTGGCCAATTTTTCCTATCAGCTAGTTCCTTTTTGTGGCCTGCTTCTACCGGTGATGTCCATAACGGTATTTGTCTAAAAAATCTTTCCTTGTGTTTCTCCCAGGTTTTTATTAATGCTGACTGGATGAAATGCTGGTTAAAGTTCTTTTCAATTTTTTTTCTGTCATATATCAGATATGCGTGCCATCCTGCGCGCAGGTCATGGCCTTCCAATGTCGCAATTTGGGAGTTTTGCGGAAATGCCCATTCCTTAATCGCCGTCAAATTGCATGCCTCATAGTAGCATCTAATGTCGGGCAGTCCCAAGCCTCCTCTTTTCCTCTCATCCGACATTTGTTTTTGACTAATTCTTGGTTTTTTATTTTTCCAGATGAACCTTCTTATGTCAGTATCCCATTTTTTAAACATAAGTTCGTTTCTAATGATTGGCACTGTCTGGAAGAGGAAGAGGAGTCTTGGGAGCACCGACATTTTTATCGTTGCTACTCTTCCCAGTATAGAAATGTTTTTATATTTCCACCTTTCTAAATCCTTTGCTACTTCCTTCCATAGTTGTTCATAATTGTTGCTTAGGAGTTGTGTGTTGTTTGGAGTTAGAGTAATTCCTAGGTATTTGATTTTATTTACGATCTCAATAGAGGTTAATGATTGCAATTGAGTTTTTTCCTTTATGTCCAGGTTTTTCGTTAGGAATTTCGTCTTTCCTGTATTTATTTTGAAGCCAGCCCTCTTTCCGAACTCCTCAAATTTGTTCAGCCATTTTACTATATCTGTTAGTGGATTTTCAATAATGCACACCATATCATCGGCATATACTCGTAATTTAATATTTTCTTTTAGTATTTGCGTGCCTTTGAGTTCCTTGTCATTATTTATGTCTCTTACGAGCGTTTCTATGACTAATATAAAGAGGAGAGGGGAGAGGGGGCAGCCCTGTCGTACTCCCCGATTTATTTGAAATGCCTTCTTACTCACCTGTCCATTAATTATGGTATTCGCTGTTTGTTTATGATACAGGGTTGCTACTACTTCCTGAAAGTAAAAGCCCATGTCTAACTCTTTTGTAAGGCTCTTAATATATTCCCAACTGATTTTATCGAATGCCTTCTCGGCATCGATAAACAGTAGGGCCGCCTTTTTTTCGTTGTGGTATCCATAATATTCTATTATATCAATTAGGGCCCTGGTATTTTCTTTAAGTTGTCTTCCAGGAAGGAAGCCCTTTTGATCTGGTGATGCCCAGTCTTTCAAGAAGGCTTTCATCCTCTCTGCCATGATTGTGGTAAAGATTTTATAATCTTGGTTGAGTAATGATATCGGTCTGTAGTTTTTGGGGTTATCTTTTTCTCCTTTTTCTTTATATATTACCGTAATATTGGCCATTTCCCACGTTGGGGGTATTCCTTTACCTTCTCTTACTCCATTAAATATATCTAGCAATTGAGGTGCTAATTCTACTTTATACGTTTTATAGAAAGTGGCGGTGAAGCCATCTGGGCCTGGTGTTTTATTTGTCTTTTGATTGTCAATACTCCTAATAGTTTCCGATAAAGTGATCGGGTCATTTAACAGTTCTCTTTGTTTTTCTGTAATTTTGGGAATTTTTAATTTTGAAATATATTCAATTATTGATTCTTTTGATGTATTTTCTCTCTTATAGAGATCATAGTAAAATTTGTTAAATACCTTCTCTATGTTCTCGTTTTTTGTAACTATTCTGCCATTATATGTTATCTTGGTTTTTTGATTTGGTGCCTTTTTATCCTTTAATTTTTTGGACAGCCATCTTCCTATCTTATTTGCATTCTGATAATGGGATTTGCTGAGACAATTTAAATAAGTCATTAATCTATCCTATTTCCACCCTCCTTACTTTTACATTTTGCAAATTAAAGTGTATAAAACCATACATTTATGACATTTGCAAAGCTATATCATTTCTAGGACCTACATTCCCTAAAGGCACCAGATTCCATCTGATTGAAAGGTAAGCTCTGCTTAGTAATTGGATGGGAGGCCGCCAATGAGCACCAGGTGCTGTAGGCTAAATATCAGACGAAGGGATTGGCAAAACCACTTTTGAGTATTCCTTGTCTAAGAAAACCCTATGAAATTCATGGGTCTACTATAAGTCAACAAACGACTTGAAGGCACATACACAGGCATACATAAAATCCCTAACATCATAAAGGATGAACTAGCCCAAGGTTTCATATCTCCTAAGAAGTAGTTCTATAACTTTGAACCCATTTTTCCAGCAGAGCTACAGGAACCAAGGAAATAAAACAATAATTACATTGCAGAACTGATCTATGAAATAAAGTAATTATTGGTTTCTGTTCACTTTTGTGTTGACACAAAAATATTTTTTCATACATCCTTTTTAGGATCAGCATATTATGTTTTATTTATATTTTTGTTTACATCTAATCTATTTAATTTAATATAAGTTGTAAATACTTCAGCTTCTGATGAAAGCCAGCACTTTTAATTCTAGAAATTACTTAACATTGTTGATTAGTTTCAGTAATTGATAGCTTTTCAACTGGAAATAGTCGGCCTGAAATCCAACAGTTATAAACCAACATGCCAGCATTTAGAAAATGTATTTAAAAGATCATGATATATTATATGAAAAAGTCCCTTTCTGATCTGCCCGAACACTCTTGCAAACATCAGCATGGGTGCCCCAGGATGGCCATGACCACCATGACAATAGCAACAGATAGATACCACTACCCCCATCTCTATGGAACCTAATAAAATCTCAAGTATTTACACATTCCTCTTTAGCTTTGAGAAAAGTTTTGGCTAATGTGAGGCAAACCATGTTAAGCAGCCTTGTTGCTCACTGGGGGAAGGAGGCCCAGGGTTTCCTGTGGACACTACAGGGCGATGATTGTCCATCCACTTTGTAGCCCCCGGCCGTGGAGATATGCACTTATGCTTCCATTTCTCCATCATATCTTAAATGGCTTTTACGTGTCTTCAAAAGGAGCAATGTAAGGCTCCTTCATTCATCAAATTGTAATACTGTATTTAAACCGACTAAATCAAAGCCTACACTCTTGAGGAAACTCTTACCTCCACACATAGTATTTACTTGGGGAGGGGAGGGAGCATCCATTGTGGGAATTTTCCTGTAAGGCACAGGCAGCTTAAACTTGTATGAATAATGGCTAGTTATTCTTCATCGTCTTTATTGGTGGCCTTTTAAGATCAAACACTGGGAGATCTGTGTTCAGATTTCTAAATGTTAGTTTTAAAACCAAAACAGCTCAGATATCTTTTCTGGGAGATGCCCAAATTGACTTACTATAGCAATGCCATAGGTGTGGGGATTTAACCCCCTTTCTTGCCCAGTTTCTTTAATCAACCCAACACACACTGAACTTTCAAAGTTGCTAATCGTATCACAATTTGAGAAAAAATCAGACACAACTGAGTTTTGACTGAGAAAACAGAATGGGGAGACAGTTAAGTTCTCAAAACCACACCTATGAATGAAGACTAGTGATCGAATTAAGGATATTATCTTACAGTAACAACAGAGATAGCAGAATAGACAGCCTCCAACTGACTCTCATACACTTTGATCTAATGCGGTAATTTTAAAAATCATTCTGCTTTCTTATCTGCTTTCCGGGACAAGCAAAGGATTTAGGAAAACTGTACAATGAAAGTTAAATATTGTTCAATGTAGAAGTCTGAAGGACTTTATGCAACAGAAAGAGGAAAACTGCAATCAGGAGTAAAGAGCACTGAACAATCTAGATAAGATCTAAACATCCTAGCATACTCACAATTACCTTGTGAGACATCAGAATTTCCTTCTTTTTATCTTCAGCCGAGACGATATGCTACAGATGTATCTTATAACTAACTGTCTCACAAGGAGCAGAACTGTACACTCAGGCCTTAACAGTAGGTTAAAAAATAGTAAAAAGATACTAAATACCCGTATTGCTCAACCCCATTTAAGATCTCAACAGGAAAAATTGTGGGTGGGTGTGAGTTTTTCGGGCTGTATGGCCATGTTCCAGTAGCATTCTTTCCTGATGTTTTGCCTGCATCTATGGAAGGCATCCTCAAAGGTTTGTTCAAATGATATACAAGCACAGCACTACAGCCTAGTATTATTTAATAAGAGTGCATCCTATTGTAGGATAAACTACTAGACAAGCAGATCTACTACACACAATATTATGAAAAAATAATATCAAGGTGAAATTCAGTTGATATTCCAAACCAGGAGGAGGAAAGCATTTTTAAAAAGCAATGTTGTAGATTTCAAGGCTACAATATGCTTCCTGCCATACTGGAGTTAGTAATAGCAGTGTTATCATATAATATTTATTTATTTATTTATTTATTGCTCGTGCTTCTATGCCACCACTCCCGGGAGGGCTCGGGGTGGCTCACAGGAGCCAACAAGGCACAATAAAAACAATGACAATGATTAAACCAACAGCAAATTAGCATAAAAACAGTACAATCAATAAAAACTGTGATGCAACACACCACCACAGATAGCAATTGATGAACAAGAGGGCTGCACAAGGTTTGCATGGTTAACTCATGGTTTGCATTTAGATTACATTTGATTTCTTCATGTGGAAAATGCACAATCTAATTTTGCTCTTATGCTACCAGTGATAACGCAGAGCATACAATATCCTAGTTGATGACATCAAATAAAAGGCAGGTATAACTTGTTTTATAGTAATAATGCTTGCGATTTTGGCTGTGATTTTATGAACCAAATATACCAAAGCCAAGTGTGAAAAGACAGCAAGAACTGAAGGGAGAAAACAGCAGGTGAGAGTGTAATGTGGAGCTATGGGAACTACTTTAAAGGAGAAATCCTGCACAAAGGTGATTTTGCAAATTGCATGTTCAGCTTTTCTACAACTTGCATGGAAGCAATCTACTAATACCAAGAAAAGAAAATTCCCGTTGTTAAAATATTTCTGTAATATTTGCCACTGAAACTCTGCAGTACTATCTGCTGATATGATAGCATACATCATATTGTTTTCTTACTTAGGACCTTTTTAAAATAAATATACTGGGCAAAGCTCTCGTTTGGCTGGTGTATTTTTACAGCAAGTCTCTTAGAAGCCAGATTGCACATTTAGGATCTTATTAGCTGTTTAAAAAAATGAGGTTGCACTGCATAGAGCCTCCACAGGGATACCGTATGAACTGTGGAAGTAAGCCATTCCCCCTTTTCAAGAATAGAAAGGAAATGGAATTCTGCAATAATAAATAGAGTAAGGGGCTCATTACCATGGAAAAGAGTGCAACCATGTATACAATGCCATTTTTATGTTGTCGTATTAACAAATGGTTGTTTATTAATAGTGATTTACTGAATCAAAGGACCTAGGAACTAGCTGCACTATTGAGAAACAGGATATGAAAGGAATACACTTAAAGCAGTATCTTGACTACAGTGCTTTAGAACTCAATCTGAAGACCTGATTAGAGAGCTCAGTAAGAACAACTGCTCCCTGTATTTTACTTCAAGCATGTTTATATTGCTCTTCGTATTTCAAGGCTGTGTACAATCACTTACTCTAATAGGACTACAAAAATAGAAGCCATAAATAAAAAGTATAACATACACTTGATTAAAAGGTAGTGGTTTTTGCCTGGCTCTGCCAGGTGATTCTCTCTAAGGAGTATTTCCGTAGTTGGAGGGTCAAGGACCCTTCCATACAACCATATAGCCCAGAATATCAAGGCAGAAAAATCCCACAATATCTGCTTTGAACTGGGTTATCAGAGTCCACACTGCCGTATATTCCAGTTCAAAGGAGAACATGTGGGATTTTATTCAGCTGTGTGAAAGGGGCCCCAGTGTAGAAACAGTGAGTAGAGATACAGTTAATTTGCAAATGTGGAGCCATACACAGTCATCAAATTGGAGCCAGAAAACATGGCTCACAGCTGGAAAATATATAAAGAAAGGGAACAAGATAAGAACCAGGGAATAATTTAGGTGTCCAAGCAAAATCCCAGTCTGAACACAAAGCTTTTATAGCCCCTTCTTCCCATATGAACCAGCTTACTTGACAGAATTATTCCAGTACCAAGGAATTTGTTCGGCAGACACTCCATGTAATGTCTGACTGGCTCACTTTCTTTCACCTTCTAGGAAAACGAAATAAGCTTTTAATTTGGAGGAGACATACTTTTAAAAGGAAATTTTCAGAGATGTTATTTACTGCTATATTTGCCTGTTTCTGCAGTAGGCCTATGTTTACAGAAAATGCCGATTGTTTAAGAAAACGGTGCTACAGAGAGGAAGTTACTTTTCAAGGATAATAGTACATCCGGACAAAACTGGCCAGCTAGTGGCTAGTTAGAACTCTCAAGTTTCCTAGGTACTCTACAATTATGTTTGAAACAGATTAATAGATAAGATTGATTCATTAAGACAGACATGGTCAGAAAACAATATAGACTATAGTTGTGCTTTAGTTATGTCTTTGTTAGGGTCCCACGTGTGCTATTATGTCAATCAAAATAATAAACAACCATTCAGCAACTGTATAGCTAGCTTAGACCAATGAAATGATTTGCCTTTGGAAACCAATGAGAATATATATTCAATTTACTGACAAAAAAAATGATAAAAGCTCTGCAGCCTTTATTCGGGGTTGTGACAAACCCTTTGATTGCATTCCTGTATGCATGTTTGTCATCATTGCTATGGCCACGCAATAAATAGTTTTTTGCAGTTTGAAGATTCAACTTTCGTGGTGTCCCTTCCTCGCCCTCCCCACTGGAAAGGGGGCTCCTGCTTTTTGGTTTCTTTGCCACTGCAATTTTAGTATGCTTTTAACTTTTTTCTGGTTTGGTGTTTTGGTATGTAGTCCATGTATCTTAAATCTGTTATTATTTTAAGGACTTCCATAAGTAATTTTTGAATATTTGCTCTTGTTGTTTTGTATCTATGGGTATGTGCATTTGGTTTTTTTCTATTTAATAATTTATTTTTTGCTTTATACTCCATCTTTATGTTAAAATAGTGGACAAATCAGCAAGCAATAGTAAAAGAAGTCAAAAATAAATAAATAAGACCAAAAATAATAAAAAATGAGATATTCTTTGAGCTATATTTCCCAGGAGCCCCCAGTCAGCACAGCCATTTGTCAATGGGTGGGAATGGACACAATGAGTGGAAAGCTCTGAAAGTTTTTAAAAGTATTTCTTTCCAAGGTCTGCTAAAACATATTTAAAATACAACAATAAAATGGGAACAACACTCAACCTGCTGGGCAACAACCTAGCTTAGCTCTCAAAGACTTCCATTAAAACAAAAGGTGTTATTGTTTTGGACAGAATGTACAATGTAAAACCTTGCATTTTTAAATGCCTACAAGGTTCATAGAATAATCATGTTTTCCTTTGTGTAGAAACAATGTGTATCTGGTGTCCCTGAGAAAGCCACATTTTAATGTGTTTGCAGTCAACACAGAGAAGGAACCTCGGAAAAGATGGGGGACAAAGACTCCAGCAATATCAAAAGGAAAGGAGGAATGTTTTGACTCAACTGCGTGGGTAGCTAAGAATGAAAACCCAGTAGTTTGGACTGAAAATCTTTTGATACATCATCTTTGCCTTGTACATATATGCTACTTGGTAATATATCTTCACCCACATCATTTCTTCATATAGTTTCAAATCCTTCACCCTTTTGTTAGTAAAATCCATTTCTCTTCCAAACTTCAACAATTTTCATTCCCAGATTGCATTTGAATCACCAAAGCAATGACCTGTACTCAGTAGGTTATACTGTGACAACATTTAGCAAATGTGATTTAAAGATTTTTCTCTCCATCTCACAAGTTTTTTTTAAAAAAACTGGGCAAACATACAGTACAGCGTTTTTCTTTTGAAGTTTTATAAGACATCTCCCACAATCTATCAGCATTGGCCATGCTGCCTGCAAGCTAACAAGGGCACACTACGTTCAAATGTAGTTTAAACTAACCAGTGTTATATATTATAAATGAATTAATTTAAACCCCTATTGAAGGGAAACAGTGTGGTGCATTGCCAAAAATCACAAATCTGCTAAAACTCCATCTAGTCCAATTGGATCCCTCAAAACCCCATAAATCAAATATCGACAAGTTGGTTTGATACTGTATGCAGGGCTATATGGAAAGAATTAACTAAACTCATTAAATGTATCAAAAAGAAGTGTTAAGAAAATTCATGTAAGAACCTGTTTTTAAAGAAATCTCAATGCAAGACTTTTATGAAGAAAAAGATAATTGTGTTAATAAGACATGAATGCTTTATTTGGATAGCCTAACATCCCAATTCCACATTACAAATGTCACAGAATCATAAAGTTGAAAGAGATCATGAGGGCCATCTAGTCCAATCCCATCATGCAGGAAAACACAAATCACAACCAGGGGCGGTCCTACCGGTAGGCAAAGGACGCAGCCGCGTGCGGCGCCATCTGGGTAAAGGGCGCATTCCCCCGCCCACCAGGCGTCCTTTGCCTACCGAACCTGCTCCTCGGCCTTTGAAGGCTCCTCTTCGCGCTTCCTGGTTCCCGCTGCCGGCCCCTCACACGGGGCATTGCAGAGGGTGGGGGAGCGCTCTCCTTGCCCCTCTGCAATGCCCCATGGGAGGAGCCAGCAGCGGGAGCCCGGGAGAGAGAGAGGAGGGGCCTTCAAAGGCTCCTCTTCGCGCTTCCTGGTTCCAGCTGCCAGCCCCTCCCACGAGGCATTGCAGAGGGCGGGGGAGCGCTCTCCCTTGCCCTCTGCAATGCCCCATGGGAGGAGCCAGCAGCGGGAGCGGGAGAGGGAAAGGAGGGGCCTTCGAAGGCTCCTCTTCGCGCTTCCTGGTTCCAGCTGCCAGCCCCTCCCACGAGGCATTGCAGAGGGCGGGGGAGCGCTCTCCCTTGCCCTCTGCAATGCCCAAATGTTTCAGGGGAATCTCTCTTCCTGCAGTCTGAATCTATTGCTCTGTATCCTAATCTCTAGGCCAGCAGAAAACAAGCGTACTTCCTCCTTGATATGACATCGTTTCAGATATTTAAACATGGCTATTATGTCCCTTCTTAACTTTCTCTACTCTAGAATAAACATACCCAGCTCCCTAAGCTGCTCCTCAGAAGGCTTCCAGAACTTTTACTATTTGGGTCACTCTTTTTTAGATATGTTCCAACTTGTCAATATCTTTCTTGAATAGTGTTGCCCAGAATTGGACACAGTGCCAAATATTGGACATAGTATCAAATTTATTGATTGAAATGCTTATTAAAACCTTTTCATTTGTGTGGCAACTAGTTTGAAGAAGTTTAATCTCAGAAGGCCGATTTAAATCCTCCTTGTCAGTAACATCATCTGATTGTTAAATTCAGTTTGTTCTTTTAGGTACTGTATACAACTAATTTTAATTACATTTGTTATACAACACACATGACAAGGAATGCAAACTATTGTAAGAATGAGCAGGGATCTCAACCAAGGTTTGACTGACTTCAATTTAATACTATCTACTTAATTTATTTATTTATTTACTATATTTCTACCCTGCTCTATCTCACCCAGAAGGGGATTCATAGCGCCTTCCAGTTTTAGCAATTATTAAATGCCGCATTACACATAAGGGAAACAACACATTAAACAATTAAACAATTAAATCAATAAATATATAAATACATATTTTAATGCTGAGATAAATGTTTTTAATGTTTATGTATGCAAATAATGAATTCTTGTCCCAGCATCGAATGTTTGCTGTATATATGCTGTGCTCTACCTTGAGTCCCCTTTGAGATGAGAAGGATGGAATATAAATGTTTTAAATAAAGAAATAAACATATTTACACATATAAACATTTTTTATATTATTACATTACATAGCCCAACCAAATAAAATCTTGGTGTCTTGGTTTTTAGACCTGTTCCTGGGGTTATTTGGGACACAGATTCAGAAAATTGCATTGGACAGACTACATCAGCGCTAATTTCTTAGATATGGTTACCATAGTTTTCTATGGACATGCAGATGGCAACTGGTATATGGCATATGTTCTGTATCTTAGAAAGTAGAGCCGATAGAGGAAAACTGGTGAAATTTTTAGAATCAGCAAGTCAAATATATCCAGAAACAGAACTAACATTTGAGGCCACAAAATGTATGTTGTCATCCTTAAATCACAATTTTGATTTGATCTGTATTTTCATCTAACATTAGGAAATTGGCAAAGGTTTAAAACCAACTATAAACAAAGTGGTTCTTCTGTTTTAGGCACTTTTGCCACAGAAGGCTTCAAATGTGCTATCTCTGCTTCAGGGGAATCACAAAAAAAGATTAATCTAGCCAAGTGTTTGGTTTTGTTCAAGAAGTTTATGGAGCATCTTGTAAGGTGTACAAGAAGAAAAAAAAGCCACTTCCCTACATCTCCCAAGTAATTTTTCTTCCACTAATGGACATATCTTCCAATAATTTCATCTCATTAATAGACATATCTTCCACTAATTTCATCTCACCTCCTCTTAAGTCTGTAATATCTTGGAGTAACCAGCAGCTGTAACTATACCTTATGATGATGAACCTCAGAAGTATAATATGCCTAGTTTTTCAGTTGCATTTTCCATTGTAATTTCTTTTATCAAGTAAAGAGCAAATCTTCTGATTCACCCTCCAAAAGTATTTCAGAAAACTTATTTTAAAACTATGTGAAATTAATTACATAATTAAATGCAAAATGTTGGAAATGATCTTTTCAATGTGATTGATTAACAATGCATTCTAAGGAAACTGTGGGAAGAAGAAAGTATTTAAAAACAAAACATGAACACTATTTAACTACCAATAAGAATTATGCTTGTAAAATATACTTTCATGCAATCTAATAATACATGCCCTACTAATTTTATCTACAGTTAAATTAGCCCTTTTTATTAAGACTGAGCAGCGGACTGTTTAGGAAAAACACTTCTCTAGTAATCAATAGCATGCACTAATTCCTGTTGGGTTCACTGGGAATAGAGGGGGTGAACTAAGCATAGTCAAGCCATCTTGCAGTCACAGGCATTGCCTTTTCTCTGCATCTTCAATTAAACAACTTGAGTTCAAGGCTTTATTTACTGTAAACTCAAGTCTGTGTAAGTACTTCAGCGTTGAAAATAATCAGAAACTGACCTGTTTCCATGACAAGAAATCTCATGAATCGAGTTTGCCAAGAAAACAGCAAAAATCCTTTGAATGCAAAAAAACCCACCAGGCCCCATCGATACTGCCATCATAATACAGATTGACGTTCAAGATCAACATCTTTGGTCATTCAAAATAAAAAAGAACATCAATTTGCACATCTACATTTTTTAAAAGTTTGTATAAAAATATAAACAATTCCATATATGTGTGTCTGTGTGTGTGTGTGTGTGTGTGCATTTATTATAATTTACATTTGTATGTAAAATGTTTCATACATGTATATAAATCTTAATTTTGGATCAACACGTTTTGGGGTGTGAATACTGTAATTACCTACACATAGAACCAATAAAAAAACAAAACGGTCAGGAATGCATTAATGATTAGAGTAGTCTCACTAAAATCAATGACCTAAATCCAATTGAAAGACCGACTTATAATAGGTCCACTGAATGATTTGGAACCCTACAGTCAGCAATTAGGTAAGGAACTTGGTGATTTTACACTAATTGGGTATAATAATTGAAATCATGCTTTTGAAACTTAAGTTAGTCAAAAGTAATAGGTCCCGCTAATTTTTATGATTCTAATCTGACTAAAGTATACTTACAATTTCTTACTGTTACATCTTAACACAACATTTGTAATACCTGGAATAAGGAAATGACTAACAGCCTGAAATCATATGCAAAACAGAAACTTATAGACTCTTTTTAGGGTTTTTTTTCACAGTTGTCTCAATGCCTCAGATTTCTAAACTAACTTGTAAAATGAGAAGTAGCACTATAGTTAAATAGCCAAAAGGTCAATGTACGTTAATCATGTAGCCTTCTGGATCACAGACAGGATGGCTGTAGAGAGGAACGGGATGAAGACCAAAGACTATATCAAGAAGGAATATTCCCCTCATACTAGAGGGCATTAATTTTATTCTGACTGCTAATTAACTCAGTAATCCGTTATAAATTACTTTGTAAATTAAAATCATTTTGCTTTCATTTTTATCTTAAATTTGACCAATTACCAATTATTACATATGATGTTTTTAATCTGCAAAGCATTGATTAACTGTTGGTTCATCTTCCTATAATAGCTGCAGTTATTTCATTTCTTTTTCTTTCTGTTCTATGCTAGTACTCCCTACAACCGCTGCCACGGGTTTCTGGCTCTAATGTCTCATATTAGTGTTTTACTGAGCTCAAAACCTTAATCAAGAGGGAAACTATTCCAGAAATACTTCGTGATAGAATCAGTGATGCATGAAGTACTCTTTTGTGTGTGTTATGTCAATGAATACATTAGTTTTAACAGCTATTCTCCTGCGAAGTCATTTTGTGGTGGTCCACTTTTTGTTTCCTTTTCACAAACATGGATGCAGCCAGTAAGAGACTCTTCACTATGATTAATGGGCTCCCATTGGGCATACAGAAATTTCCCAGCCTGGTTCCCTTGAGAATGCCCCAGGACATGGATTTCTAGGCAAAGCTAGATTAAAATAGGAGGAGCAATAGCTATAGTCCACCTACCACACGGCCATCAATTATATACAGTGATAAATCAAAGTTTTCAGCCAGAACAAAGGCTAGTGTGGCAAACAAACAAGGGTCTTCACAGCAAATGGTTTTGAAGCAGAATATAACTCTTGATAGAGACAATGGGGCCAGCAAAGCCACTGCCAATATCATGATAATGCACTGTTGATTCATAAAGAATTAGACACAGTGCATCTAGTTGCTGCTGTATTAACTGAAAGAGAAATAAGGGAAAAGAAAAAACAGACTACTTGCCTCTCTTGCTCAATACTCCTGTCCATATTGTTATCACAAAGCATCTGGAAGATTTATTTTTCTTTAAATTCTTAGCAACTATGAGGCAATTTAAGGAAACTTCAAAACAAATTCAGTCACACACATAAGCCAACACATTCCTCTGGCGTTACGTTACATTTTTTCCTAATATTTGCAATATAAAGGGTTTTTAAAAATAAGAATTAAAATGTTTAAAACCGACCAACCAAATACCCCTTAAAGATTAAGTTGTGGACAAATATTGAAGTATTGTTCAAATATTCAGTGGTTAAATAGCCAAATGCTGGACAAATGTTGGATATAAAATGTAAAATAAACATAGTTTGGTAACTTAGCTCCTATTTTAAGAACTGGTCAATTATTCTTCAGGGGTTTCAATTTCCCCATTTTATAAGGCTGTGAATGGATTTAATGTGCACCAAATGTGGAATTAATGCCTGAAGGGATAACCTGGTTTGAATTACACATAAAATAGTCCATTCCCATCCCTTATTTTATGCTAAAATTGGGACTCCTACTGGTTTCTGTGGGAATCCAATAGCAAATGCATTAAGACCCAATCCATTAAATATCTGCAGTGGTTCAAAAGCTACTTTTTAATATAATGTGTTTCTTAGAACTTCCTACCCAGTATATTGGCTGAGAAGTTCTGGATAATGCAGTTCAAAGCCCCCAATTTTCCCAATATGTAACAATTATGGAAGAATTGCTCTTATGCTAATAATGATGACATATTAAGATGATGGTCAACCTGACCACCAAACTATTGCTTTAAACTTAGGGGAAAGGATGGAAGTCCACATTGTATACAAGAGTCACCATGCAATTTAATGAATGGCAATTAATACTTAACTGTGGTTTCTAGTATTTTCCTTATATTGTTATAGCAGGATGTTCTTTTG